>WNGS01164711.1:141559-159282 GCA_020271785.1 Procambarus virginalis | reverse complement strand
ATGGGGCAACGTTCCAGGTGTGTAACTGGGGCAACGTTCCAGGTGTGTAAAGGGGGCAACGTTCCAGGTGTGTAACATGGGGCAACGTCCAGGTTGTCAACATGGGGCAACGTTCCAGTTGTGTAACAGGGGGCAACGTTCAGGTGTGTAACAGGGGCAAACGTTCCAGGTGTGTAACAGGGGCAACGTTCAGGTGTGTAACAGGGGGCAGTGATCTGCCTTCTACACACCAGTTACAAATCCTAGACTGTTTACTATAAGGTAAGACATATTAATGAGAAGCGCCACGTTATTTACCCCAGACCCCGTCGACTGGGGAAGAGACGAGTCTCTTCTTGAAAATATGAACATAACTTGGGTTCTTGTGAGTCTTGTCTACATTGTTACCTCAGCAGCCTTCCTCTCTCTCAGGTCAACTGTTTGGCTCCAATGTTATCGTCTTATTTCCTCTATTATTTAAATATCCCCTATTAACTAGTTCCTTATATGCATCATTTTCAGCACTATATCTTTGATGAATAATTTTCCAAAGCTTTCCTGTTACTAGTTGTTGTCACCTCGCACATGCGCAACAGACGCCACCTCGCACATGCGCAACAGACGCCACCTCGCACATGCGCAACAGACGCCACCTCGCACATGCGCAACAGACGCCACTTCGCACATGCGCAACAGACGCCACCTCGCACATGCGCAACAGACGCACCTCGCACATGCGCAACAGATGCCACCTCGCACATGCGCAACAGACGCCACCTCGCACATGCGCAACAGACGCCACCTCGCACATGCGCAACAGACGCCACCTCGCACATGCGCAACAGACGTCAGCTCGCACATGCGCAACAGACGTCAGCTCGCACATGCGCAACAGACGTCACCTCGCACATGTGCAACAGACGTCAGCTCGCACATGCGCAACACACGACACCTCGCACATGCGCAACAGACGCCACCTCGCACATGCGCAACAGACGACACCTCGCACATGCGCAACAGACGACACCAAGCACATGCGCAACAGACGTCACCTCGCACATGCGCAACAGACGACACCTCGCACATGCGCAACAGACGACACCTCGCACATGCGCAACAGACGCCACTCGCACATGCGCAACAGACGACACCTCGCACATGCGCAACAGACGACACCTCGCACATGCGCAACGGACGCCACCTCGCACATACGCAACAGACGCCACGTCGCACATGCGCAACAGACGCCACCTCGCACATGCGCAACAGACGCCACCTCGCACATGCGCAACAGACGTCAGCTCGCACATGCGCAACAGACGTCACCTCGCACATGTGCAACAGACGTCAGCTCGCACATGCGCAACAGACGACACCTCGCACATGCGCAACAGACGACACCTCGCACATGCGCAACAGACGACACCTCGCACATGCGCAACAGACGACACCTCGCACATGCGCAACAGACGTCACCTCGCACATGCGCAACAGACGACACCTCGCACATGCGCAACAGACGACACCTCGCACATGTGCAACAGATGCCACCTCGCACATGCGCAACAGACGACACCTCGCACATGCGCAACAGACGACACCTCGCACATGCGCAACAGACGTCACCTCGCACATGCGCAACAGACGACACCTCGCACATGCGCAACAGTCGTCACCTCGCACATGCGCAACAGACGTCACCTCGCACATGTGCAACAGACGTCAGCTCGCACATGCGCAACAGACGACACCTCGCACATGCGCAACAGACGACACCTCGCACATGCGCAACAGACGTCACCTCGCACATGCGCAACAGACGACACCTCGCAATGCGCAACAGACGTCACCTCGCACATGCGCAACAGACGTCACCTCGCACATGTGCAACAGACGTCAGCTCGCACATGCGCAACAGACGACACCTCGCACATGCGCAACAGACGACACCTCGCACATGCGCAACAGACGACACCTCGCACATGCGCAACAGACGACACCTCGCACATGCGCAACAGACGCCACCTCGCACATGCGCAACAGACGACACCTCGCACATGCGCAACAGACGTCACCTCGCACATGCGCAACAGACGACACCTCGCACATGCGCAACAGACGACACCTCGCACATGCGCAACAGACGTCACCTCGCAAATGCGCAACAGACGTCACCTCGCAAATGCGCAACAGACGACACCTCGCACATGCGCAACAGACGACACCTCGCACATGCGCAACAGACGCCACCTCGCACATGCGCAACAGACGACACCTCGCACATGCGCGACAGACGACACCTCGCACATGCGCAAAGACGCCACCTCGCACATGCGCAACAGACGCCACCTCGCACATGCGCAACAGACGCCACCTCGCACATGCGCAACAGACGCCACCTGCACATGCGCAACAGACGCCACCTCGCACATGCGCAACAGACGCCACCTCGCACATGCGCAACAGACGCCACCTTGCACATGCGCAACAGACGTCAGCTCGCACATGCGCAACAGACGTCACCTCGCACATGCGCATCAGACGTCAGCTCGCACATGCGCAACAGACGACACCTCGCACATGCGCAACAGACGACACCTCGCACATGCGCAACAGACGACACCTCGCACATGCGCAACAGACGGCACCTCGCACATGCGCAACAGACGTCACCTCGCACATGCGCAACAGACGACACCTCGCACATGCGCGACAGACGACACCTCGCACATGCGCAACAGACGCCACCTCGCACATGCGCAACAGACGACACCTCGCACATGCGCAACAGACGACACCTCGCACATGCGCAACAGACGCCAACTCACACATGCGCAACAGACGTCAGCTCGCACATGCGCAACAGACGCCACCTCGCACATGCGCAACAGACGCCACCTCGCACATGCGCAACAGACGCCACCTCGCACATGCGCAACAGACGCCACCTCGCACATGCGCAACAGACGTCACCTCGCACACGCGCAACAGACGTTTCCTCGCACATGCGCAACAGACGCCACCTCGCACATGCGCAACAGACGTCAGCTCGCACATGCGCAACAGACGCCACCTCGTACATGGGCAACAGACGCCACCTCGCACATGCGCAACAGACGCCACCTCGCACATGCGCAACAGACGCACCTCGCACATGCGCAACAGACGCCACCTCGCACATGCGCAACAGACGTTACCTCGCACATGCGCAACAGACGCCACCTCGCACATGCGCAACAGACGTTACCTCGCACATGCGCAACAGACGTTACCTCGCACATGCGCAACAGACGTCACCTCGCACATGCGCAACAGACGCCACCTCGCACATGCGCAACAGACGTTATCTCGCACATGCGCAACAGACGTTACCTCGCACATGCGCAACAGACGTTACCTCGCACATGCGCAACAGACGTTACTCGCACATGCGCAACAGACGTTACCTCGCACATGCGCAACAGACGCCACCTCGCACATGCGCAACAGACGTTATCTCGCACATGCGCAACAGACGTTACCTCGCACATGCGCAACAGACGTTACCTCGCACATGCGCAACAGACGTTACCTCGCACATGCGCAACAGACGCCACCTCGCACATGCGCAACAGACGTTACCTCGCACATGCGCAACAGACGCCACCTCGCACATGCGCAAAAGACGTTACCTCGCACATGCGCAACAGACGCCACCTCGCACATGCGCAACAGACGTTACCTCGCACATGCGCAACAGACGCCACCTCGCACATGCGCAACAGACGTCAGCTCGCACATGCGCAACAGACGCCACCTCGCACATGCGCAACAGACGCCACCTCGCACATGCGCAACAGACGCCACCTCGCACATGCGCAACAGACGCCACCTCGCACATGCGCAACAGACGCCACCTCGCACATGCGCAACAGACGTTACCTCGCACATGCGCAACAGACGCCACCCTCGCACATGCGCAACAGACGTTACCTCGCACATGCGCAACAGACGTTACCTGGCACATGCGCAACAGACGTTACCTCGCACATGCGCAACAGACGCCACCTCGCACATGCGCAACAGACGTTACCTCGCACATGCGCAACAGACGTTACCTCGCACATGCGCAACAGACGTTACTCGCACATGCGCAACAGACGTTACCTCGCACATGCGCAACAGACGCCACCTCGCACATGCGCAACAGACGTTACCTCGCACATGCGCAACAGACGCCACCTCGCACATGCGCAACAGACGTCAGCTCGCACATGCGCAACAGACGCCACCTCGCACATGCGCAACAGACGTCACCTCGCACATGCGCAACAGACGTCACCTCGCACATGCGCAACAGACGTCACCTCGCACATGCGCAACAGACGTCACTCTCGCACATGCGCAACAGACGACACCTCGCACATGCGCAACAGACGTCACCTCGCACATGCGCAACATACGTCAGCTCGCACATGCGCAACAGACGTCAGCTCGCACATGCGCAACAGACGTCAGCTCGCACATGCGCAACAGACGTCAGCTCGCACATGCGCAACAGACGTCAGCTCGCACATGCGCAACAGACGTCAGCTCGCACATGCGCAACAGATGTCAGCTCGCAAATGCACAACAGACGCCACCTCGCACATGCGCAACGGACGTCAGCTCGCACATGCGCAACAGAGGCCTGACAAATAAGTGCACATCTGAAGCTTATTTAAAATAGGGTCCTGAACAGGTATACATAAAACTGTATACTGAAGTGTGTGAACGGTATCATACACCTGTAGGCACAGCTTCTCTACATCAGCGCTTGTTAATATGAATCACAGATTGTCTACACCTGTTCCTGTGCTAAACAAAGATAAACCAAAACTCGCTGCAATTCAACAGATACTCCGACATGTGGCCCAAGACTGTGCTGATGGCGCTGGTGCTGATGATGGCTGTCGTAACCTCCGTCTTCATCTACTGCATAAAGCTGAACAGTTCCGGCTTTAGCAGGGTTGATAAGCTGCCGCCTCCGGTTGGTAACTTGCCTCTCCGGTGTCCCAGACGCGCGTCTGGAGTCCTGTCGGCAAATGAAGCCTTCTACACGACTCAGAAATGAAAGGTGAGCTTCGGATTGTATACGAGTAATGTCATTGTCTCCACCTTTGTTTCCACATACACGAACACCATTCATGTGACGTTCCCAGTGGTCACAATATCCCAGAGTGACGTTCCTGTGACGTTCCCAGTGGTCACAATATCCCAGAGTGACGTTCATGTGACGTTACCAGTGGTCACAATATCCCAGAGTGACGTTCCTGTGACGTTCCCAGTGGTCACAATATCCCAGAGTGACGTTCATGTGACGTTACCAGTGGTCACAATATCCCAGAGTGACGTTCATGTGACGTTCCCAGTGGTCACAATATCCCAGAGTGACGTTCATGTGACGTTCCAGTGGTCACAATATCCCAGAGTGACGTTCATGTGACGTTACCAGTTGTCACAATATCCCAGAGTGACGTTCATGTGACGTTACCAGTTGCCACATATCCCAGAGTGACGTTCATGTGACGTTACCAGTGGTCACAATATCCCAGAGTGGACGTTAGTGGACGTTCATGTGACGTTACCAGTTGTCACAATATCCCAGAGTGACGTCATGTGACGTTACCAGTGGTCACAATATCCCAGAGTGACGTTCCTCTGACGTTACCAGTGGTCACAATATCCCAGAGTGACGTTCATGTGACTGATTCAACGTTATCAACGTTGATGACGTTAATCATCGTTAATTTATATTGCCCTTGGACAATATCTGCATATTGAGATATGCAGGAAACAAGTGATTGTGGTGATAATTGTTTTAACACTGATCAGTCAGGGTAGCAGACACGCTGTAGTGATGCTACCTGATCTTATAGCTATGATCAGTCGTGTGGGGGGCATGGTGTTGAACGCCTGGTAATAGACGTTACCAGAGGGTACCTGGTAACCCACTTACACCCAACAGCTCTAACAATCCCCACGTCAAAAAACCATCCACGTAACTTAGCAAATAACGTTGACCAGAGTAAAGGGAGAGTTAGTACACAAAAAATAGGTGATATTGATTATAACTCAATAGCTAAGGTCAATGTTAATAAGGTCAATACCTTAATAAGGTGCGAACTACTGTACGCCAAGATGGTACTCTTGATGGTAGCCAAAAGCCAGTAGCTCTGGACAATGATGAAGTGTAAAATAGGGAAGAGAGATGAAATAAAGGTAAGTAATTAGCACTAATTACTGCCTCAAATGTTACTACTACCAGGAGGAGGGGAGGAGCTTATTTATTAACATCTCTTAACACTACAAAAACATAACAGCTTATAGCTGCTAATAATGGTAGTAGTTATGTGTTACAAATGAGCGATCTTTTGCTAGTCACAAAAATATTTCATGCAATTATGCAATCTTTAACTAGCAAAAAAATAAAAAAATAATTGGCATAAATTGATGACCGGCTGTTGACGTCATTCACGAATATAGGAGACAACGACAAGCCTTAAAAAGGCAGCGAAGTCTCCATTGACACTACAACATCCCTTTACCACGCCAACAGAATGGTCTAACCATGCTACCAATAACTTCCCCCACGCCAACATAATGGTCTAACCATCCTACCAATACATCCCCCACGCCAACATAATGGTCTAACCATTCTACCAATACCATCCCCCACGCCAACATAATGGTCTAACCATTCTACCAATACCATCCCCCACGCAACATAATGTCTAACCATTCTACCAATACCATCCCCACGCCAACATAATGGTCTAACCATTCTACCAATACCATCCCCCACGCCAACATAATGGTCTAACCATCCTACCAATACCATCCCCACGTCAACATAATGGTCTAACCATCCTAAATACCATCCCCCACGCCAACATAATGGTCTAACCATTCTACCAATACCTTCCCCCACGCCAATAATGGTCTAACCATCCTACCAATACCATCCCCACGTCAACATAATGGTCTAACCATCCTACAATACCATCCCCCACGCCAACATAATGGTCTAACCATGTACCAATACCTTCCCCCACGAACATAATGGTAAACCATCCTACCAATACCATCCCCACCCAACATAATGGTCTAAACCATGCTACAATACCATCCCCCACGCCAACATAATGGTCTAACCATTCTACCAATACCATCCCCCACGAACACATAATGGTCTAACCATTCTACCAATACCATCCCCCACGCCAACATAATGGTCTAACCATTCNGGAGTATCTCACGAGCACACACCACACAGTGAGGGAGTATCTCACGAGCACACACCACACAGTGAGGGAGTACCTCACGAGCACACACCACACAGTGAGGGGAGTACCTCACGAGCACACACCACACAGTGAGGGGAGTAGCTCACGAGCACACACCACACAGTGAGGGGAGTACCTCACGAGCACACACCACACAGTGAAGGGAGTATCTCACGAGCACACACCACACTGTGAAGGGTAGCTCACGAGCACACACCACACAGTGAAGGGAGTATCTCACGAGCACACACCACACAGTGAAGGGAGTATCTCACGAGCACACACCACACAGTGAGGGGAGTACCTCACGAGCACACACACACAGTGAAGGGAGTATCTCACGAGCACACACCACACAGTGAGGGAGTACCTCACGAGCACACACCACACAGTGAGGGAGTACTCACGAGCACACACCACACAGTGAGGGAGTATCTCACGAGCACACACCACACAGTGAGGGGAGTATCTCACGAGCACACACCACACAGTGAGGGAGTACCTCACGAGCACACACCACACTGTGAGGGGAGTACCTCACGAGCACACACCACACAGTGAGGGAGTATCTCACGAGCACACACCACACAGTGAAGGGAGTATCTCACGAGCACACACACACAGTGAGGGAGTACTCACGAGCACACACCACACAGTGAAGGGAGTACCTCACGAGCACACACCACACAGTGAAGGGAGTATCTCACGAGCACACACCACACAGTGAAGGAGTAGCTCACGAGCACACACACACAGTGAGGGAGTACCTCACGAGCACACACCACACAGTGAAGGGAGTATCTCACGAGCACACACCACACAGTGAGGGGAGTATCTCACGAGCACACACCACACAGTGAGGGGAGTACCTCACGAGCACACACCACACAGTGAAGGGAGTATCTCACGAGCACACACCACACAGTGAAGGAGTATCTCACGAGCACACACCACACAGTGAGGGGAGTACCTCACGAGCACACACCACACAGTGAGGGGAGTATCTCACGAGCACACACCACACAGTGAGGGGAGTACCTCACGAGCACACACCACACGTGAGGGAGTACCTCACGAGCACACACCACACAGTGAGGGAGTACCTCACGAGCACACACCACACAGTGAGGGAGTACCTCACGAGCACACACCACACAGTGAGGGGAGTACCTCACGAGCACACACCACACAGTGAGGGAGTATCTCACGAGCACACACCACACAGTGAGGGGAGTATCTCACGAGCACACACCACACAGTGAGGGGAGTACCTCACGAGCACACACCACACAGTGAAGGGAGTACCTCACGAGCACACACCACACAGTGAGGGAGTACCTCACGAGCACACACCACACAGTGAGGGGAGTACCTCACGAGCACACACCACACAGTGAGGGGAGTATCTCACGAGCACACACCACACAGTGAAGGGAGTAGCTCACGAGCACACACCACACAGTGAAGGGAGTATCTCACGAGCACACACCACACAGTGAAGGGAGTATCTCACGAGCACACACCACACAGTGAGGGGAGTACCTCACGAGCACACACCACAGTGAGGGAGTACCTCACGAGCACACACCACACAGTGAGGTTAGTACCTCACGAGCACACACCACACAGTGAGGGAGTACCTCACGAGCACACACCACACAGTGAGGGAGTATCTCACGAGCACACACCACACAGTGAGGGGAGTACCTCACGAGCACACACCACACAGTGAGGGGAGTACCTCACGAGCACACACCACACTGTGAGGGAGTATCTCACGAGCACACACCACACAGTGAGGGAGTACCTCACGAGCACACACCACACAGTGAAGGGAGTATCTCACGAGCACACACCACACAGTGAGGGGAGTAGCTCACGAGCACACACCACACAGTGAAGGGAGTATCTCACGAGCACACACCACACAGTGAGGGGAGTACCTCACGAGCACACACCACACAGTGAAGGGAGTAGCTCACGAGCACACACCACACAGTGAGGGAGTACCTCACGAGCACACACCACACAGTGAAGGGAGTATCTCACGAGCACACACCACACAGTGAAGGAGTATCTCACGAGCACACACCACACAGTGAGGGGAGTACTCACGAGCACACACCACACAGTGAGGGAGTACCTCACGAGCACACACCACACAGTGAGGGAGTACCTCACGAGCACACACCACACAGTGAGGTGAGTACCTCACGAGCACACACCACACAGTGAGGTGAGTACCTCACGAGCACACACCACACAGTGAGGGAGTACTCACGAGCACACACCACACAGTGAAGGGAGTACCTCACGAGCACACACCACACAGTGAGGGAGTACCTCACGAGCACACACCACACAGTGAGGGAGTACCTCACGAGCACACACCACACAGTGAGGGGAGTACTCACGAGCACACACCACACAGTGAAGGGAGTAGCTCACGAGCACACACCACACAGTGAAGGGAGTATCTCACGAGCACACACCACACAGTGAAGGGAGTATCTCACGAGCACACACCACACAGTGAGGGGGTACCTCACGAGCACACACCACACAGTGAGGTTAGTACCTCACGAGCACACACCACACAGTGAGTTAGTACCTCACGAGCACACACCACACAGTGAGGGAGTACCTCACGAGCACACACCACACAGTGAGGGAGTACCTCACGAGCACACACCACACAGTGAGGGGAGTACCTCACGAGCACACACCACACAGTGAGGGAGTACCTCACGAGCACACACCACACTGTGAGGGAGTACCTCACGAGCACACACCACACAGTGAGGTTAGTACCTCACGAGCACACACCACACAGTGAAGGAGTATCTCACGAGCACACACCACACAGTGAGGGGAGTATCTCACGAGCACACACCACACAGTGAAGGAGTAGCTCACGAGCACACACCACACAGTGAAGGGAGTATCTCACGAGCACACACCACACAGTGAAGGAGTATCTCACGAGCACACACCACACAGTGAGGGAGTACCTCACGAGCACACACCACACAGTGAAGGGAGTATCTCACGAGCACACACCACACAGTGAGGGGAGTACCTCACGAGCACACACCACACAGTGAGGGGAGTACCTCACGAGCACACACCACACAGTGAAGGAGTATCTCACGAGCACACACCACACAGTGAAGGGAGTACCTCACGAGCACACACCACACAGTGAGGGGAGTATCTCACGAGCACACACCACACAGTGAGGGGAGTACTCACGAGCACACACCACACAGTGAGGGGAGTACCTCACGAGCACACACCACACAGTGAGGGAGTACCTCACGAGCACACACCACACAGTGAGGGAGTACTCACGAGCACACACCACACAGTGAGGGAGTATCTCACGAGCACACACCACACAGTGAGGGGAGTATCTCACGAGCACACACCACACAGTGAGGGGAGTACCTCACGAGCACACACCACACAGTGAGGGGAGTACCTCACGAGCACACACCACACAGTGAGGGAGTACCTCACGAGCACACACCACACAGTGAAGGGAGTATCTCACGAGCACACACCACACAGTGAGGGGAGTACCTCACGAGCACACACCACACAGTGAAGGAGTAGCTCACGAGCACACACACACAGTGAAGGGAGTATCTCACGAGCACACACCACACAGTGAGGGGAGTAGCTCACGAGCACACACCACACAGTGAGGGAGTACCTCACGAGCACACACCACACAGTGAAGGGAGTATCTCACGAGCACACACCACACAGTGAGGGGAGTACCTCACGAGCACACACCACACAGTGAGGGGAGTACCTCACGAGCACACACCACACAGTGAAGGAGTATCTCACGAGCACACACCACACAGTGAGGGAGTACCTCACGAGCACACACCACACTGTGAGGGAGTACCTCACGAGCACACACCACACAGTGAAGGGAGTACCTCACGAGCACACACCACACAGTGAAGGGAGTAGCTCACGAGCACACACCACACAGTGAAGGGAGTACCTCACGAGCACACACCACACAGTGAGGGAGTACCTCACGAGCACACACCACACAGTGAAGGGAGTATCTCACGAGCACACACCACACAGTGAAGGGAGTACCTCACGAGCACACACCACACAGTGAAGGGAGTATCTCACGAGCACACACCACACAGTGAAGGGAGTACCTCACGAGCACACACCACACAGTGAAGGGAGTACTCACGAGCACACACCACACAGTGAAGGGAGTATCTCACGAGCACACACCACACAGTGAGGGGAGTACTCACGAGCACACACCACACAGTGAAGGGAGTATCTCACGAGCACACACCACACAGTGAAGGGAGTACTCACGAGCACACACCACACAGTGAAGGGAGTATCTCACGAGCACACACCACACAGTGAAGGGAGTATCTCACGAGCACACACCACACAGTGAAGGGAGTATCTCACGAGCACACACCACACAGTGAGGGGAGTACCTCACGAGCACACACCACACAGTGAGGGAGTACCTCACGAGCACACACCACACAGTGAGGTTAGTACCTCACGAGCACACACCACACAGTGAGGTGAGTACCTCACGAGCACACACCACACAGTGAGGGAGTACCTCACGAGCACACACCACACAGTGAGGGGAGTACCTCACGAGCACACACCACACAGTGAGGGAGTACCTCACGAGCACACACCACACAGTGAGGGAGTACTCACGAGCACACACCACACAGTGAGGTGAGTACCTCACGAGCACACACCACACAGTGAGGGAGTATCTCACGAGCACACACCACACAGTGAGGGAGTAGCTCACGAGCACACACCACACAGTGAAGGGAGTATCTCACGAGCACACACCACACAGTGAGGGGAGTACCTCACGAGCACACACCACACAGTGAAGGGAGTAGCTCACGAGCACACACCACACAGTGAGGTTAGTACCTCACGAGCACACACCACACAGTGAAGGGAGTATCTCACGAGCACACACCACACAGTGAAGGGAGTATCTCACGAGCACACACCACACAGTGAGAGGGAGTACCTCACGAGCACACACCACACAGTGAGGGAGTACCTCACGAGCACACACCACACAGTGAGGGAGTACCTCACGAGCACACACCACACAGTGAGGGAGTACTCACGAGCACACACCACACAGTGAGGGAGTACCTCACGAGCACACACCACACAGTGAGGGAGTACCTCACGAGCACACACCACACAGTGAAGGGAGTACCTCACGAGCACACACCACACAGTGAGGGGAGTACCTCACGAGCACACACCACACAGTGAGGGAGTACCTCACGAGCACACACCACACAGTGAGGGGAGTACCTCACGAGCACACACCACACAGTGAAGGGAGTAGCTCACGAGCACACACCACACAGTGAAGGGAGTATCTCACGAGCACACACCACACAGTGAAGGGAGTATCTCACGAGCACACACCACACAGTGAGGGGAGTACCTCACGAGCACACACCACACAGTGAGGGGAGTACCTCACGAGCACACACCACACAGTGAGGGAGTACCTCACGAGCACACACCACACAGTGAGGGAGTACCTCACGAGCACACACCACACAGTGAGGGAGTACCTCACGAGCACACACCACACAGTGAGGGGAGTACCTCACGAGCACACACCACACAGTGAGGGAGTACCTCACGAGCACACACCACACAGTGAGGGAGTACCTCACGAGCACACACCACACAGTGAGGGAGTACCTCACGAGCACACACCACACAGTGAAGGGAGTATCTCACGAGCACACACCACACAGTGAGGGGAGTACTCACGAGCACACACCACACAGTGAAGGGAGTATCTCACGAGCACACACCACACAGTGAAGGGAGTATCTCACGAGCACACACCACACAGTGAAGGGAGTAGCTCACGAGCACACACCACACAGTGAGGGAGTACCTCACGAGCACACACCACACAGTGAGGGGAGTACCTCACGAGCACACACCACACAGTGAGGGAGTACCTCACGAGCACACACCACACAGTGAAGGGAGTATCTCACGAGCACACACCACACAGTGAAGGGAGTACCTCACGAGCACACACCACACAGTGAGGGGAGTACCTCACGAGCACACACCACACAGTGAGGGGAGTACCTCACGAGCACACACCACACAGTGAGGGGAGTACCTCACGAGCACACACCACACAGTGAGGGAGTACCTCACGAGCACACACCACACAGTGAGGGAGTACCTCACGAGCACACACCACACAGTGAAGGGAGTATCTCACGAGCACACACCACACAGTGAGGGGAGTAGCTCACGAGCACACACCACACAGTGAAGGGAGTATCTCACGAGCACACACCACACAGTGAGGGGAGTACCTCACGAGCACACACCACACAGTGAAGGGAGTACTCACGAGCACACACCACACAGTGAAGGGAGTATCTCACGAGCACACACCACACAGTGAGGGGAGTACCTCACGAGCACACACCACACAGTGAAGGGAGTACCTCACGAGCACACACCACACAGTGAAGGGAGTATCTCACGAGCACACACCACACAGTGAAGGGAGTAGCTCACGAGCACACACCACACAGTGAGGGAGTACCTCACGAGCACACACCACACAGTGAAGGGAGTATCTCACGAGCACACACCACACAGTGAGGGGAGTACCTCACGAGCACACACCACACAGTGAGGGGAGTACTCACGAGCACACACCACACAGTGAAGGGAGTATCTCACGAGCACACACCACACAGTGAGGGGAGTACCTCACGAGCACACACCACACAGTGAGGGGAGTATCTCACGAGCACACACCACACTGTGAAGGGAGTAGCTCACGAGCACACACCACACAGTGAAGGGAGTACCTCACGAGCACACACCACACAGTGAAGGGAGTATCTCACGAGCACACACCACACAGTGAAGGGAGTACCTCACGAGCACACACCACACAGTGAGGGAGTACCTCACGAGCACACACCACACAGTGAAGGGAGTATCTCACGAGCACACACCACACAGTGAAGGGAGTATCTCACGAGCACACACCACACAGTGAAGGGAGTATCTCACGAGCACACACCACACAGTGAAGGGAGTACCTCACGAGCACACACCACACAGTGAAGGGAGTACCTCACGAGCACACACCACACAGTGAAGGGAGTATCTCACGAGCACACACCACACAGTGAGGGGAGTATCTCACGAGCACACACCACACAGTGAAGGGAGTATCTCACGAGCACACACCACACAGTGAAGGGAGTAGCTCACGAGCACACACCACACAGTGAAGGGAGTATCTCACGAGCACACACCACACAGTGAAGGGAGTATCTCACGAGCACACACCACACAGTGAAGGGAGTAGCTCACGAGCACACACCACACAGTGAAGGGAGTATCTCACGAGCACACACCACACAGTGAGGGAGTACCTCACGAGCACACACCACACAGTGTGAGGTGAGTACCTCACGAGCACACACCACACAGTGAAGGGAGTACCTCACGAGCACACACCACACAGTGAAGGGAGTAGCTCACGAGCACACACCACACAGTGAGGGAGTACCTCACGAGCACACACCACACAGTGAGGGAGTACCTCACGAGCACACACCACACAGTGAAGGGAGTATCTCACGAGCACACACCACACAGTGAGGGGAGTATCTCACGAGCACACACCACACAGTGAAGGGAGTATCTCACGAGCACACACCACACAGTGAAGGGAGTATCTCACGAGCACACACCACACAGTGAGGGAGTACCTCACGAGCACACACCACACAGTGAAGGGAGTATCTCACGAGCACACACCACACAGTGAAGGGAGTATCTCACGAGCACACACCACACAGTGAAGGGAGTACTCACGAGCACACACCACACAGTGAGGGAGTACTCACGAGCACACACCACACAGTGAAGGGAGTATCTCACGAGCACACACCACACAGTGAGGGGAGTACTCACGAGCACACACCACACAGTGAAGGGAGTAGCTCACGAGCACACACCACACAGTGAGAGGGAGTACCTCACGAGCACACACCACACAGTGAGGGAGTATCTCACGAGCACACACCACACAGTGAAGGAGTATCTCACGAGCACACACCACACAGTGAAGGGAGTATCTCACGAGCACACACCACACAGTGAAGGGAGTATCTCACGAGCACACACCACACAGTGAGGGGAGTATCTCACGAGCACACACCACACAGTGAGGGAGTATCTCACGAGCACACACCACACAGTGAGGGAGTATCTCACGAGCACACACCACACAGTGAAGGGAGTACCTCACGAGCACACACCACACAGTGAGGGAGTACCTCACGAGCACACACCACACAGTGAGGGGAGTATCTCACGAGCACACACCACACAGTGAAGGGAGTACCTCACGAGCACACACCACACAGTGAGGGGAGTATCTCACGAGCACACACCACACAGTGAGGGGAGTACCTCACGAGCACACACCACACAGTGAGGGGAGTACTCACGAGCACACACCACACAGTGAAGGGAGTATCTCACGAGCACACACCACACAGTGAAGGGAGTATCTCACGAGCACACACCACACAGTGAAGGGAGTATCTCACGAGCACACACCACACAGTGAGGGGAGTACCTCACGAGCACACACCACACAGTGAGGGAGTACTCACGAGCACACACCACACAGTGAAGGGAGTACCTCACGAGCACACACCACACAGTGAGGGAGTACCTCACGAGCACACACCACACAGTGAGGGAGTACCTCACGAGCACACACCACACAGTGAGGGGAGTACCTCACGAGCACACACCACACAGTGAGGGAGTACCTCACGAGCACACACCACACTGTGAGGGAGTACTCACGAGCACACACCACACAGTGAGGGAGTACCTCACGAGCACACACCACACAGTGAAGGGAGTATCTCACGAGCACACACCACACAGTGAGGGGAGTACTCACGAGCACACACCACACAGTGAAGGGAGTATCTCACGAGCACACACCACACAGTGAGGGGAGTACCTCACGAGCACACACCACACAGTGAAGGGAGTAGCTCACGAGCACACACCACACAGTGAAGGGAGTAGCTCACGAGCACACACCACACGTGAAGGGAGTATCTCACGAGCACACACCACACAGTGAGGGAGTATCTCACGAGCACACACCACACAGTGAAGGGAGTATCTCACGAGCACACACCACACAGTGAAGGGAGTATCTCACGAGCACACACCACACAGTGAGGGAGTACTCACGAGCACACACCACACAGTGAAGGGAGTATCTCACGAGCACACACCACACAGTGAGGGGAGTAACTCACGAGCACACACCACACAGTGAGGGGAGTACCTCACGAGCACACACCACACAGTGAAGGGAGTATCTCACGAGCACACACCACACAGTGAAGGGAGTATCTCACGAGCACACACCACACAGTGAGGGGAGTATCTCACGAGCACACACCACACAGTGAGGGAGTATCTCACGAGCACACCACACAGTGAAGGGAGTATCTCACGAGCACACACCACACAGTGAAGGGAGTAGCTCACGAGCACACACCACACAGTGAGGGAGTACCTCACGAGCACACACACCACACAGTGAGGGAGTACCTCACGAGCACACACCACAGTGAAGGGAGTATCTCACGAGCACACACCACACAGTGAAGGGAGTACCTCACGAGCACACACCACACAGTGAAGGGAGTATCTCACGAGCACACACCACACAGTGAAGGGAGTACCTCACGAGCACACACCACACAGTGAAGGAGTATCTCACGAGCACACACCACACAGTGAGGGGAGTATCTCACGAGCACACACCACACAGTGAAGGAGTATCTCACGAGCACACACCACACAGTGAGGGAGTATCTCACGAGCACACACCACACAGTGAAGGAGTACCTCACGAGCACACACCACACAGTGAAGGGAGTATCTCACGAGCACACACCACACAGTGAAGGAGTATCTCACGAGCAACACACCACACAGTGAGGGAGTACTCACGAGCACACACCACACAGTGAGGGGAGTATCTCACGAGCACACACCACACAGTGAGGGGAGTACCTCACGAGCACACACCACACAGTGAGGGGAGTATCTCACGAGCACACACCACACAGTGAAGGGAGTATCTCACGAGCACACACCACACAGTGAGGGGAGTATCACGAGCAACACCACACAGTGAGGGAGTACCTCACGAGCACACACCACACAGTGAGGGGAGTAGCTCACGAGCACACACCACACAGTGAAGGGAGTAGCTCACGAGCACACACCACACAGTGAGGGGAGTATCTCACGAGCACACACCACACAGTGAAGGGAGTA
>WNGS01164711.1:125523-139619 GCA_020271785.1 Procambarus virginalis | reverse complement strand
ACCTCACGAGCACACACCACACTGTGGGGAGTACCTCACGAGCACACACCACACAGTGAGGGAGTACCTCACGAGCACACACCACACAGTGAAGGGAGTATCTCACGAGCACACACCACACAGTGAAGGGAGTAGCTCACGAGCACACACCACACAGTGAAGGGAGTAGCTCACGAGCACACACCACACAGTGAGGGAGTATCTCACGAGCACACACCACACAGTGAAGGGAGTAGCTCACGAGCACACACCACACAGTGAAGGGAGTACCTCACGAGCACACACCACACAGTGAGGGGAGTATCTCACGAGCACACACCCACAGTGAGGGAGTACTCACGAGCACACACCACACAGTGAAGGGAGTATCTCACGAGCACACACCACACAGTGAGGGAGTACCTCACGAGCACACACCACACAGTGAAGGGAGTATCTCACGAGCACACACCACACAGTGAAGGGAGTAGCTCACGAGCACACACCACACAGTGAAGGGAGTATCTCACGAGCACACACAACACAGTGAAGAGTAGCTCACGAGCACACACCACACAGTGAAGGGAGTAGCTCACGAGCACACACCACACAGTGAAGGGAGTACCTCACGAGCACACACCACACAGTGAGGGGAGTACCTCACGAGCACACACCACACAGTGAGGGAGTACCTCACGAGCACACACCACACAGTGAGGGAGTACCTCACGAGCACACACCACACAGTGAGGGGAGTACCTCACGAGCACACACCACACAGTGAGGGGAGTACCTCACGAGCACACACCACACAGTGAGGGAGTACCTCACGAGCACACACCACACAGTGAAGGGAGTAGCTCACGAGCACACACCACACAGTAAAGGGAGTATCTCACGAGCACACACCACACAGTGAAGGGAGTATCTCACGAGCACACACCACACAGTGAGGGGAGTACCTCACGAGCACACACCACACAGTGAGGTTAGTACCTCACGAGCACACACCACACAGTGAGGTTAGTACCTCACGAGCACACACCACACAGTGAGGTGAGTACCTCACGAGCACACACCACACAGTGAGGTGAGTACCTCACGAGCACACACCACACAGTGAGGGGAGTACCTCACGAGCACACACCACACAGTGAGGGGAGTACCTCACGAGCACACACCACACTGTGAGGTTAGTACCTCACGAGCACACACCACACAGTGAGGGTAGTACCTCACAAGCACACACCACACAGTGAAGGGAGTATCTCACGAGCACACACCACACAGTGAGGGGAGTAGCTCACGAGCACACACCACACAGTGAAGGGAGTATCTCACGAGCACACACCACACAGTGAGGGAGTACCTCACGAGCACACACCACACAGTGAAGGGAGTAGCTCACGAGCACACACCACACAGTGAGGGGAGTACCTCACGAGCACACACCACACAGTGAAGGGAGTATCTCACGAGCACACACCACACAGTGAAGGGAGTATCTCACGAGCACACACCACACAGTGAGGGGAGTACCTCACGAGCACACACCACACAGTGAGGTTAGTACCTCACGAGCACACACCACACAGTGAGGTTAGTACCTCACGAGCACACACCACACAGTGAGGTGAGTACCTCACGAGCACACACCACACAGTGAGGTGAGTACCTCACGAGCACACACCACACAGTGAGGGGAGTACCTCACGAGCACACACCACACAGTGAAGTTAGTACCTCACGAGCACACACCACACAGTGAGGGGAGTACCTCACGAGCACACACCACACAGTGAGGGGAGTACCTCACGAGCACACACCACACAGTGAGGGGAGTACCTCACGAGCACACACCACACAGTGAAGGGAGTAGCTCACGAGCACACACCACACAGTGAAGGGAGTATCTCACGAGCACACACCACACAGTGAAGGGAGTATCTCACGAGCACACACCACACAGTGAGGGGGTACCTCACGAGCACACACCACACAGTGAGTTAGTACCTCACGAGCACACACCACACAGTGAGGTTAGTACCTCACGAGCACACACCACACAGTGAGGTGAGTACCTCACGAGCACACACCACACAGTGAGGTGAGTACCTCACGAGCACACACCACACAGTGAGGGGAGTACCTCACGAGCACACACCACACAGTGAGGGAGAACCTCACGAGCACACACCACACTGTGAGGTTAGTACCTCACGAGCACACACCACACAGTGAGGTTAGTACCTCACAAGCACACACCACACAGTGAAGGGAGTATCTCACGAGCACACACCACACAGTGAGGGGAGTAGCTCACGAGCACACACCACACAGTGAAGGGAGTATCTCACGAGCACACACCACACAGTGAGGGGAGTACCTCACGAGCACACACCACACAGTGAAGGGAGTAGCTCACGAGCACACACCACACAGTGAGGAGTACCTCACGAGCACACACCACACAGTGAAGGGAGTATCTCACGAGCACACACCACACAGTGAAGGGAGTATCTCACGAGCACACACCACACAGTGAGGGGAGTATCTCACGAGCACACACCACACAGTGAGGGAGTACCTCACGAGCACACACCACACAGTGAGGTTAGTACCTCACGAGCACACACCACACAGTGAGGGAGTACCTCACGAGCACACACCACACAGTGAGGGGAGTACCTCACGAGCACACACCACACAGTGAGGGGAGTACCTCACGAGCACACACCACACAGTGAAGGAGTATCTCACGAGCACACACCACACAGTGAAGGGAGTACCTCACGAGCACACACCACACAGTGAGGGGAGTACCTCACGAGCACACACCACACAGTGAGGGGAGTACCTCACGAGCACACACCACACAGTGAAGGGAGTAGCTCACGAGCACACACCACACAGTGAGGGAGTATCTCACGAGCACACACCACACAGTGAAGGGAGTATCTCACGAGCACACACCACACAGTGAGGGGAGTACCTCACGAGCACACACCACACAGTGAGGTTAGTACCTCACGAGCACACACCACACAGTGAGGTTAGTACCTCACGAGCACACACCACACAGTGAGGGAGTACCTCACGAGCACACACCACACAGTGAGGGAGTACCTCACGAGCACACACCACACAGTGAGGGGAGTACCTCACGAGCACACACCACACAGTGAGGGGAGTACCTCACGAGCACACACCACACAGTGAGGGAGTACCTCACGAGCACACACCACACAGTGAGGAGTAGTACCTCACGAGCACACACCACACAGTGAAGGGAGTATCTCACGAGCACACACCACACAGTGAGGGAGTAGCTCACGAGCACACACCACACAGTGAAGGGAGTATCTCACGAGCACACACCACACAGTGAGGGAGTACCTCACGAGCACACACCACACAGTGAGGGGAGTACCTCACGAGCACACACCACACAGTGAGGGAGTACCTCACGAGCACACACCACACAGTGAAGGGAGTACCTCACGAGCACACACCACACAGTGAGGGAGTATCTCACGAGCACACACCACACAGTGAGGGGAGTACCTCACGAGCACACACCACACAGTGAGGGAGTACCTCACGAGCACACACCACACAGTGAGGGGAGTACCTCACGAGCACACACCACACAGTGAGGGAGTACCTCACGAGCACACACCACACAGTGAGGGAGTACCTCACGAGCACACACCACACAGTGAAGGGAGTACCTCACGAGCACACACCACACAGTGAAGGGAGTACCTCACGAGCACACACCACACAGTGAGGGGAGTACCTCACGAGCACACACCACACAGTGAGGGAGTACCTCACGAGCACACACCACACAGTGAGGGGAGTACCTCACGAGCACACACCACACAGTGAAGGGAGTAGCTCACGAGCACACACCACACAGTGAGGGAGTACCTCACGAGCACACACCACACAGTGAAGGGAGTATCTCACGAGCACACACCACACAGTGAGGGGAGTACCTCACGAGCACACACCACACAGTGAGGGGAGTACCTCACGAGCACACACCACACAGTGAGGGAGTATCTCACGAGCACACACCACACAGTGAGGGAGTACCTCACGAGCACACACCACACAGTGAGGGAGTACCTCACGAGCACACACCACACAGTGAGGGAGTACCTCACGAGCACACACCACACAGTGAGGGAGTACCTCACGAGCACACACCACACAGTGAGGTGAGTACCTCACGAGCACACACCACACAGTGAGGGAGTACCTCACGAGCACACACCACACAGTGAGGGAGTACCTCACGAGCACACACCACACAGTGAGGGAGTACCTCACGAGCACACACCACACAGTGAGGGAGTACCTCACGAGCACACACCACACAGTGAAGGGAGTATCTCACGAGCACACACCACACAGTGAGGGGAGTAGCTCACGAGCACACACCACACAGTGAAGGGAGTATCTCACGAGCACACACCACACAGTGAGGGGAGTACCTCACGAGCACACACCACACAGTGAAGGGAGTAGCTCACGAGCACACACCACACAGTGAAGGGAGTATCTCACGAGCACACACCACACAGTGAGGGGAGTACCTCACGAGCACACACCACACAGTGAAGGAGTAGCTCACGAGCACACACCACACAGTGAAGGGAGTATCTCACGAGCACACACCACACAGTGAAGGGAGTACTCACGAGCACACACCACACAGTGAGGGAGTACCTCACGAGCACACACCACACAGTGAAGGGAGTATCTCACGAGCACACACCACACAGTGAGGGGAGTACCTCACGAGCACACACCACACAGTGAGGGGAGTACCTCACGAGCACACACCACACAGTGAAGGGAGTATCTCACGAGCACACACCACACAGTGAAGGGAGTACCTCACGAGCACACACCACACAGTGAGGGAGTATCTCACGAGCACACACCACACAGTGAGGGGAGTAGCTCACGAGCACACACCACACAGTGAAGGGAGTACCTCACGAGCACACACCACACAGTGAGGGAGTACCTCACGAGCACACACCACACAGTGAAGGGAGTACCTCACGAGCACACACCACACAGTGAGGGAGTACCTCACGAGCACACACCACACAGTGAAGGGAGTATCTCACGAGCACACACCACACAGTGAAGGGAGTATCTCACGAGCACACACCACACAGTGAAGGGAGTATCTCACGAGCACACACCACACAGTGAGGGAGTATCTCACGAGCACACACCACACAGTGAAGGGAGTACCTCACGAGCACACACCACACAGTGAGGGAGTATCTCACGAGCACACACCACACAGTGAAGGGAGTATCTCACGAGCACACACCACACAGTGAGGGAGTACCTCACGAGCACACACCACACAGTGAGGGAGTATCTCACGAGCACACACCACACAGTGAGGGGAGTACCTCACGAGCACACACCACACAGTGAGGGGAGTATCTCACGAGCACACACCACACAGTGAGGGGAGTATCTCACGAGCACACACCACACAGTGAGGGGAGTACTCACGAGCACACACCACACAGTGAGGGGAGTATCTCACGAGCACACACCACACAGTGAAGGGAGTATCTCACGAGCACACACCACACAGTGAAGGGAGTATCTCACGAGCACACACCACACAGTGAAGGGAGTAGCTCACGAGCACACACCACACAGTGAAGGGAGTATCTCACGAGCACACACCACACAGTGAAGGGAGTATCTCACGAGCACACACCACACAGTGAAGGGAGTAGCTCACGAGCACACACCACACAGTGAAGGGAGTATCTCACGAGCACACACCACACAGTGAGGGAGTACCTCACGAGCACACACCACACAGTGAGGGAGTACCTCACGAGCACACACCACACAGTGAAGGGAGTAGCTCACGAGCACACACCACACAGTGAGGTGAGTACCTCACGAGCACACACCACACAGTGAGGGAGTACCTCACGAGCACACACCACACAGTGAAGGGAGTATCTCACGAGCACACACCACACAGTGAGGGGAGTATCTCACGAGCACACACCACACAGTGAAGGGAGTATCTCACGAGCACACACCACACAGTGAAGGGAGTATCTCACGAGCACACACCACACAGTGAGGGGAGTACCTCACGAGCACACACCACACAGTGAAGGGAGTAGCTCACGAGCACACACCACACAGTGAAGGGAGTATCTCACGAGCACACACCACACAGTGAAGGGAGTAGCTCACGAGCACACACCACACAGTGAGGGAGTACCTCACGAGCACACACCACACAGTGAAGGGAGTATCTCACGAGCACACACCACACAGTGAGGGGAGTACCTCACGAGCACACACCACACAGTGAAGGGAGTAGCTCACGAGCACACACCACACAGTGAAGGGAGTACCTCACGAGCACACACCACACAGTGAAGGGAGTAGCTCACGAGCACACACCACACAGTGAAGGGAGTACCTCACGAGCACACACCACACAGTGAAGGGAGTATCTCACGAGCACACACCACACAGTGAAGGGAGTATCTCACGAGCACACACCACACAGTGAGGGGAGTACCTCACGAGCACACACCACACAGTGAGGGAGTACCTCACGAGCACACACCACACAGTGAGGGAGTACCTCACGAGCACACACCACACAGTGAGGGAGTACTCACGAGCACACACCACACAGTGAGGGAGTACCTCACGAGCACACACCACACAGTGAGGGGAGTACCTCACGAGCACACACCACACAGTGAGGGAGTACCTCACGAGCACACACCACACAGTGAGGGGAGTACCTCACGAGCACACACCACACAGTGAGGGGAGTACCTCACGAGCACACACCACACAGTGAGGGGAGTACCTCACGAGCACACACCACACAGTGAAGGGAGTAGCTCACGAGCACACACCACACAGTGAAGGGAGTATCTCACGAGCACACACCACACAGTGAAGGGAGTATCTCACGAGCACACACCACACAGTGAGGGGGTACCTCACGAGCACACACCACACAGTGAGGTTAGTACCTCACGAGCACACACCACACAGTGAGGTTAGTACCTCACGAGCACACACCACACAGTGAGGTGAGTACCTCACGAGCACACACCACACAGTGAGGTGAGTACCTCACGAGCACACACCACACAGTGAGGGGAGTACCTCACGAGCACACACCACACAGTGAGGGGAGTACCTCACGAGCACACACCACACTGTGAGGTTAGTACCTCACGAGCACACACCACACAGTGAGGGAGTACCTCACGAGCACACACCACACAGTGAAGGGAGTATCTCACGAGCACACACCACACAGTGAGGGGAGTAGCTCACGAGCACACACCACACAGTGAAGGGAGTATCTCACGAGCACACACCACACAGTGAGGGAGTACCTCACGAGCACACACCACACAGTGAAGGGAGTAGCTCACGAGCACACACCACACAGTGAGGTTAGTACCTCACGAGCACACACCACACAGTGAAGGGAGTATCTCACGAGCACACACCACACAGTGAAGGGAGTATCTCACGAGCACACACCACACAGTGAGGGGAGTACCTCACGAGCACACACCACACAGTGAGGTTAGTACCTCACGAGCACACACCACACAGTGAGGTTAGTACCTCACGAGCACACACCACACAGTGAGGTGAGTACCTCACGAGCACACACCACACAGTGAGGTGAGTACCTCACGAGCACACACCACACAGTGAGGGAGTACCTCACGAGCACACACCACACAGTGAAGGGAGTACCTCACGAGCACACACCACACAGTGAGGGGAGTACCTCACGAGCACACACCACACAGTGAGGGGAGTACCTCACGAGCACACACCACACAGTGAGGGGAGTACCTCACGAGCACACACCACACAGTGAAGGGAGTAGCTCACGAGCACACACCACACAGTGAAGGGAGTATCTCACGAGCACACACCACACAGTGAAGGGAGTATCTCACGAGCACACACCACACAGTGAGGGGAGTACCTCACGAGCACACACCACACAGTGAGGTTAGTACCTCACGAGCACACACCACACAGTGAGGTTAGTACCTCACGAGCACACACCACACAGTG
Organism: Procambarus virginalis; assembly: GCA_020271785.1. Lineage (NCBI taxonomy): Eukaryota > Metazoa > Arthropoda > Malacostraca > Decapoda > Cambaridae > Procambarus > Procambarus virginalis. The sequence goes on along the minus strand of WNGS01164711.1, from coordinate 131,501 downwards.
AGGTGAGTACCTCACGAGCACACACCACACAGTGAGGTGAGTACCTCACGAGCACACACCACACAGTGAGGGGAGTACCTCACGAGCACACACCACACAGTGAGGGAGTACCTCACGAGCACACACCACACTGTGAGGGGAGTACCTCACGAGCACACACCACACAGTGAGGTTAGTACCTCACGAGCACACACCACACAGTGAAGGGAGTATCTCACGAGCACACACCACACAGTGAGGGGAGTACTCACGAGCACACACCACACAGTGAAGGGAGTATCTCACGAGCACACACCACACAGTGAAGGGAGTATCTCACGAGCACACACCACACAGTGAAGGGAGTAGCTCACGAGCACACACCACACAGTGAGGGAGTACCTCACGAGCACACACCACACAGTGAAGGGAGTATCTCACGAGCACACACCACACAGTGAGGGGAGTACCTCACGAGCACACACCACACAGTGAGGGGAGTACCTCACGAGCACACACCACACAGTGAAGGGAGTATCTCACGAGCACACACCACACAGTGAAGGGAGTACCTCACGAGCACACACCACACAGTGAGGGAGTACCTCACGAGCACACACCACACAGTGAGGGGAGTACCTCACGAGCACACACCACACAGTGAGGGGAGTATCTCACGAGCACACACACACAGTGAGGGAGTACCTCACGAGCACACACCACACAGTGAGGGAGTACCTCACGAGCACACACCACACAGTGAAGGGAGTATCTCACGAGCACACACCACACAGTGAGGGGAGTACCTCACGAGCACACACCACACAGTGAAGGGAGTATCTCACGAGCACACACCACACAGTGAGGGGAGTACCTCACGAGCACACACCACACAGTGAGGGGAGTACCTCACGAGCACACACCACACAGTGAGGGAGTACCTCACGAGCACACACCACACAGTGAGGGGAGTACCTCACGAGCACACACCACACAGTGAGGGGAGTACCTCACGAGCACACACCACACAGTGAGGGGAGTACCTCACGAGCACACACCACACAGTGAAGGGAGTAGCTCACGAGCACACACCACACAGTGAAGGGAGTATCTCACGAGCACACACCACACAGTGAAGGGAGTATCTCACGAGCACACACCACACAGTGAGGGGAGTACCTCACGAGCACACACCACACAGTGAGGGAGTACCTCACGAGCACACACCACACAGTGAGGGAGTACCTCACGAGCACACACCACACAGTGAGGTGAGTACCTCACGAGCACACACCACACAGTGAGGGAGTACCTCACGAGCACACACCACACAGTGAGGGGAGTACCTCACGAGCACACACCACACAGTGAGGGGAGTACCTCACGAGCACACACCACACTGTGAGGTTAGTACCTCACGAGCACACACCACACAGTGAGGTTAGTACCTCACGAGCACACACCACACAGTGAAGGGAGTATCTCACGAGCACACACCACACAGTGAGGGGAGTAGCTCACGAGCACACACCACACAGTGAAGGGAGTATCTCACGAGCACACACCACACAGTGAGGGGAGTACCTCACGAGCACACACCACACAGTGAAGGGAGTAGCTCACGAGCACACACCACACAGTGAGGGAGTACCTCACGAGCACACACCACACAGTGAAGGGAGTATCTCACGAGCACACACCACACAGTGAAGGGAGTATCTCACGAGCACACACCACACAGTGAGGGGAGTACCTCACGAGCACACACCACACAGTGAGGGAGTACCTCACGAGCACACACCACACAGTGAGGGAGTACCTCACGAGCACACACCACACAGTGAGGTGAGTACTCACGAGCACACACCACACAGTGAGGGGAGTACCTCACGAGCACACACCACACAGTGAGGGAGTACCTCACGAGCACACACCACACAGTGAAGGGAGTACCTCACGAGCACACACCACACAGTGAGGGGAGTACCTCACGAGCACACACCACACAGTGAGGGGAGTACCTCACGAGCACACACCACACAGTGAGGGGAGTACCTCACGAGCACACACCACACAGTGAAGGGAGTAGCTCACGAGCACACACCACACAGTGAAGGGAGTATCTCACGAGCACACACCACACAGTGAAGGGAGTATCTCACGAGCACACACCACACAGTGAGGGGAGTACCTCACGAGCACACACCACACAGTGAGGGAGTACCTCACGAGCACACACCACACAGTGAGGGAGTACTCACGAGCACACACCACACAGTGAGGGAGTACCTCACGAGCACACACCACACAGTGAGGGAGTACCTCACGAGCACACACCACACAGTGAGGGGAGTACCTCACGAGCACACACCACACAGTGAGGGGAGTACCTCACGAGCACACACCACACAGTGAGGGAGTACCTCACGAGCACACACCACACAGTGAGGGAGTACCTCACGAGCACACACCACACAGTGAAGGGAGTATCTCACGAGCACACACCACACAGTGAGGGGAGTATCTCACGAGCACACACCACACAGTGAAGGGAGTATCTCACGAGCACACACCACACAGTGAAGGGAGTATCTCACGAGCACACACCACACAGTGAAGGGAGTAGCTCACGAGCACACACCACACAGTGAGGTTAGTACCTCACGAGCACACACCACACAGTGAAGGGAGTATCTCACGAGCACACACCACACAGTGAGGGGAGTACCTCACGAGCACACACCACACAGTGAGGGGAGTACCTCACGAGCACACACCACACAGTGAAGGGAGTATCTCACGAGCACACACCACACAGTGAAGGGAGTACCTCACGAGCACACACCACACAGTGAGGGGAGTACCTCACGAGCACACACCACACAGTGAGGGGAGTACCTCACGAGCACACACCACACAGTGAGGGGAGTACCTCACGAGCACACACCACACAGTGAGGGAGTACCTCACGAGCACACACCACACAGTGAGGGAGTACCTCACGAGCACACACCACACAGTGAAGGGAGTATCTCACGAGCACACACCACACAGTGAGGGGAGTATCTCACGAGCACACACCACACAGTGAAGGGAGTATCTCACGAGCACACACCACACAGTGAGGGGAGTACTCACGAGCACACACCACACAGTGAAGGGAGTAGCTCACGAGCACACACCACACAGTGAAGGGAGTATCTCACGAGCACACACCACACAGTGAGGGGAGTACCTCACGAGCACACACCACACAGTGAAGGGAGTAGCTCACGAGCACACACCACACAGTGAAGGGAGTATCTCACGAGCACACACCACACAGTGAAGGGAGTAGCTCACGAGCACACACCACACAGTGAGGGAGTATCTCACGAGCACACACCACACAGTGAAGGGAGTATCTCACGAGCACACACCACACAGTGAGGGGAGTACCTCACGAGCACACACCACACAGTGAGGGGAGTACCTCACGAGCACACACCACACAGTGAAGGGAGTATCTCACGAGCACACACCACACAGTGAGGGGAGTTCTCACGAGCACACACCACACAGTGAGGGAGTATCTCACGAGCACACACCACACAGTGAAGGGAGTAGCTCACGAGCACACACCACACAGTGAAGGAGTATCTCACGAGCACACACCACACAGTGAAGGGAGTATCTCACGAGCACACACCACACAGTGAGGGAGTATCTCACGAGCACACACCACACAGTGAAGGGAGTATCTCACGAGCACACACCACACAGTGAAGGGAGTACCTCACGAGCACACACCACACAGTGAAGGGAGTATCTCACGAGCACACACCACACAGTGAAGGGAGTACTCACGAGCACACACCACACAGTGAAGGGAGTATCTCACGAGCACACACCACACAGTGAAGGGAGTATCTCACGAGCACACACCACACAGTGAGGGGAGTATCTCACGAGCACACACCACACAGTGAAGGGAGTATCTCACGAGCACACACCACACAGTGAAGGGAGTATCTCACGAGCACACACCACACAGTGAAGGGAGTATCTCACGAGCACACACCACACAGTGAAGGGAGTATCTCACGAGCACACACCACACAGTGAAGGGAGTATCTCACGAGCACACACCACACAGTGAGGGGAGTACCTCACGAGCACACACCACACAGTGAGGGAGTACCTCACGAGCACACACCACACAGTGAGGGAGTACCTCACGAGCACACACCACACAGTGAGGGAGTACCTCACGAGCACACACCACACAGTGAGGGAGTACCTCACGAGCACACACCACACAGTGAGGGGAGTACCTCACGAGCACACACCACACAGTGAGGGGAGTACCTCACGAGCACACACCACACAGTGAGGGAGTACCTCACGAGCACACACCACACAGTGAGGGAGTACCTCACGAGCACACACCACACAGTGAAGGGAGTACCTCACGAGCACACACCACACGTGAGGGGAGTACCTCACGAGCACACACCACACAGTGGAGAGGTAGTACCTCACGAGCACACACCACACAGTGAGGGGAGTACCTCACGAGCACACACCACACTGTGAGGTTAGTACCTCACGAGCACACACCACACAGTGAGGTTAGTACCTCACGAGCACACACCACACAGTGAAGGGAGTATCTCACGAGCACACACCACACAGTGAGGGGAGTACCTCACGAGCACACACCACACAGTGAAGGGGAGTATCTCACGAGCACACACCACACAGTGAGGGGAGTACCTCACGAGCACACACCACACAGTGAGGGGAGTAGCTCACGAGCACACACCACACAGTGAAGGGAGTATCTCACGAGCACACACCACACAGTGAGGGGAGTACCTCACGAGCACACACCACACAGTGAAGGGAGTAGCTCACGAGCACACACCACACAGTGAGGGAGTATCTCACGAGCACACACCACACAGTGAGGGAGTATCTCACGAGCACACACCACACAGTGAGGGAGTATCTCACGAGCACACACCACACAGTGAAGGGAGTATCTCACGAGCACACACCACACAGTGAGGGGAGTACCTCACGAGCACACACCACACAGTGAGGGGAGTACCTCACGAGCACACACCACACAGTGAAGGGAGTATCTCACGAGCACACACCACACAGTGAGGGGAGTCTCACGAGCACACACCACACAGTGAGGGAGTATCTCACGAGCACACACCACACGTGAAGGGAGTACCTCACGAGCACACACCACACAGTGAAGGGAGTACCTCACGAGCACACACCACACAGTGAGGGAGTAGCTCACGAGCACACACCACACAGTGAAGGGAGAGACCTCACGAGCACACACCACACAGTGAGGGGAGTACTCACGAGCACACACCACACAGTGAAGGGAGTACCTCACGAGCACACACCACACAGTGAAGGGAGTTAGTACCTCACGAGCACACACCACACAGTGAAGGGAGTATCTCACGAGCACACACCACACAGTGAAGGGAGTAGTACCTCACGAGCACACACCACACAGTGAAGGGAGTACCTCACGAGCACACACCACACAGTGAAGGGAGTACTCACGAGCACACACCACACAGTGAGGGGAGTATCTCACGAGCACACACCACACAGTGAAGGGAGTATCTCACGAGCACACACCACACTGGAAGGGAGTAGATCACGAGCACACACCACACAGTGAAGGGAGTATCTCACGAGCACACACCACACAGTGAAGGGAGTATCTCACGAGCACACACCACACTGTGAAGGGAGTACCTCACGAGCACACACCACACAGTGAGGGAGTATCACGAGCACACACCACACAGTGAGGGAGTACCTCACGAGCACACACCACACAGTGAGGTTAGTACCTCACGAGCACACACCACACAGTGAAGGGAGTAGCTCACGAGCACACACCACACAGTGAGGGAGTACCTCACGAGCACACACCACACAGTGAGGGGAGTACCTCACGAGCACACACCACACAGTGAGGG
>WNGS01164711.1:47610-106820 GCA_020271785.1 Procambarus virginalis | reverse complement strand
TTTATGGCATCCCCGTTTGCCAGGGTTGGGGAAATTTGTTATACCATATGGAGAGTGGTAGGCACAGTTTTTGCTTCTTACTTTAGATCAAGGGGGGATTCCATCGGGCCTATAGCCTTTGTCAACTAACTCTAGTAACCACTTCCATACTTCCCCGTTGGTAATCTACAAAAAATCTGAACTTTGTTCTCTGGGTGGGGTAACTATTCTCTCATATCTATGTGAAATTTTTCCTTGCTATAGGTGTTTTCTTGAAGACCTTCCTGGCATTTCTTATCTACTGCATCAAACAATCCTTGTTAGTTTGTAGTGAATCCTTCTGCCCGGATTACTTAATTCATAAACATGTCTTTACTGTTGTTTTTCTTCTGATGTGGCTTGGCAGCAATTTAGGCGAGTCTTTGCCTTGCTTACAATGTCAATTGTCTGGTCTTCTGCTCTCTCATCTCATCCTGAAATATTCATTACTGGCACTCTTTTATCTTTCTCTGATCTCAAGTATCCTGTTATTTATATACTTCCTCAACGCCCTTTTAATTTGCTGCTTAGATAGCATACATATCGATTAAAACATGGGTTTCTCCTCTTCACTTCACTGTTTTCCTACAGGCAGCAGAGGCCGCCATCTCAATTATAGTGTTAAATGCAATGTTGTTGTTGTCATATCTTGACTGGGTCTCTCGGTCATTTGATGGAGGGGTTAATATCATGCTACTTACTATATTCTTGGTCCTCACCATGTATGATGCATGTTTCATGACTTGTAGATACTTGAAACCCTCCACTGATAGGGATAGCTATCTCCTTTAAACTCCTTTTCTTTCTCATTAGTAAGGCCACTCTACCTCCTCCCCTACTTCACTCTTTCCTTATTACTGTGTTACTCCTGGGGAGGAAAACAGCATTCGTATGATTCCCTGGAGTTGTTTAGCGACGTTCGATTACTTTGGGTCACTCTTGTGACCTTTCCCGTAGTTCATTTGCCTTGCTGGTGATACCATCTATGTTCTAGTGCATCACCCTGAAGCTGACTCCCTTCTGCTTCTCCTTGAGGAGGGGACTGTGGGGGTCTGCGGTAAGAGGGGCTGGAAGGCCTTATGGGAAGTCTAGGTGTGATGGGGATTGCTTCTGTTGGGGCGGGGGCGTCGATAGCGGGGGAGCGTTAGGGGGTGGGGGGGCATGGGTTGGGGGTTCAACGGTGAGAGGAGGGTTGGGGGGGGAGCGGGGGGAGGTTGGGGGGGTGCCGGGGGGAGGAGAGGCTTGGGGGAGGTGGAAGAAGACAGGTGAGGGGCTGGGGTGGATGGAAGAAGGAAAAGGGTTGGTTGGGTGGGGGGGTAGGGCGGAAGGGGAGGCTGAAGTCTCTCTCTCTCTTACTTTCTCTCTCTCTCTCTCTCTCTCTCCTCGTTTCTCTCTCTTTCTCTCTCTCCTCTCTTTCTCTCTCTCTTCTCTCTCTCTTTCTCTCTCTCTCTTAAAAAAATATATATTTCTCTCTCTCTCTCTCTCTTTCTCTCTCCTTCCTCTCTCTTTCTCTCTCTCTCTCTCTCTCTCTCTCTTCTCTCTCCTATCTCTCTCTCTCTCTCTCTCTCCACTCTCTCTCTCTCCTCTCCCTCTCTCCCTCTCACTCTCTTCTCTCTCTCTCTCTCTCTCTTCTCTCTCCTCTCTTTCTCTCTAGTCCAAATACTGCGTACGTCAGTGGGGAAGTCTCTCTCTCTCTCTCTCTCTCTCTCTCTCTCTCTCTCTCTTTAATTGTTTCTTTCCTGTCTCCTCATTCCTCTCCCTTTGTCCCTTTGTTTTGCTCGTCTTCTCACTTCACTTTCTGTCTGTCTCTCTCTCTCTACTTCTCTCCTTTTCTACCTATCTATCTCAATGTTCCTTTAAACTTAATACAGATAAATATACCTAATAATTCCAACTAATCCAACTAATCATTAGTATAAACGTTAGAAAAATCTTTCTTCTATAACGTTATATTATAACATTAAACATTGTGTTATTAAAATATTATGACCCCACGTTTTATAGTCATGTTTACAAATTCTCAAAACACGCAAATAACACGTACTTTAAAACATGCGTAAAAACAATAAAATGTATTTGTAAAACGTTTAGAAAACGAGAAAATGTTTGCTGGGGACATTTAAATTATAATTATCATGTTTAACATGTTTTAAAAACGAAAATGATTGCTGAGCATAACTTACAGCGCTTCCAAAACTATAATATCCTATTTTCGCAGCTTTAACTTCTGTTCGGGCAGGTAACACTGCGTTCACTGCTGGGTCACTGTAGGTAGCCATTTTTCTTAATTTCCCAATAACAACCCTTAGGCGTATAAGGTGTAAATGTTTCAATACAACTGAATCGCAAACACTATCACGAATGAGAGTAGTAGTGAGTGTACTGAGAGTACGACTTCACGAAACTCGTCCTTACTTTCGTATATAAATTTAGTGCCATAATAACCCACCAGCCAAGGGTTAAGTAAACCACAAGTCTCCTGAGTCGACACACATATATATTCTTCAACTGAACAAACTCAAGGAAGGTGTGAGAGAGCGTCTGGTCTCATGGATCTCTGCTTCTTGATCTCCCTCTGGTCGGTTGCTTCTCCTCTGACGTTTTCTCTACACTCTGCCTGTTGAAGGGGTACTCAAGTCACAGTATTCCCCGCCCCTTTACCCTCTCTCACGACAACGACTGGTACCAGCGAGTCCAGAAGTCAGGCAGGTCGGTGCACTGTGCGTCCCGTTGCCGAAGTAGTGCGACCCTCCATGTTGACGTTACCATCGCTGTCGTCCATGGAGTCATTGGCAGGTGCTGGAAGGCTCGGAAATGAGATGGTACCGGTAGATGAAAGAAATCAGTAGGTACACCTTCAAGAAGAGGGTCTGCTGCTTTGGGGGATTCAGTTTCTGTTGTGGGTACCAGACTCTTCCACAGCAGAGACATGAGTTACTAGGAAAGGCTGCGGACAATGCACCTCACGACACTCTAGGAAGACAGAAGTGTAAGGGTAGATATGATCACTACCTACAAATTCCTCAAGGAACTGACAGTGTAGATATAGATAAACTGTTATCTTTAATAGTTTGATAACATGGGTGGTACGCAAACAAGGGGACCCAGGTGAAAACTTAGTACCCAAGTGAGCTGCTTGATAACTGCTTGATGGGGGTTCTGGGAGTCTTCGTACTCCCCAAGCCCGGCCCGAGGCCAGGCTCGACTTAGTGAGTCTTGTGAGCCACAGGGATGTTAGAAAAAACTTTTTCAGTGGGTCAGAGTAGTTATAGATGATGCATTTAGGCAGTGATGTGGTGGAGGTTGGACTCCATACCACAGTTTCCAAATGGATATGACAGAGCCCTGCAGTAGGCTCAGGAATCTGTACATCAGTTGATTGACAGTTTGGAGGCGGAACCAAAGAGACAAGAGCTCAACCCCCAATAAGGCACAACTAGGTGAGTACAGGAGTCAACTGGGATTGCTGCTTGCTGTCGTGGCATCAAAATGTGTTGCTTTCACCCGATCAACAACCAGACAACCACTTCAGCTCCCCGAGGGTCGATGGTAATGGTTTTCGGAGTCCTCGACAGCACCCAGAAAGGTCCCTCACATGGCTGCTATAGCAGGTGAGGCACTGCGTCAACCCTCGGAAACACATGGCTAGCAGAGAGAACGGGGTATGTAGGTAGGGCGGGTAGATGGGTGACGAGGAGGCGTAGGGTGAATCTGCAACATCACCCGCAAAGTTGCTACACGAAGGCCGACGTGTCCTTCAGCTCATGTTGTATGGTGCTGGAGTGATCAGATCACCAGGAAGTCGGGGATTGGAACCATATACCAGGTCAGCACAAAACCCTCTGTCTTCTTTAGTTGCCGAACAGATGCCAAGGAGTACCAAAGAAATGTTGTCGATCCATGAAATCGTGTCTGGTTGTGCCCTAAAGCCGCCTTCAGTTGGCGGTAAGGGGGCGTTTCAAATCCCGTTTGGCTCAAAAATGCAAGAAATGAAAACTCGTTCGATTTCAATCAAACTTGTTTGACAAGTTCTATATGAAAAGTTTTTCATCTGGTCCAAGTTTCAGCATCGTAGCATAAATAGGAAGGTGAGAAAAAAAATAATAGTAGTTGTGAAAATTATGCAAAAAAGGTCAAAATCGATTAGTAATAAAAAGTGTCAACGGAAATCATAGCTATGACTCTTTGCTATCACAATAGCATATATTAAACCAAATAGTATAATTAGTTTAATGAAAAAAATTTAAGAGAAAAAAAAAAAAGGATTTTTTTTGTTTTTTTTCAATTTTTTTTTTTTGTCATTTTTTTTGGGCGATTTGCATCAAACTTACAGACCTTACTGTACGGTAAGCCTATCTGTAAGGATGCCAATTTTGGAGAAAATTGGTTGATGTCAACCTAAGCCACAGATTTTAGAACCTTAGACTTTATTAATTTCTGTTTTTTTCAATTGACACAAACGTTTACAAAACTTTTTTAATTTTTTATTCAATTTACATGAAACTTACACAGTATAATATATGGCCTTCTCTCTATATGTGCAAGTATCCATGTTTCTCTAAGTTCATTTATGATTTTATATAGCAATAAACATGATATATTGGCATAATTTTGGGGGGGAACTCTGAACATTTGTATTAGGAAAATACAAGATGTTTTGGAAATTCTGTTACGTCCATCCGTTATGATATGCCAATGTGTCAGAAAAAGGGTCACAGAATAATTATATCTGAAACGTGTGAAGAAGTGTCGATTTGAAATTGTGGTAAAAAAAACGTTGAAAAAAAAAAAAACTCTCTTTCTATTTACGCAGAAGTACTGAAACATGGGACAATTGCAGCCCTTTCATATACAACTAGTCAAAAATATTGGTTGACATTCAACAACTTTTCTGCACCCATTGAGCCGCCCCCCTTGAAACCGTTCAACTAACCTGATAGCCTGAGGATGGTAGGCTGTAGTTTGGTTGTGTGAGATACCAAGGGAACCCGGATGAGATCCTCCCCCCCCCAAGGTGGGACTATACTTGTCAACACTGTTCCGTGACAATCGTTGTCAGGAGGCTCCAAAACGGTAGGCCCACCCCATGAAGGAAAGCCCGAACTACTGACAGCTGTCATTTCCTTCATAGAAACTGTCACAGGCTATCTGGAGATGCGGTCAGCACACGTGCAGTAGGTACGAGCATTCCCCGGCTCGAGGAAATGGACCGACGATAGCCACATGCAATGCTACAAATTCTGGCCCGATGGTAAACGTAAAGTTCTGAATAGGCGTCTGTGTGTATCGATGTATATTTGCTGACACTGGAGGCAGTTGCGAGCCCAACTTCGAACATCCGTGTTAATTCCTGGCCATACCATCCGTTTGGTCAAGAGGCGTAGTGTAGTTCGGATGCCCTGGTGAGCCAAGGAGTGTAAAGCCATGAAGATCCTCCGCTGATGGGTCTTTGGAGTATATGGCCATAGGACGCCAGTCAGACGTGTCGACACAGTTGATAGTATCCTCGGACTTTAGGCACAGGTACGTCGCAGAGGCCCCGAAGTGCTGAGGAAGAGGTGCGTAATTGTAGGAGTTCCAGGTCATGTTGCTGGGCTCTAGCAATTTCTGAGTAGTCGATGTGGGTCGTCTCGGGGAAAAAGTGCACAGAAGCCAGGTCGAGAGAGGGGCATCGGCGACGACATTCTCAGCCCCTTTCACGTGCTTGATGTCAGTCGTAAACTGGGAATATATATAGTTCAAATGTTGAGTGACTCGCGGCGAGTGGGAATCTCCCCTTTGCTGCCAGGGCAAGCAGCCAGTGTGGTTTGAGGGTTCGGTGGAGGACGTGGACGGTTGGGGTGTGTCCCTCGAGAAAATGCCTGATGTGTTGAATGGCTGCATATATAGCAAGGAGTTCTCTGTCAAATGTGCTGTATTTGGTCTTTGCTGGCATTAAGCTTGCTGAAAAGAAACCAGTATGTCATCAGGTGTCGTTGATAAATTGATGGGCCGGTACCGCTCCTTTAGCAGTGTTGGAGGCATCCATTGAGAGGCTAGTGAGTGCATCGAACACTGTATGAGCGAGGAGAGTGAGTTGAACTTGCTCCTGCTTAAGGTTGGTGAACGCCACCTCTGCCTCTGGTGACTATGGCAGGGGTACTTTGGACGCCTGCTTACGCTCACACAGGAGGTCATATAAAGGTGTCAGGATGTCAGACACGTAGGGATAAACCGATGGTAAAAATAAACCACACAGCGGAGTTTTTGAAGTTTCTTAGTTGTGGTGGGTGTCGGGAAATCCCGGATAGCCTCGATCTTCTCCTCCAGTGGCAAAATACCTGTGGAGGACACTCGGCGTCCCAAGAAGTAGAGCCTCGGACTCCTCGAAGTGAATGCATTTTCCTCTGCATGATAGGAAACTCCTATATGCAGGCCATAGTCGCGGAGGCGAGCAAAAAGTATTCGAAGATGCTACCGATAGTCAGCCGGAGCGGAGCGACTCGCTATTAAGAGGTCATCAATGAAGGCATAGCAGAAGGGTAGGTCTCGACGACCGGATCAATGGAAGTGTGGAATGTCCTGCGCTGTGTTACGGAGACCAAACGGCCTCCTGATAAATTTCAAAACAAGCCAAAATGTGTTGTAATTGCAGCTTTGGGGATGTCCACTGGCTCCACTGGGATTTGGCGAAATGCTCGCACCAAATCTTCTTTTGAGACTGTTGTGGGCCCCATGTAGTATGTTATAGAAGTCCTGAATGTGTGGGATTGGGACCAGTCTGGCAGGGTGTGAACATTCAGAGCCCGGTAGTCCCCACAGGGACGCCATTCTCCTGGAGTTGTCTCTATGGCCATATGTAGTGGAGATGGCCCAGGCGCTGTCAAGCCGCGTCGACAATCCCAGCAGCTAACAGCTTGTCAAATTCGTTCTTGGACACACTCTGGCGGCAGTTGGGCTCGGTCGCGTGTAGGTTGGTGAGCCTGAGATACGAATATGATTGGTGACTGTGTATTAACCTTGCCGTTTGCGACTGTTTGGCCTGGTGATGTCCTCAAATTCCTCCAGAAAGTTCTTGCAGGTCAGGAGAGTTATACAGGGCAAGGCTGGTGAGTAGGCGTTGCTCTGTACTCACCTGCTGGAACACACCCCCCCCCCCCCACCACACACATCACATGCACCAGGAGGTTGTGATGGCATAAAGAATTCCCACCCCAGTCTAAGACATAACTTTAGCAACGCGGAACCGTCCAAGTGACGCGACGCCGAGTGCTATCAAAATCCAAGAACCCCCGTGACCACAACTACCATCGTAGGGTCGGTACGACAGAACCGTGGCAGCAACCATGTCGTGTTGGGGAGTGAGAAGTGGGCTTGTGCACTGGAGATGGAGGAGAACATGAAACGTAAGCACCCGGTCAACCAGGTAACCGCCGGCCCAGGAGGTACCATCGACCATATATAAAAGTGAATCCTCCATGGCGGCGGGTTGCTGGCCGTTAACAGACGCCGCCGTACCGGTTCCCCCACCCCCCCCAATAAGCACACGCGACTGGCAGCAGTGGTCTCGGCTCTAGGCTCCAAATCTTCGATGGTAGTAGCAGTAGTCTGAGTTGGAGTCCAGCCGTCAAGGACGGGCTACGGGACTTGCACTGGGAAGGTTAGTGGCTCTGAAAAGCACTGAGGTGTTGGCTGTTCATGTGAGTTGTTAGCTGTTGAGTGGCAGAGGCAAGGGTCATTTCCCTGACCAGAGTGAGTCGCATGGTGCACTATAGATTCTCTCTGCTATTTTCGCCACGGTCTCTGCTGTCACGTCGTCGTTCTGGGCAAGAAGAAGGATGCGAATGTGTAAGGGCAAGCGTTGTAGGAACAGAATCCGGAGCAGGTCATTGTCACATGCTCCACTCGCCGGCCGTAGCAAGAGCTGCATTTGCTGAAACATTTGGGATGGTGTCCGATCCTGGAGGCTGCAATAGCTACTATTGGTGAGGAGCAGGTCACGCTGGCGGCTTCTAAATACTTTGACTACAGCGAGTGGCGCGGTCTTCAGGGCGGCGTAGTGGTGTGTGGTTGGCGGTGCTATAACTACAGCTCGTACCTCTTGAATGGTGTCCAGAGGCAATGCCGTCATCGTGAGTGCATATTGCTCTTGCGTCGTTGGTACCTTGTGAATGTCAAAACATTCCGCTATATGTGCAAACCATATAGGTCAGACGGGAGATATGTTGTTGTTGGCTTAGGAGCGACGACGATCGTGGATCGGATGCGCCCCGGTGTACCGGTTACCTTGAGGTTACCTTGAGGTGCTTCCGGGGCTTAGCGTCCCCGCGGCCCGGTCATCGACCAGGCCTCCTGGTTGCTGGACTGGTTAAGGGTTAATTGTGAAGCTAATAGGAAATCACCTGCATGGGGAGCTGCTACAGCTCTAAGTCGGGCAGTGTCATGTGGGGTTGTCGCAGCTTCTAGCAAAGTCTTGTCGACAATGGGTGAATGCTCGGCAAGGTGAAACGCCAAGCAGAATCGCGAAACGAGTGACGCCAATCACTGGAAACTAATGTGCTTCGCGGCAAAGAAACTCAGACAGGTAGGTGATTGAGGAGCCCCAGGAGTCCCTCAGGGTGACAAACACCGGCCCCGCCCCACACAGAGAACACTGAGCAGCAAACCAAAACTCGGCCGCCAACTAAAACGCAAAAGTCATCCAGTGTCCCCCCGGCAGAGCAAAAGCCAGACGCCCACCTCGTCTGAGGGCACACCTGGAGCTCACCAAAACGATAAACTCCTGGCACCCCTCGGCCAAGCCGGTGCCCGACATTGCCACCCCGCCGGGAGAACCAGCCAGAACATGTAAAAAAAAATCTATCAACAATCCCGTGACCCAAGGCGATATGTGCGCCATCCATCGTACAACCAGACCGTTGAATAGGGATGCCAAACGGCAGTAGCAAGTCAATACGCGAAAACAGAACGTGATCAGGCGGCTCCCAGGCGGAGGTGTCCGCTCGTCATCAAGGTTGAACCAGGAGTCACCGGAAGATATGGTGGTAGCTTCAACGTGGGCGCCATGGTTTGTTTACACCCTGTCTGGGGAAACACTGGTGTGGAATCTACTTCGGGGTTACCACTTTAGTGCCCTAATAAGTGCCTATTAGGGTTCACAGGTAGTAAACACAAGTCTCTGATCCACACATATATATTCTACAACTGTACAAACCCAAAGAGGGGGTGACAGCAACCCGTCCTCTTAAAAATAACGTCACTTTTCGCTCATATGCGCGCTAAGGCCAAATTTGGACGTAATTTGAAATGAAATCGACTCACAAAAGTGACGTACTGTTCCGTTTCTGTTTGAGTCGTCCGGCTTACTCGGCAAGCTTAGAAAAGGAAACTTTCCATTACGTTTTTCATAACGTTTTCATAACGTTGAAACTTTATGAGAATTTCCTGCCCACCTAACCTATCAGAGGACCCTTAACTTACTGTTGTTGAAAAAAAATCCCAAATGTATTTTCATTTTTTTTTTCATTTTCAAATTGCGTCCATATTCGGTCATACGGACAAACGGCCAAAGCTACATTCTTTTTAAGAGGACAGGTTGTCCACTTATAGATCTGTGCTTGTTGATCTCCCGCTGGTCGGTTGCTTCTCCTCTGACGTTTTCCCTCAACTCTGCCGTGTTGTAGAGGGTACTGAAGTTACTACATCCAGTACAGGTACGTTACTTTAAACCAGCGATGTTCAACTAACATGCATTTATAAACACTTCAAAAACATGAGTGACCACGTAGAGCCGATACCATATTTTTTCATTGGCGGGATTCAAGAAACAACAAAAGTGCGTGCATTACATTTATTTAACACAGAAAAAGGGATATTATACTAACAAGGAAAACTCTCTCACTCACCACATTAACGATACAGTCCATGTCACTCGGATACAAATGGAGGTCAGTAACCTTACACAGGGAAGTGACTACCTCACGAGCACACACCACAAAGTGAAGGGAGTACCTCACGAGCACACACCACACAGTGAGGTGAGTACCTCAAGAGCACACACCACACAGTGAGGTGAGTACCTCACGAGCACACACCACACAGTGAGGGGAGTATCTCACGAGCACACACCACACAGTGAAGGAAGTACCTCACGAGCACACACCACACAGTGAGGTGAGTATCTCACGAGCACACACCACACAGTGAGGGGAGTATCTCACGAGCACACACCACACAGTGAGGGAGTATCTCACGAGCACACACCACACAGTGAAGGGAGTAGCTCACGAGCACACACCACACTGTGAAGTTAGTATCTCACGAGCACACACCACACAGTGAAGGGAGTATCTCACGAGCACACACCACACAGTGAAGGGAGTATCTCACGAGCACACACCACACAGTGAGGTTAGTATCTCACGAGCACACACCACACAGTGAAGGGAGTATCTCATGAGCACACACCACACAGTGAGGTTAGTATCTCACGAGCACACACCACACAGTGAAGGGAGTATCTAACGAGCACACACCACACTGTGAAGGGAGTATCTCACGAGAACACACCACACAGTGAAGGGAGTAACTCACGAGCACACACCACACAGTGAAGGGAGTAGCTCACGAGCACACACCACACAGTGAGGGGAGTATCTCACGAGCACACACCACACTGTGAAGGGAGTAGCTCACGAGCACACACCACACAGTGAAGGGAGTAGCTCACGAGCACACACCACACAGTGAGGGGAGTATCTCACGAGCACACACCACACAGTGAAGGGAGTAGCTCACGAGCACACACCACACAGTGAAGGGAGTAGCTCACGAGCACACACCACACAGTGAGGGAGTATCTCACGAGCACACACCACACAGTGAGGTTAGTACCTCACGAGCACACACCACACAGTGAAGGGAGTAGCTCACGAGCACACACCACACAGTGAAGGGAGTACCTCACGAGCACACACCACACAGTGAAGGGAGTATCTCACGAGCACACACCACACAGTGAAGGGAGTATCTCACGAGCACACACCACACAGTGAGGGGGTACCTAACGAGCACACACCACACAATGAGGTTAGTACCTCACGAGCACACACCACACAGTGAGGTTAGTACCTCACGAGCACACACCACACAGTGAGGTGAGTACCTCACGAGCACACACCACACAGTGAGGTGAGTACCTCACGAGCACACACCACACAGTGAGGGGAGTACCTCACGAGCACACACCGCACAGTGAGGGGAGAACCTCACGAGCACACACCACACTGTGAGGTTAGTACCTCACGAGCACACACCACACAGTGAGGTTAGTACCTCACAAGCACACACCACACAGTGAAGGGAGTATCTCACGAGCACACACCACACTGTGAAGGGAGTAGCTCACGAGCACACACCACACAGTGAAGGGAGTAGCTCACGAGCACACACCACACAGTGAGGGGAGTATCTCACGAGCACACACCACACAGTGAAGGGAGTAGCTCACGAGCACACACCACACAGTGAAGGGAGTAGCTCACGAGCACACACCACACAGTGAGGGGAGTATCTCACGAGCACACACCACACAGTGAGGTTAGTACCTCACGAGCACACACCACACAGTGAAGTGAGTAGCTCACGAGCACACACCACACAGTGAAGGGAGTACCTCACGAGCACACACCACACAGTGAAGGGAGTATCTCACGAGCACACACCACACAGTGAAGGGAGTAGCTCACGAGCACACACCACACTGTGAAGGGAGTATCTCACGAGCACACACCACACAGTGAAGGGAGTAGCTCACGAGCACACACCACACAGTGAAGGGAGTAGCTCACGAGCACACACCACACAGTGAAGGGAGTACCTCACGAGCACACACCACACAATGAGGGGGTACCTCACGAGCACACACCACACAGTGAGGGAGTACCTCACGAGCACACACCACACAGTGAGGTTAGTACCTCACGAGCACACACCACACAGTGAGGTGAGTACCTCACGAGCACACACCACACAGTGAGGTGAGTACCTCACGAGCACACACCACACAGTGAAGGAGTAGCTCACGAGCACACACCACACAGTGAAGGGAGTATCTCACGAGCACACACCACACAGTGAAGGGAGTATCTCACGAGCACACACCACACAGTGAGGGGGTACCTCACGAGCACACACCACACAGTGAGGTTAGTACCTCACGAGCACACACCACACAGTGAGGTTAGTACCTCACGAGCACACACCACACAGTGAGGTGAGTACCTCACGAGCACACACCACACAGTGAGGTGAGTACCTCACGAGCACACACCACACAGTGAAGGGAGTATCTCACGAGCACACACCACACAGTGAGGGGGGTACCTCACGAGCACACACCACACAGTGAGGTTAGTACCTCACGAGCACACACCACACAGTGAGGTTAGTACCTCACGAGCACACACCACACAGTGAGGTGAGTACCTCACGAGCACACACCACACAGTGAGGTGAGTACCTCACGAGCACACACCACACAGTGAGGGGAGTACCTCACGAGCACACACCACACTGTGAGGTTAGTACCTCACGAGCACACACCATACAGTGAGGTTAGTACCTCACAAGCACACACCACACAGTGAAGGGAGTATCTCACGAGCACACACCACACAGTGAGGGGAGTACCTCAGGAGCACACACCACACAGTGTAGGGAGTAGCTCACAAGCACACACCACACAGTGAAGGGAGTATCTCACGAGCACACACCACACAGTGAGGGGAGTACCTCACGAGCACACACCACACAGTGAAGGGAGTAGCTCACGAGCACACACCAACAGTGAAGGGAGTATCTCACGAGCACACACCACACAGTGAAGGGAGTAGCTCACGAGCACACACCACACAGTGAGGTTAGTACCTCACAGCACACACCACACAGTGAAGGGAGTATCTCACGAGCACACACCACACAGTGAGGGGAGTACCTCACGAGCACACACCACACAGTGAAGGGAGTAGCTCACAGCACACACCACACAGTGAAGGGAGTACCTCACGAGCACACACCACACAGTGAAGGGAGTAGCTCACGAGCACACACCACACAGTGAAGGGAGTAGCTCGCGAGCACACACCACACAGTGAAGGGAGTATCTCACGAGCACACACCACACAGTGAAGGGAGTATCTCACGAGCACACACCACACAGTGAGGGGGTACCTCACGAGCACACTCCACACAGTGAGGTTAGTACCTCACGAGCACACACCACACAGTGAGGTTAGTACCTCACGAGCACACACCACACAGTGAGGTGAGTACCTCACGAGCACACACCACACAGTGAGGTGAGTACCTCACGAGCACACACCACACAGTGAGGGGAGTACCTCACGAGCACACACCACACAGTGAGGGGAGAACCTCACGAGCACACACCACACTGTGAGGTTAGTACCTCACGAGCACACACCACACAGTGAGGTTAGTACCTCACAAGCACACACCACACAGTGAAGGGAGTATCTCACGAGCACACACCACACAGTGAGGGAGTAGCTCACAAGCACACACCACACAGTGAAGGGAGTATCTCACGAGCACACACCACACAGTGAGGGGAGTACCTCACGAGCACACACCACACAGTGAAGGGAGTAGCTCACGAGCACACACCACACAGTGAGGTTAGTACCTCACAAGCACACACCACACAGTGAAGGGAGTATCTCACGAGCACACACCACACAGTGAAGGGTATCTCACGAACACACACCACACAGTGAGGGGGGTACCTCACGAGCACACTCCACACAGTGAGGTTAGTACCTCACGAGCACACACCACACAGTGAGGTTAGTACCTCACGAGCACACACCACACAGTGAGGTGAGTACCTCACGAGCACACACCACACAGTGAGGTGAGTACCTCACGAGCACACACCACACAGTGAGGGGAGTACCTCACGAGCACACACCACACAGTGAAGTTAGTACCTCACGAGCACACATCACACAGTGAGGGGAGTACCTCACGAGCACACACCACACAGTGAGGGGAGTACCTCACGAGCACACACCACACAGTGAGGGGAGTACCTCACGAGCACACACCACACAGTGAAGGGAGTAGCTCACGAGCACACACCACACAGTAAAGGGAGTATCTCACGAGCACACACCACACAGTGAAGGGAGTATCTCACGAGCACACACCACACAGTGAGGGGGGTACCTCACGAGCACACACCACACAGTGACGTTAGTACCTCACGAGCACACACCACACAGTGAGGTTAGTACCTCACGAGCACACACCACACAGTGAGGTGAGTACCTCACGAGCACACACCACACAGTGAGGTGAGTACCTCGCGAGCACACACCACACAGTGAGGGGAGTACCTCACGAGCACACACCACACAGTGAGGGGAGAACCTCACGAGCACACACCACACTGTGAGGTTAGTACCTCACGAGCACACACCACACAGTGAGGGTAGTACCTCACAAGCACACACCACACAGTGAAGGGAGTATCTCACGAGCACACACCACACAGTGAGGGGAGTAGCTCACAAGCACACACCACACAGTGAAGGGAGTATCTCACGAGCACACACCACACAGTGAAGGGAGTACCTCACGAGCACACACCACACAGTGAAGGGAGTAGCTCACGAGCACACACCACACAGTGAGGTTAGTACCTCACAAGCACACACCACACAGTGAAGGGAGTATCTCACGAGCACACACCACACAGTGAAGGGAGTATCTCACGAGCACACACCACACAGTGAGGGGGGTACCTCACGAGCACACTCCACACAGTGAGGTTAGTACCTCACGAGCACACACCACACAGTGAGGTTAGTACCTCACGAGCACACACCACACAGTGAGGTGAGTACCTCACGAGCACACACCACACAGTGAGGTGAGTACCTCACGAGCACACACCACACAGTGAGGGGAGTACCTCACGAGCACACACCACACAGTGAAGTTAGTACCTCACGAGCACACATCACACAGTGAGGGAGTACCTCACGAGCACACACCACTCAGTGAGGGGAGTACCTCACGAGCACACACCACACAGTGAGGGAGTACCTCACGAGCACACACCACACAGTGAATGGAGTAGCTCACGAGCACACACCACACAGTAAAGGGAGTATCTCACGAGCACACACCACACAGTGAAGGGAGTATCTCACGAGCACACACCACACAGTGAGGGGGTACCTCACGAGCACACACCACACAGTGACGTTAGTACCTCACGAGCACACACCACACAGTGAGGTTAGTACCTCACGAGCACACACCACACAGTGAGGTGAGTACCTCACGAGCACACACCACACAGTGAGGTGAGTACCTCGCGAGCACACACCACACAGTGAGGGGAGTACCTCACGAGCACACACCACACAGTGAGTGGAGAACCTCACGAGCACACACCACACTGTGAGGTTAGTACCTCACGAGCACACACCACACAGTGAGGTTAGTACCTCACAAGCACACACCACAGAGTGAAGGGAGTATCTCACGAGCACTCACCACACAGTGAGGGGAGTAGCTCACAAGCACACACCACACAGTGAAGGGAGTATCTCACGAGCACACACCACACAGTGAGGGGAGTACCTCACGAGCACACACCACACAGTGAAGGAGTAGCTCACAAGCACACACCACACAGTGAAGGGAGTATCTCACGAGCACACACCACACAGTGAGGGGAGTTCCTCACGAGCACACACCACACAGTGAAGGGAGTAGCTCACGAGCACACACCACACAGTGAAGGGAGTATCTCACGAGCACACACCACACAGTGAAGGGAGTAGCTCACGAGCACACACCACACAGTGAGGTTAGTACCTCACAAGCACACACCACACAGTGAAGGGAGTATCTCACGAGCACACACCACACAGTGAGGGGAGTACCTCACGAGCACACACCACACAGTGAGGGGAGTACCTCACGAGCACACACCACACAGTGAAGGGAGTATCTCACGAGCACACACCACACAGTGAAGGTGTACCTCACGAGCACACACCACACAGTGACGTTAGTACCTCACGAGCACACACCACACAGTGAGGTTAGTACCTCACGAGAACACCACACAGTGAGGTGAGTACCTCACGAGCACACACCACACAGTGAGGTGAGTACCTCGCGAGCACACACCACACAGTGAGGGGAGTACTCACGAGCACAACACACACACAGTGAGGGGAGAACCTCACGAGCACACACCACACTGTGAGGTTAGTACCTCACGAGCACACACCACACAGTGAGGTTAGTACCTCACAAGCACACCACACAGAGTGAAGGGAGTATCTCACGAGCACTCACCACACAGTGAGGGAGTAGCTCACAAGCACACACCACACAGTGAAGGAGTATCTCACGAGCACACACCACACAGTGAGGGNCCCACAAAGCATCCGCCAAAACAGAATTGTGGCACGAAGGTAATGGCAGAGAGCTACCACCAGACACAGCATATATTACTCCTGGCCAAACTAACCAAGTGTCAAAACTGGCGGACCCCTCTGGAAGCCAACCAACTTGTTCTTTGCCAGGAAAGAAGGAACTGGCTGCAAATAAACAAAATGCCCACCAGTGCCAAAGGAACAGAAACTGCACCTCCAGAGGAGAGCATGAAACTTGCCAACCCATCAACCAGAGGGTTTGGGAGTTTTGGTGTTGGGCCCATGAAATGGTGCCGAGGTGGTATTGACATCGATGCAAGCTGCAGTGGTTGTTATTGTGTGCAAGCTGCACACAATACAAGGCGACAGTATTCAGTAAATGAAAGAGCACCACACATTCAGAAACCAATGAACGATGATAAAGGGAAAGAAGTGGTGTAAAGGGTGCCCAAAACCTCATTGTTGCCAAAAAGAGGAACACAGGTGAGACACCATCAAAGAAACCACTGCTCACCATAAAGATGGCGATAACGATGCGTAAAGAAAACAGACACGGAAAGGTGAGGAGAAGGTTGAACCAGCAAAGTATGTCACTGGGCCGACCCTCTGATAGAGGTGGAGCCACAGAAAAATGTCCAGTTTGGACACCGAGCAAGCAGAGCCTGAAACCACAGACCACATCCCAAAAACCCAGCAGAAGAGCTACTCAAAGTGTCAGCTCAAAGGGCATGGGACCAAAGTGACCCCCTAGTTGAGACAATGAACCATGGGTAAACAGTCCATATGGAGCCGGAGCACAGAGCCCAGAGGAATCCAAATCCTCCGCAGCATATGCCATACAGTCGCAAACTCTCACCATATTGTATTGTGAAGCTGATGAAGGGGAGGAAACCAACGACCCTGGTCGGAGTGAATGCGGGTCATGAAGACCCCACACAGTGAGGTGAGTATCTCACGAGCACACACCACACTGTGAAGGGAGTATCTCACGAGCAGACACCACACAGTGAGGGGAGTATCTCACGTGCACACACCACACAGTGAGGGGAGTACCTCACGAGCACACCACACAGTGAAGGGAGTAGCTCACGAGCACACACCACACTGTGAGGTGAGTATTCACGAGCACACACCCAAAGTGAGGGGAGTACCTCACGAGCACACACCACACAGTGAAGGGAGTAGCTCACAAGCACACACCACACAGTGAGGGGAGTACTCACGAGCACACACCACACAGTGAAGGGAGTAGCTCACGAGCACACACCACACAGTGAGGTGAGTATCTCACGAGCACACACAACACTGTGAGGTGAGTACCTCACGAGCACACACCACACTGTGAGGTGAGTATCTCACGAGCACACACCACACAGTAAAGGGAGTAGCTCACGAGCACACACCACACAGTGAGGTGAGTATCTCACGAGCACACACCCACACAGTGAGGGGAGTAGCTCACGAGCACACACCACACAGTGAGGTGAGTATCTCACGAGCACACACCACAGAGTGAGGTGAGTATCTCACGAGCACACACCACACAGTGAGGGGAGTACCTCACGAGCACACACCACACTGTGAGGTGAGTATCTCACGAGCACACACCACACAATGAGGTGAGTATCTCACGAGCACACACCACACAGTGAGGGGAGTATCTCACGAGCACACACCACACAGTGAAGGGATTAGCTCACGAGCACACACCACACTGTGAGGGGAGTAGCTCACGAGCACACACCACACAGTGAGGTGAGTATCTCACGAGCACACACCACACAGTGAGGGGAGTAGCTCACGAGCACACACCACATAGTGAGGTGAGTATCTCATGAGCACACACCACACAGTGAGGGGAGTACCTCACGAGCACACACCACACAGTGAAGGGAGTAGCTCACGAGCACACACCACACAGTGAGGTGAGTATCTCACGAGCACACACAACACAGTGAGGGGAGTACCGCACGAGCACACACCACACAGTGAGGGGAGTATCTCACGAGCACACACCACACAGTGAGGGGAGTACCTCACGAGCACACACCACACAGTGAGGGGAGTATCTCACGAGCACACACCACACAGTGAGGGGAGTATCTCACGAGCACACACCACACCGTGAGGGGAGTATCTCACGAGCACACACCACACAGTGAAGGGAGTAGCTCACGAGCACACACCACACTGTGAAGGGAGTACCTCACGAGCACACACCACACAGTGAGGGGAGTATCTCACGAGCACACACCACACTGTGAGGGGAGTATCTCACGAGCACACACCACACAGTGAGGGGAGTATCTCACGAGCACACACCACACTGTGAGGGGAGTATCTCACGAGCACACACCACACAGTGAAGGGAGTAGCTCACGAGCACACACCACACTGTGAAGGGAGTAGCTCACGAGCACACACCACACAGTGAGGTGAGTATCTCACGAGCACACACCACACTGTGAGGGGAGTACCTCACGAGCACACACCACACAGTAAGGGGAGTACCTCACGAGCACACACCACACTGTGAGGGGAGTATCTCACTATCACACACCACACAGTGAGGGGAGTACCTCACGAGCACACACCACACTGTGAGGGGAGTATCTCACGAGCACACACCACACAGTGAGGTGAGTATCTCACGAGCACACACCACACAGTGAAGGGAGTAGCTCACGAGCACACACACACTGTGAGGGGAGTATCTCACGAGCACACACCACACAGTGAGGGGAGTATCTCACGAGCACACACCACACAGTGAAGGGAGTAGCTCACGAGCACACACCACACAGTGATATGAGTATCTCACGAGCACACACCACACAGTGAAGGGAGTACCTCACGAGCACACACCACACAGTGAGGTGAGTATCTCACGAGCACACACCACACTGTGAGGGGAGTATCTCACGAGCACACACCACACAGTGAGGTGAGTATCTCACGAGCACACACCACACAGTGAGGGGAGTATCTCACGAGCACACACCACACAGTGAGGGGAGTATCTCACGAGCACACACCACACAGTGAGGGGAGTATCTCACGAGCACACACCACACAGTGAGGGGAGTATCTCACGAGCACACACCACACAGTGAGGTGAGTATCTCACGAGCACACACCACACAGTGAGGGGAGTACCTCACGAGCACACACCACACAGTGAGGGGAGTATCTCACGAGCACACACCACACAGTGAGGGAGTACCTCACGAGCACACACCACACAGTGAGGGGGTATCTCACGAGCACACACCACACAGTGAGGGGAGTACTCACGAGCACACACCACACAGTGAGGGGAGTACCTCACGAGCACACACCACACAGTGAGGGGAGTACCTCACAAGCACACACCACACAGTGAGGGGAGTACTCACAAGCACACACCAGTGTGTGCTTTATTTCGTTTNACCACACAGTGAGGGAGTATCTCACGAGCACACACACACAGTGAAGGGAGTACTCACGAGCACACACCACACAGTGAGGTGAGTAGCTCACGAGCACACACCACAAGTGAGGGGAGTACTCACGAGCACACACCACACAGTGAAGGGAGTATCTCACGAGCACACACCACACAGTGAAGGGAGTATCTCACGAGCACACACCACACAGTGAGGTGAGTACTCACGAGCACACACCACACAGTGAAGGGAGTAGCTCACGAGCACACACCACACAGTGAGGGAGTACTCACGAGCACACACCACACAGTGAGGGGAGTACCTCACGAGCACACACCACACAGTGAGGGGAGTATCTCACGAGCACACACCACACAGTGAAGGGAGTAGCTCACGAGCACACACCACACAGTGAGGGAGTACCTCACGAGCACACACCACACAGTGAGGGAGTATCTCACGAGCACACACCACACAGTGAGGGAGTATCTCACGAGCACACACCACACAGTGAAGGGAGTACCTCACGAGCACACACCACACAGTGAAGGGAGTAGCTCACGAGCACACACCACACAGTGAGGGAGTACCTCACGAGCACACACCACACAGTGAGGGAGTATCTCACGAGCACACACCACACAGTGAGGGAGTACCTCACGAGCACACACCACACAGTGAAGGGAGTAGCTCACGAGCACACACCACACAGTGAGGGGAGTAGCTCACGAGCACACACCACACAGTGAAGGGAGTATCTCACGAGCACACACCACACAGTGAGGGGAGTATCTCACGAGCACACACCACACAGTGAGGGAGTACCTCACGAGCACACACCACACAGTGAGGGAGTATCTCACGAGCACACACCACACAGTGAGGGGAGTATCTCACGAGCACACACCACACAGTGAAGGGAGTATCTCACGAGCACACACCACACAGTGAGGGGAGTATCTCACGAGCACACACCACACAGTGAAGGGAGTATCTCACGAGCACACACCACACAGTGAGGGGAGTATCTCACGAGCACACACCACACAGTGAAGGGAGTACCTCACGAGCACACACCACACAGTGAGGGGAGTATCTCACGAGCACACACCACACAGTGAGGGGAGTAGCTCACGAGCACACACCACACTGTGAAGGGAGTACCTCACGAGCACACACCACACAGTGAAGGGAGTAGCTCACGAGCACACACCACACAGTGAGGTGAGTACCTCACGAGCACACACCACACAGTGAAGGGAGTAGCTCACGAGCACACACCACACTGTGAGGTGAGTACCTCACGAGCACACACCACACTGTGAAGGGAGTATCTCACGAGCACACACCACACAGTGAAGGGAGTAGCTCACGAGCACACACCACACAGTGAGGTGAGTACCTCACGAGCACACACCACACAGTGAAGGGAGTAGCTCACGAGCACACACCACACAGTGAGGGAGTATCTCACGAGCACACACCACACAGTGAAGGGAGTAGCTCACGAGCACACACCACACTGTGAGGGCAGTACCTCACGAGCACACACCACACTGTGAAGGGAGTATCTCACGAGCACACACCACACTGTGAAGGGAGTATCTCACGAGCACACACCACACAGTGAAGGGAGTAGCTCACGAGCACACACCACACAGTGAGGGGAGTATCTCACGAGCACACACCACACAGTGAAGGGAGTAGCTCACGAGCACACACCACACAGTGAGGGAGTACCTCACGAGCACACACCACACAGTGAAGGGAGTACCTCACGAGGACACACCACACTGTGAGGTGAGTATCTCACGAGCACACACCACACAGTGAGGGGAGTACCTCACGAGCACACACCACACTGTGAGGGGAGTACCTCACGAGCACACACCACACAGTGAAGGGAGTAGCTCACGAGCACACACCACACAGTGAGGGGAGTATCTCACGAGCACACACCACACAGTGAAGGGAGTAGCTCACGAGCACACACCACACAGTGAGGGGAGTATCTCACGAGCACACACCACACAGTGAAGGGAGTAGCTCACGAGCACACACCACACAGTGAGGGGAGTATCTCACGAGCACACACCACACAGTGAGGGGAGTATCTCACGAGCACACACCACACAGTGAGGGGAGTATCTCACGAGCACACACCACACAGTGAAGGGAGTAGCTCACGAGCACACACCACACAGTGAGGGGAGTACCTCACGAGCACACACCACACAGTGAAGGGAGTAGCTCACGAGCACACACCACACAGTGAAGGGAGTATCTCACGAGCACACACCACACAGTGAGGGAGTACCTCACGAGCACACACCACACTGTGAAGGGAGTATCTCACGAGCACACACCACACAGTGAGGGGGGTACCTCACGAGCACACACCACACAGTGAGGGAAGTATCTCACGAGCACACACCACACAGTGAGGTGAGTAGCTCACGAGCACACACCACACTGTGAGGGGAGTATCTCACGAGCACACACCACACAGTGAAGGGAGTACCTCACGAGCACACACCACACAGTGAGGTGAGTAGCTCACGAGCACACACCACACAGTGAGGGGAGTATCTCACGAGCACACACCACACAGTGAAGGGAGTAGCTCACGAGCACACACCACACTGTGAAGGGAGTATCTCACGAGCACACACCACACTGTGAAGGGAGTAGCTCACGAGCACACACCACACTGTGAAGGGAGTACCTCACGAGCACACACCACACAGTGAGGTGAGTATCTCACGAGCACACACCACACTGTGAGGGAGTATCTCACGAGCACACACCACACTGTGAAGGGAGTATCTCACGAGCACACACCACACAGTGAGGGGAGTATCTCACGAGCACACACCACACAGTGAGGGGAGTATCTCACGAGCACACACCACACAGTGAGGGAGTATCTCACGAGCACACACCACACAGTGAAGGGAGTATCTCACGAGCACACACCACACAGTGAGGGAGTATCTCACGAGCACACACCACACTGTGAAGGGAGTATCTCACGAGCACACACCACACAGTGAGGGAGTATCTCACGAGCACACACCACACAGTGAGGGAGTATCTCACGAGCACACACCACACAGTGAGGGGAGTATCTCACGAGCACACACCACACAGTGAAGGGAGTATCTCACGAGCACACACCACACAGTGAAGGGAGTATCTCACGAGCACACACCACACTGTGAAGGGAGTATCTCACGAGCACACACCACACAGTGAAGGGAGTATCTCACGAGCACACACCACACAGTGAAGGGAGTACCTCACGAGCACACACCACACAGTGAGGGGAGTATCTCACGAGCACACACCACACAGTGAGGGAGTATCTCACGAGCACACACCACACAGTGAAGGGAGTATCTCACGAGCACACACCACACAGTGAAGGGAGTATCTCACGAGCACACACCACACAGTGAAGGGAGTACCTCACGAGCACACACCACACAGTGAGGGGAGTAGCTCACGAGCACACACCACACAGTGAGGGGAGTATCTCACGAGCACACACCACACAGTGAAGGGAGTATCTCACGAGCACACACCACACTGTGAAGGAGTACCTCACGAGCACACACCACACTGTGAGGGAGTATCTCACGAGCACACACCACACAGTGAGGGGAGTACCTCACGAGCACACACCACACAGTGAGGGGAGTATCTCACGAGCACACACCACACAGTGAGGGAGTATCTCACGAGCACACACCACACAGTGAGGGAGTATCTCACGAGCACACACCACACAGTGAGGGAGTACCTCACGAGCACACACCACACAGTGAAGGGAGTATCTCACGAGCACACACCACACAGTGAAGGGAGTATCTCACGAGCACACACCACACAGTGAGGGAGTATCTCACGAGCACACACCACACAGTGAGGGAGTACCTCACGAGCACACACCACACTGTGAAGGGAGTATCTCACGAGCACACACCACACTGTGAAGGGAGTAGCTCACGAGCACACACCACACAGTGAGGGAGTAGCTCACGAGCACACACCACACAGTGAGGGGAGTACCTCACGAGCACACACCACACTGTGAAGGGAGTAGCTCACGAGCACACACCACACAGTGAAGGGAGTATCTCACGAGCACACACCACACAGTGAGGGAGTACTCACGAGCACACACCACACAGTGAAGGGAGTATCTCACGAGCACACACCACACAGTGAGGGGAGTACCTCACGAGCACACACCACACAGTGAGGGGAGTATCTCACGAGCACACACCACACAGTGAAGGGAGTACCTCACGAGCACACACCACACAGTGAGGGAGTATCTCACGAGCACACACCACACAGTGAGGGGAGTATCTCACGAGCACACACCACACAGTGAAGGGAGTAGCTCACGAGCACACACCACACTGAAGGGAGTATCTCACGAGCACACACCACACAGTGAAGGGAGTACTCACGAGCACACACCACACAGTGAAGGGAGTACCTCACGAGCACACACCACACAGTGAGGGAGTATCTCACGAGCACACACCACACAGTGAAGGGAGTACCTCACGAGCACACACCACACAGTGAGGGAGTATCTCACGAGCACACACCACACAGTGAGGGAGTATCTCACGAGCACACACCACACAGTGAGGGGAGTACCTCACGAGCACACACCACACAGTGAAGGGAGTATCTCACGAGCACACACCACACAGTGAGGGAGTATCTCACGAGCACACACCACACAGTGAGGTGAGTATCTCACGAGCACACACCACACAGTGAGGGGAGTACCTCACGAGCACACACCACACAGTGAAGGGAGTATCTCACGAGCACACACCACACAGTGAGGGAGTACCTCACGAGCACACACCACACAGTGAGGGAGTATCTCACGAGCACACACCACACTGTGAAGGGAGTATCTCACGAGCACACACCACACAGTGAGGGAGTATCTCACGAGCACACACCACACAGTGAGGGAGTACCTCACGAGCACACACCACACAGTGAAGGGAGTAGCTCACGAGCACACACCACACTGTGAGGGAGTATCTCACGAGCACACACCACACAGTGAGGGGAGTACCTCACGAGCACACACCACACAGTGAAGGGAGTATCTCACGAGCACACACCACACAGTGAGGGAGTACCTCACGAGCACACACCACACAGTGAGGGAGTATCTCACGAGCACACACCACACAGTGAAGGGAGTATCTCACGAGCACACACCACACAGTGAGGGAGTATCTCACGAGCACACACCACACAGTGAGGGGAGTACCTCACGAGCACACACCACACAGTGAAGGGAGTAGCTCACGAGCACACACCACACAGTGAGGGAGTATCTCACGAGCACACACCACACAGTGAGGGGAGTACCTCACGAGCACACACCACACAGTGAAGGGAGTATCTCACGAGCACACACCACACAGTGAGGGAGTATCTCACGAGCACACACCACACAGTGAGGGAGTACCTCACGAGCACACACCACACAGTGAAGGGAGTATCTCACGAGCACACACCACACGTGAAGGGAGTATCTCACGAGCACACACCACACTGTGAGGGAGTATCTCACGAGCACACACCACACAGTGAGGGAGTACTCACGAGCACACACCACACAGTGAGGGGAGTACCTCACGAGCACACACCACACAGTGAGGGAGTACCTCACGAGCACACACCACACAGTGAGGGGAGTACCTCACGAGCACACACCACACAGTGAGGGAGTACCTCACGAGCACACACCACACAGTGAAGGGAGTATCTCACGAGCACACACACACTGTGAGGGGAGTACCTCACGAGCACACACCACACAGTGAAGGGAGTAGCTCACGAGCACACACCACACAGTGAGGTTAGTACCTCACGAGCACACACCACACAGTGAGGGAGTACTCACGAGCACACACCACACAGTGAGGGGAGTATCTCACGAGCACACACCACACAGTGAGGGGAGTATCTCACGAGCACACACCACACAGTGAAGGAGTACTCACGAGCACACACCACACAGTGAGGGGAGTACCTCACGAGCACACACCACACAGTGAAGGGAGTATCTCACGAGCACACACCACACAGTGAAGGGAGTATCTCACGAGCACACACCACACAGTGAGGGGAGTACCTCACGAGCACACACCACACAGTGAAGGGAGTATCTCACGAGCACACACCACACAGTGAAGGAGTATCTCACGAGCACACACCACACAGTGAGGGAGTACTCACGAGCACACACCACACAGTGAGGGAGTAGCTCACGAGCACACACCACACAGTGAAGGGAGTAGCTCACGAGCACACACCACACTGTGAGGGAGTATCTCACGAGCACACACCACACAGTGAGGGGAGTACCTCACGAGCACACACCACACAGTGAGGGAGTACCTCACGAGCACACACCACACAGTGAAGGGAGTATCTCACGAGCACACACCACACAGTGAAGGGAGTATCTCACGAGCACACCACACACTGGGGTTAGTATCTCACGAGCACACACCACACAGTGAGGTTAGTACCTCACGAGCACACACCACACAGTGAGAGTAGTCTCACGAGCACACACCACACAGTGAGGGTTAGTACCTCACGAGCACACACCACACAGTGAGGGGAGTACCTCACGAGCACACACCACACAGTGAGGGAGTACCTCACGAGCACACACCACACAGTGAGGGAGTACCTCACGAGCACACACCACACAGTGAGGGGAGTACCTCACGAGCACACACCACACAGTGAAGGGAGTATCTCACGAGCACACACCACACAGTGAGGGGAGTACCTCACGAGCACACACCACACAGTGAGGGAGTATCTCACGAGCACACACCACACTGTGAGGGGAGTACCTCACGAGCACACACCACACAGTGAAGGGAGTATCTCACGAGCACACACCACACAGTGAGGGAGTACCTCACGAGCACACACCACACAGTGAGGGGAGTATCTCACGAGCACACACCACACAGTGAAGGGAGTATCTCACGAGCACACACCACACAGTGAGGGGAGTACCTCACGAGCACACACCACACAGTGAAGGGAGTATCTCACGAGCACACACCACACAGTGAGGTTAGTACCTCACGAGCACACACCACACAGTGAGGGAGTACTCACGAGCACACACCACACAGTGAGGGGAGTATCTCACGAGCACACACCACACAGTGAGGGGAGTATCTCACGAGCACACACCACACAGTGAAGGGAGTATCTCACGAGCACACACCACACAGTGAGGGGAGTACCTCACGAGCACACACCACACAGTGAAGGGAGTATCTCACGAGCACACACCACACAGTGAAGGGAGTATCTCACGAGCACACACCACACAGTGAAGGGAGTATCTCACGAGCACACACCACACAGTGAAGGAGTAGCTCACGAGCACACACCACACAGTGAAGGGAGTATCTCACGAGCACACACCACACTGTGAGGGGAGTATCTCACGAGCACACACCACACAGTGAGGGGAGTACCTCACGAGCACACACCACACAGTGAGGGAGTACCTCACGAGCACACACCACACAGTGAAGGGAGTATCTCACGAGCACACACCACACAGTGAAGGGAGTATCTCACGAGCACACACCACACAGTGAGGGAGTATCTCACGAGCACACACCACACTGTGAGGGAGTACCTCACGAGCACACACCACACAGTGAGGGAGTACCTCACGAGCACACACCACACAGTGAGGGAGTACCTCACGAGCACACACCACACAGTGAGGGAGTACCTCACGAGCACACACCACACAGTGAGGGAGTACCTCACGAGCACACACCACACAGTGAGGGAGTATCTCACGAGCACACACCACACAGTGAGGGGAGTACCTCACGAGCACACACCACACAGTGAGGGAGTATCTCACGAGCACACACCACACAGTGAGGGGAGTACCTCACGAGCACACACCACACAGTGAAGGGAGTACTCACGAGCACACACCACACTGTGAGGGGAGTACCTCACGAGCACACACCACACAGTGAAGGGAGTATCTCACGAGCACACACCACACAGTGAGGGAGTACCTCACGAGCACACACCACACAGTGAGGGAGTATCTCACGAGCACACACCACACAGTGAAGGGGGTATCTCACGAGCACACCACACAGTATCTCACGAGCACACACCACACAGTGAGGGGAGTACCTCACGAGCACACACCACACAGTGAAGGGAGTAGCTCACGAGCACACACCACACAGTGAGGGAGTACCTCACGAGCACACACCACACAGTGAGGGGAGTACCTCACGAGCACACACCACACAGTGAGGGGAGTATCTCACGAGCACACACCACACAGTGAGGGGAGTATCTCACGAGCACACACCACACAGTGAAGGGAGTATCTCACGAGCACACACCACACAGTGAGGGGAGTACCTCACGAGCACACACCACACAGTGAGGGAGTATCTCACGAGCACACACCACACAGTGAAGGGAGTATCTCACGAGCACACACCACACAGTGAGGGGAGTACCTCACGAGCACACACCACACAGTGAAGGGAGTATCTCACGAGCACACACCACACAGTGAAGGGAGTATCTCACGAGCACACACCACACAGTGAGGTGAGTACCTCACGAGCACACACCACACAGTGAGGGGAGTATCTCACGAGCACACACCACACAGTGAGGTGAGTACCTCACAAGCACACACCACACAGTGAGGGGAGTACCTCACGAGCACACACCACACTGTGAGGGGAGTACCTCACGAGCACACACCACACAGTGAGGGGAGTATCTCACGAGCACACACCACACAGTGAAGGGAGTATCTCACGAGCACACACCACACAGTGAGGGGAGTATCTCACGAGCACACACCACACAGTGAGGGAGTATCTCACGAGCACACACCACACAGTGAAGGGAGTATCTCACGAGCACACACCACACAGTGAGGGAGTATCTCACGAGCACACACCACACAGTGAAGGGAGTACCTCACGAGCACACACCACACTGTGAGGGGAGTATCTCACGAGCACACACCACACAGTGAGGGGAGTATCTCACGAGCACACACCACACAGTGAAGGGAGTACCTCACGAGCACACACCACACAGTGAAGGGAGTATCTCACGAGCACACACCACACTGTGAAGGGAGTATCTCACGAGCACACACCACACTGTGAAGGGAGTATCTCACGAGCACACACCACACAGTGAAGGGAGTATCTCACGAGCACACACCACACAGTGAAGGGAGTATCTCACGAGCACACACCACACAGTGAAGGGAGTACCTCACGAGCACACACCACACAGTGAGGGGAGTATCTCACGAGCACACACCACACAGTGAGGGGAGTATCTCACGAGCACACACCACACAGTGAGGGGAGTAGCTCACGAGCACACACCACACTGTGAAGGGAGTATCTCACGAGCACACACCACACTGTGAAGGGAGTAGCTCACGAGCACACACCACACTGTGAAGGGAGTATCTCACGAGCACACACCACACTGTGAGGTGAGTACCTCACGAGCACACACCACACTGTGAAGGGAGTATCTCACGAGCACACACCACACAGTGAGGGGGGTACCTCACGAGCACACACCACACAGTGAGGGAAGTATCTCACGAGCACACACCACACAGTGAGGTGAGTAGCTCACGAGCACACACCACACTGTGAGGGGAGTATCTCACGAGCACACACCACACAGTGAAGGGAGTACCTCACGAGCACACACCACACAGTGAGGTGAGTAGCTCACGAGCACACACCACACAGTGACGGGGGAGTACCTCACGAGCACACACCACACAGTGAAGGGAGTATCTCACGAGCACACACCACACAGTGAGGGAGTATCTCACGAGCACACACCACACAGTGAAGGGAGTACCTCACGAGCACACACCACACAGTGAAGGGAGTATCTCACGAGCACACACCACACAGTGAGGGAGTACCTCACGAGCACACACCACACAGTGAGGGGAGTACCTCACGAGCACACACCACACAGTGAGGGGAGTATCTCACGAGCACACACCACACTGTGAAGGGAGTAGCTCACGAGCACACACCACACAGTGAAGGGAGTATCTCACGAGCACACACCACACAGTGAGGGGAGTATCTCACGAGCACACACCACACAGTGAAGGGAGTATCTCACGAGCACACACCACACAGTGAAGGGAGTATCTCACGAGCACACACCACACAGTGAAGGGAGTATCTCACGAGCACACACCACACAGTGAGGGGAGTATCTCACGAGCACACACCACACAGTGAAGGGAGTATCTCACGAGCACACACCACACTGTGAAGGGAGTACTCACGAGCACACACCACACAGTGAGGGAGTAGCTCACGAGCACACACCACACAGTGAGGGAGTAGCTCACGAGCACACACCACACAGTGAGGGGAGTACCTCACGAGCACACACCACACTGTGAAGGGAGTAGCTCACGAGCACACACCACACAGTGAAGGGAGTATCTCACGAGCACACACCACACTGTGAAGGGAGTATCTCACGAGCACACACCACACTGTGAAGGGAGTATCTCACGAGCACACACCACACAGTGAGGGAGTACCTCACGAGCACACACCACACAGTGAGGGGAGTATCTCACGAGCACACACCACACAGTGAGGGAGTATCTCACGAGCACACACCACACAGTGAGGGAGTAGCTCACGAGCACACACCACACAGTGAGGGGAGTATCTCACGAGCACACACCACACAGTGAAGGGAGTATCTCACGAGCACACACCACACAGTGAAGGGAGTACTCACGAGCACACACCACACAGTGTGGGGGGGTACCTCACGAGCACACACCACACAGTGAGGGAGTATCTCACGAGCACACACCACACAGTGAAGGGAGTATCTCACGAGCACACACCACACAGTGAGGGAGTACCTCACGAGCACACACCACACAGTGAAGGGAGTATCTCACGAGCACACACCACACAGTGAGGGAGTACCTCACGAGCACACACCACACAGTGAGGGGAGTACCTCACGAGCACACACCACACAGTGAGGGGAGTACCTCACGAGCACACACCACACAGTGAGGGAGTAGCTCACGAGCACACACCACACAGTGAAGGGAGTATCTCACGAGCACACACCACACAGTGAGGGGAGTATCTCACGAGCACACACCACACAGTGAAGGGAGTATCTCACGAGCACACACCACACAGTGAGGGAGTATCTCACGAGCACACACCACACAGTGAGGGAGTATCTCACGAGCACACACCACACAGTGAGGGAGTATCTCACGAGCACACACCACACTGTGAAGGGAGTACCTCACGAGCACACACCACACTGTGAAGGGAGTATCTCACGAGCACACACCACACAGTGAAGGGAGTATCTCACGAGCACACACCACACAGTGAAGGGAGTATCTCACGAGCACACACCACACAGTGAGGGGAGTATCTCACGAGCACACACCACACAGTGAAGGGAGTATCTCACGAGCACACACCACACAGTGAGGGAGTATCTCACGAGCACACACCACACAGTGAAGGGAGTATCTCACGAGCACACACCACACAGTGAGGGAGTACCTCACGAGCACACACCACACAGTGAAGGGAGTATCTCACGAGCACACACCACACAGTGAAGGGAGTATCTCACGAGCACACACCACACAGTGAAGGGAGTAGCTCACGAGCACACACCACACAGTGAGGGGAGTATCTCACGAGCACACACCACACAGTGAGGGAGTATCTCACGAGCACACACCACACAGTGAAGGGAGTATCTCACGAGCACACACCACACAGTGAAGGGAGTATCTCACGAGCACACACCACACAGTGAGGGAGTACCTCACGAGCACACACCACACAGTGAAGGGAGTATCTCACGAGCACACACCACACAGTGAGGGAGTACCTCACGAGCACACACCACACAGTGAGGGAGTATCTCACGAGCACACACCACACAGTGAGGGAGTATCTCACGAGCACACACCACACAGTGAGGGAGTATCTCACGAGCACACACCACACAGTGAGGGAGTATCTCACGAGCACACACCACACAGTGAGGGAGTACCTCACGAGCACACACCACACAGTGAGGGGAGTATCTCACGAGCACACACCACACAGTGAAGGGAGTACCTCACGAGCACACACCACACAGTGAAGGGAGTATCTCACGAGCACACACCACACAGTGAAGGGAGTACCTCACGAGCACACACCACACAGTGAAGGGAGTATCTCACGAGCACACACCACACAGTGAGGGAGTATCTCACGAGCACACACCACACAGTGAAGGGAGTATCTCACGAGCACACACCACACAGTGAAGGGAGTATCTCACGAGCACACACCACACAGTGAGGGGAGTATCTCACGAGCACACACCACACAGTGAGGGGAGTATCTCACGAGCACACACCACACAGTGAGGGAGTATCTCACGAGCACACACCACACAGTGAAGGGAGTATCTCACGAGCACACACCACACAGTGAGGGAGTATCTCACGAGCACACACCACACAGTGAAGGGAGTATCTCACGAGCACACACCACACAGTGAGGGGAGTATCTCACGAGCACACACCACACAGTGAAGGGAGTATCTCACGAGCACACACCACACAGTGAAGGGAGTATCTCACGAGCACACACCACACAGTGAAGGGAGTATCTCACGAGCACACACCACACAGTGAAGGGAGTATCTCACGAGCACACACCACACAGTGAAGGGAGTATCTCACGAGCACACACCACACAGTGAGGGAGTACTCACGAGCACACACCACACAGTGAGGGGAGTATCTCACGAGCACACACCACACAGTGAGGGGAGTATCTCACGAGCACACACCACACAGTGAAGGGAGTATCTCACGAGCACACACCACACAGTGAAGGGAGTATCTCACGAGCACACACCACACAGTGAAGGGAGTATCTCACGAGCACACACCACACAGTGAGGGGAGTATCTCACGAGCACACACCACACAGTGAGGGGAGTATCTCACGAGCACACACCACACAGTGAAGGGAGTATCTCACGAGCACACACCACACTGTGAAGGGAGTACTCACGAGCACACACCACACAGTGAGGGAGTATCTCACGAGCACACACCACACAGTGAGGGGAGTATCTCACGAGCACACACCACACAGTGAGGGGAGTATCTCACGAGCACACACCACACAGTGAGGGAGTATCTCACGAGCACACACCACACAGTGAAGGAGTATCTCACGAGCACACACCACACAGTGAAGGGAGTATCTCACGAGCACACACACACAGTGAGGGAGTATCTCACGAGCACACACCACACAGTGAAGGGAGTACCTCACGAGCACACACCACACAGTGAAGGGAGTATCTCACGAGCACACACCACACAGTGAAGGGAGTAGCTCACGAGCACACACCACACAGTGAGGGAGTATCTCACGAGCACACACCACACAGTGAGGGAGTATCTCACGAGCACACACCACACAGTGAAGGGAGTATCTCACGAGCACACACCACACAGTGAAGGGAGTATCTCACGAGCACACACCACACAGTGAGGGAGTACCTCACGAGCACACACCACACAGTGAGGGAGTATCTCACGAGCACACACCACACAGTGAGGGGAGTACCTCACGAGCACACACCACACAGTGAGGGAGTATCTCACGAGCACACACCACACAGTGAAGGGAGTATCTCACGAGCACACACCACACAGTGAGGGAGTACCTCACGAGCACACACCACACAGTGAGGGAGTACCTCACGAGCACACACCACACAGTGAGGGAGTACCTCACGAGCACACACCACACAGTGAGGGGAGTACCTCACGAGCACACACCACACAGTGAGGGAGTACTCACGAGCACACACCACACAGTGAGGGAGTATCTCACGAGCACACACCACACAGTGAAGGGAGTATCTCACGAGCACACACCACACTGTGAGGGAGTATCTCACGAGCACACACCACACAGTGAAGGGAGTAGCTCACGAGCACACACCACACTGTGAAGGGAGTACCTCACGAGCACACACCACACAGTGAGGGAGTATCTCACGAGCACACACCACACAGTGAAGGGAGTACCTCACGAGCACACACCACACAGTGAGGGAGTATCTCACGAGCACACACCACACAGTGAAGGGAGTAGCTCACGAGCACACACCACACAGTGAGGGGAGTACCTCACGAGCACACACCACACAGTGAAGGGAGTATCTCACGAGCACACACCACACAGTGAGGGAGTATCTCACGAGCACACACCACACAGTGAGGGAGTATCTCACGAGCACACACCACACAGTGAGGGAGTACCTCACGAGCACACACCACACAGTGAAGGGAGTATCTCACGAGCACACACCACACAGTGAGGTGAGTACTCACGAGCACACACCACACAGTGAGGGAGTATCTCACGAGCACACACCACACAGTGAAGGGAGTATCTCACGAGCACACACCACACAGTGAGGGAGTATCTCACGAGCACACACCACACAGTGAGGGGAGTACCTCACGAGCACACACCACACAGTGAAGGGAGTATCTCACGAGCACACACCACACAGTGAGGGGAGTATCTCACGAGCACACACCACACAGTGAGGGAGTACCTCACGAGCACACACCACACAGTGAGGGAGTACTCACGAGCACACACCACACAGTGAGGGAGTACCTCACGAGCACACACCACACAGTGAGGGAGTATCTCACGAGCACACACCACACAGTGAAGGGAGTATCTCACGAGCACACACCACACAGTGAGGGGAGTATCTCACGAGCACACACCACACAGTGAAGGGAGTAGCTCACGAGCACACACCACACAGTGAGGGAGTATCTCACGAGCACACACCACACAGTGAGGGAGTACCTCACGAGCACACACCACACAGTGAAGGGAGTATCTCACGAGCACACACCACACAGTGAAGGGAGTATCTCACGAGCACACACCACACAGTGAGGGAGTATCTCACGAGCACACACCACACTGTGAGGGAGTACCTCACGAGCACACACCACACAGTGAGGGAGTATCTCACGAGCACACACCACACAGTGAGGGAGTACTCACGAGCACACACCACACAGTGAGGGGAGTACCTCACGAGCACACACCACACAGTGAGGGAGTATCTCACGAGCACACACCACACAGTGAAGGGAGTATCTCACGAGCACACACCACACAGTGAGGGAGTACCTCACGAGCACA
Organism: Procambarus virginalis; assembly: GCA_020271785.1. Taxonomy (NCBI): domain Eukaryota; kingdom Metazoa; phylum Arthropoda; class Malacostraca; order Decapoda; family Cambaridae; genus Procambarus; species Procambarus virginalis. The sequence continues at coordinate 71,522 of WNGS01164711.1, read as the reverse complement.
CACCACACAGTGAAGGGAGTAGCTCACGAGCACACACCACACAGTGAGGGAGTATCTCACGAGCACACACCACACAGTGAGGGAGTATCTCACGAGCACACACCACACAGTGAAGGGAGTATCTCACGAGCACACACCACACAGTGAGGGAGTACTCACGAGCACACACCACACAGTGAGGGAGTACTCACGAGCACACACCACACAGTGAGGGAGTACCTCACGAGCACACACCACACAGTGAGGGGAGTACCTCACGAGCACACACCACACAGTGAGGGAGTATCTCACGAGCACACACCACACAGTGAAGGGAGTATCTCACGAGCACACACCACACAGTGAGGGAGTATCTCACGAGCACACACCACACAGTGGGGGGAGTACCTCACGAGCACACACCACACAGTGAAGGGAGTATCTCACGAGCACACACCACACAGTGAAGGGAGTATCTCACGAGCACACACCACACAGTGAGGGGAGTACCTCACGAGCACACACACACAGTGAAGGGAGTATCTCACGAGCACACACCACACAGTGAAGGGAGTATCTCACGAGCACACACCACACAGTGAGGGAGTACCTCACGAGCACACACCACACAGTGAGGGGAGTATCTCACGAGCACACACCACACAGTGAGGGAGTACCTCACGAGCACACACCACACAGTGAGGGGAGTACCTCACGAGCACACACCACACTGTGAGGGAGTATCTCACGAGCACACACCACACAGTGAGGGGAGTATCTCACGAGCACACACCACACAGTGAGGGGAGTATCTCACGAGCACACACCACACAGTGAGGGGAGTATCTCACGAGCACACACCACACAGTGAGGGAGTATCTCACGAGCACACACCACACAGTGAGGGAGTATCTCACGAGCACACACCACACTGTGAAGGGAGTATCTCACGAGCACACACCACACAGTGAAGGGAGTAGCTCACGAGCACACACCACACAGTGAGGGGAGTATCTCACGAGCACACACCACACAGTGAAGGGAGTATCTCACGAGCACACACCACACAGTGAGGGGAGTATCTCACGAGCACACACCACACAGTGAGGGAGTATCTCACGAGCACACACCACACAGTGAGGGGAGTACCTCACGAGCACACACCACACAGTGAAGGGAGTATCTCACGAGCACACACCACACAGTGAAGGGAGTATCTCACGAGCACACACCACACAGTGAGGGGAGTACCTCACGAGCACACACCACACAGTGAAGGGAGTATCTCACGAGCACACACCACACAGTGAAGGGAGTATCTCACGAGCACACACCACACAGTGAGGGAGTATCTCACGAGCACACACCACACAGTGAGGGGAGTATCTCACGAGCACACACCACACAGTGAAGGGAGTATCTCACGAGCACACACCACACAGTGAGGGGAGTACCTCACGAGCACACACCACACAGTGAGGGGAGTACCTCACGAGCACACACCACACAGTGAGGGGAGTATCTCACGAGCACACACCACACAGTGAAGGGAGTAGCTCACGAGCACACACCACACAGTGAGGGGAGTATCTCACGAGCACACACCACACAGTGAAGGGAGTATCTCACGAGCACACACCACACAGTGAAGGGAGTATCTCACGAGCACACACCACACAGTGAGGGAGTATCTCACGAGCACACACCACACAGTGAGGGAGTATCTCACGAGCACACACCACACAGTGAAGGGAGTATCTCACGAGCACACACCACACAGTGAAGGGAGTATCTCACGAGCACACACCACACAGTGAAGGGAGTATCTCACGAGCACACACCACACAGTGAAGGGAGTATCTCACGAGCACACACCACACAGTGAGGGAGTAGCTCACGAGCACACACCACACAGTGAAGGGAGTACCTCACGAGCACACACCACACAGTGAGGGAGTATCTCACGAGCACACACCACACAGTGAAGGGAGTATCTCACGAGCACACACCACACAGTGAAGGGAGTATCTCACGAGCACACACCACACAGTGAGGGGAGTATCTCACGAGCACACACCACACAGTGAGGGGAGTATCTCACGAGCACACACCACACAGTGAGGGAGTATCTCACGAGCACACACCACACAGTGAAGGGAGTATCTCACGAGCACACACCACACAGTGAGGGAGTATCTCACGAGCACACACCACACAGTGAAGGGAGTATCTCACGAGCACACACCACACAGTGAGGGGAGTATCTCACGAGCACACACCACACAGTGAGGGAGTATCTCACGAGCACACACCACACAGTGAAGGGAGTATCTCACGAGCACACACCACACAGTGAAGGGAGTATCTCACGAGCACACACCACACAGTGAAGGGAGTATCTCACGAGCACACACCACACAGTGAAGGGAGTATCTCACGAGCACACACCACACAGTGAGGGAGTATCTCACGAGCACACACCACACAGTGAAGGGAGTACCTCACGAGCACACACCACACAGTGAAGGGAGTATCTCACGAGCACACACCACACAGTGAAGGGAGTAGCTCACGAGCACACACCACACAGTGAGGGGAGTAGCTCACGAGCACACACCACACAGTGAGGGGAGTATCTCACGAGCACACACCACACAGTGAGGGAGTAGCTCACGAGCACACACCACACTGTGAAGGGAGTATCTCACGAGCACACACCACACAGTGAGGGAGTACCTCACGAGCACACACCACACAGTGAGGGGAGTAGCTCACGAGCACACACCACACAGTGAGGGGAGTATCTCACGAGCACACACCACACAGTGAAGGGAGTATCTCACGAGCACACACCACACAGTGAAGGGAGTACTCACGAGCACACACCACACAGTGAGGGGAGTATCTCACGAGCACACACCACACAGTGAGGGGAGTAGCTCACGAGCACACACCACACAGTGAAGGGAGTATCTCACGAGCACACACCACACAGTGAAGGGAGTATCTCACGAGCACACACCACACAGTGAAGGGAGTATCTCACGAGCACACACCACACAGTGAGGGAGTACCTCACGAGCACACACCACACAGTGAAGGGAGTATCTCACGAGCACACACCACACAGTGAGGGGAGTACCTCACGAGCACACACCACACAGTGAGGGAGTATCTCACGAGCACACACCACACAGTGAGGGAGTACTCACGAGCACACACCACACAGTGAGGGGAGTATCTCACGAGCACACACCACACAGTGAAGGGAGTACCTCACGAGCACACACCACACAGTGAGGGAGTAGCTCACGAGCACACACCACACAGTGAGGGGAGTACCTCACGAGCACACACCACACAGTGAAGGGAGTATCTCACGAGCACACACCACACAGTGAAGGGAGTATCTCACGAGCACACACCACACAGTGAGGGAGTACCTCACGAGCACACACCACACAGTGAAGGGAGTAGCTCACGAGCACACACCACACAGTGAGGGAGTACCTCACGAGCACACACCACACAGTGAGGGGAGTACCTCACGAGCACACACCACACAGTGAGGGAGTATCTCACGAGCACACACCACACAGTGAAGGGAGTACTCACGAGCACACACCACACAGTGAAGGGAGTATCTCACGAGCACACACCACACAGTGAGGGGAGTATCTCACGAGCACACACCACACAGTGAAGGGAGTATCTCACGAGCACACACCACACTGTGAAGGGAGTATCTCACGAGCACACACCACACAGTGAAGGGAGTATCTCACGAGCACACACCACACAGTGAGGGGAGTATCTCACGAGCACACACCACACAGTGAAGGGAGTATCTCACGAGCACACACCACACTGTGAAGGGAGTACCTCACGAGCACACACCACACAGTGAGGGGAGTAGCTCACGAGCACACACCACACAGTGAGGGGAGTAGCTCACGAGCACACACCACACAGTGAGGGGAGTAGCTCACGAGCACACACCACACTGTGAAGGGAGTATCTCACGAGCACACACCACACTGTGAAGGGAGTAGCTCACGAGCACACACCACACTGTGAAGGGAGTATCTCACGAGCACACACCACACTGTGAGGTGAGTACCTCACGAGCACACACCGCACTGTGAAGGGAGTATCTCACAAGCACACACCACACAGTGAGGGGGGTACCTCACGAGCACACACCACACAGTGAGGGAAGTATCTCACGAGCACACACCACACAGTGAGGTGAGTAGCTCACGAGCACACACCACACTGTGAGGGGAGTATCTCACGAGCACACACCACACAGTGAAGGGAGTACCTCACGAGCACACACCACACAGTGAGGGAGTAGCTCACGAGCACACACCACACAGTGAGGGGAGTACCTCACGAGCACACACCACACAGTGAAGGGAGTATCTCACGAGCACACACCACACTGTGAAGGGAGTATCTCACGAGCACACACCACACAGTGAGGTGAGTACCTCACGAGCACACACCACACAGTGAAGGGAGTAGCTCACGAGCACACACCACACAGTGAGGGAGTACCTCACGAGCACACACCACACAGTGAGGGGAGTACCTCACGAGCACACACCACACAGTGAGGGGAGTATCTCACGAGCACACACCACACAGTGAAGGGAGTATCTCACGAGCACACACCACACAGTGAGGGAGTACCTCACGAGCACACACCACACAGTGAGGGAGTATCTCACGAGCACACACCACACAGTGAGGGGAGTATCTCACGAGCACACACCACACAGTGAGGGGAGTATCTCACGAGCACACACCACACAGTGAAGGGAGTAGCTCACGAGCACACACCACACTGTGAGGGAGTACCTCACGAGCACACACCACACAGTGAAGGGAGTATCTCACGAGCACACACCACACAGTGAAGGGAGTAGCTCACGAGCACACACCACACAGTGAGGGGAGTATCTCACGAGCACACACCACACAGTGAAGGGAGTATCTCACGAGCACACACCACACAGTGAGGGAGTACCTCACGAGCACACACCACACAGTGAGGGGAGTATCTCACGAGCACACACCACACAGTGAAGGGAGTAGCTCACGAGCACACACCACACAGTGAGGGGAGTACCTCACGAGCACACACCACACAGTGAGGGAGTACCTCACGAGCACACACCACACAGTGAAGGGAGTATCTCACGAGCACACACCACACAGTGAAGGGAGTAGCTCACGAGCACACACCACACAGTGAGGGGAGTATCTCACGAGCACACACCACACAGTGAAGGGAGTATCTCACGAGCACACACCACACAGTGAAGGGAGTATCTCACGAGCACACACCACACAGTGAAGGGAGTATCTCACGAGCACACACCACACAGTGAAGGGAGTAGCTCACGAGCACACACCACACTGTGAGGGAGTATCTCACGAGCACACACCACACAGTGAGGGGAGTACCTCACGAGCACACACCACACAGTGAGGGAGTACTCACGAGCACACACCACACAGTGAAGGGAGTATCTCACGAGCACACACCACACTGTGAAGGGAGTATCTCACGAGCACACACCACACAGTGAGGGAGTATCTCACGAGCACACACCACACAGTGAGGGAGTACCTCACGAGCACACACCACACAGTGAGGGAGTACCTCACGAGCACACACCACACAGTGAGGGAGTACCTCACGAGCACACACCACACAGTGAGGGGAGTACCTCACGAGCACACACCACACAGTGAGGGAGTACCTCACGAGCACACACCACACAGTGAAGGGAGTATCTCACGAGCACACACCACACTGTGAGGGAGTACCTCACGAGCACACACCACACAGTGAAGGGAGTAGCTCACGAGCACACACCACACAGTGAGGGAGTACCTCACGAGCACACACCACACAGTGAGGGGAGTATCTCACGAGCACACACCACACAGTGAGGGGAGTATCTCACGAGCACACACCACACAGTGAAGGGAGTATCTCACGAGCACACACCACACAGTGAGGGGAGTACCTCACGAGCACACACCACACAGTGAAGGGAGTATCTCACGAGCACACACCACACAGTGAAGGGAGTATCTCACGAGCACACACCACACAGTGGGGGGAGTACCTCACGAGCACACACCACACAGTGAAGGGAGTATCTCACGAGCACACACCACACAGTGAAGGGAGTATCTCACGAGCACACACCACACAGTGAGGGAGTACCTCACGAGCACACACCACACAGTGAGGGGAGTATCTCACGAGCACACACCACACAGTGAGGGAGTACCTCACGAGCACACACCACACAGTGAGGGGAGTACCTCACGAGCACACACCACACAGTGAGGGGAGTATCTCACGAGCACACACCACACAGTGAGGGAGTATCTCACGAGCACACACCACACAGTGAAGGGAGTATCTCACGAGCACACACCACACAGTGAAGGGAGTATCTCACGAGCACACACCACACAGTGAAGGGAGTATCTCACGAGCACACACCACACAGTGAGGGAGTACCTCACGAGCACACACCACACAGTGAGGGGAGTACTCACGAGCACACACCACACAGTGAGGGGAGTATCTCACGAGCACACACCACACAGTGAAGGGAGTATCTCACGAGCACACACCACACAGTGAGGGGAGTATCTCACGAGCACACACCACACAGTGAAGGGAGTAGCTCACGAGCACACACCACACAGTGAAGGGAGTAGCTCACGAGCACACACCACACAGTGAGGGGAGTATCTCACGAGCACACACCACACAGTGAGGGAGTATCTCACGAGCACACACCACACAGTGAAGGGAGTACCTCACGAGCACACACCACACAGTGAAGGGAGTATCTCACGAGCACACACCACACAGTGAAGGGAGTATCTCACGAGCACACACCACACAGTGAAGGGAGTATCTCACGAGCACACACCACACAGTGAAGGGAGTAGCTCACGAGCACACACCACACAGTGAAGGGAGTACTCACGAGCACACACCACACAGTGAGGGAGTATCTCACGAGCACACACCACACAGTGAAGGGAGTATCTCACGAGCACACACCACACAGTGAAGGGAGTATCTCACGAGCACACACCACACAGTGAGGGAGTATCTCACGAGCACACACCACACAGTGAGGGAGTATCTCACGAGCACACACCACACAGTGAGGGAGTATCTCACGAGCACACACCACACAGTGAAGGGAGTATCTCACGAGCACACACCACACAGTGAGGGGAGTATCTCACGAGCACACACCACACAGTGAAGGGAGTATCTCACGAGCACACACCACACAGTGAGGGGAGTATCTCACGAGCACACACCACACAGTGAAGGGAGTATCTCACGAGCACACACCACACAGTGAGGGGAGTATCTCACGAGCACACACCACACTGTGAAGGGAGTACCTCACGAGCACACACCACACTGTGAGGGGAGTATCTCACGAGCACACACCACACAGTGAGGGGAGTATCTCACGAGCACACACCACACAGTGAAGGGAGTATCTCACGAGCACACACCACACAGTGAAGGGAGTATCTCACGAGCACACACCACACAGTGAAGGGAGTACCTCACGAGCACACACCACACAGTGGGGAGTAGCTCACGAGCACACACCACACAGTGAGGGGAGTATCTCACGAGCACACACCACACAGTGAAGGGAGTATCTCACGAGCACACACCACACTGTGAAGGGAGTACCTCACGAGCACACACCACACAGTGAGGGAGTATCTCACGAGCACACACCACACAGTGAGGGGAGTACCTCACGAGCACACACCACACAGTGAGGGGAGTATCTCACGAGCACACACCACACAGTGAGGGAGTATCTCACGAGCACACACCACACAGTGAGGGAGTATCTCACGAGCACACACCACACAGTGAGGGGAGTATCTCACGAGCACACACCACACAGTGAAGGGAGTATCTCACGAGCACACACCACACAGTGAAGGGAGTATCTCACGAGCACACACCACACAGTGAGGGGAGTATCTCACGAGCACACACCACACAGTGAAGGGAGTATCTCACGAGCACACACCACACTGTGAAGGGAGTATCTCACGAGCACACACCACACAGTGAAGGGAGTATCTCACGAGCACACACCACACAGTGAGGGGAGTAGCTCACGAGCACACACCACACAGTGAGGGGAGTATCTCACGAGCACACACCACACAGTGAGGGAGTATCTCACGAGCACACACCACACTGTGAGGGGAGTATCTCACGAGCACACACCACACAGTGAAGGGAGTACCTCACGAGCACACACCACACAGTGAAGGGAGTATCTCACGAGCACACACCACACAGTGAGGGGAGTACCTCACGAGCACACACCACACAGTGAGGGAGTATCTCACGAGCACACACCACACAGTGAGGGAGTAGCTCACGAGCACACACCACACAGTGAAGGGAGTATCTCACGAGCACACACCACACAGTGAAGGGAGTATCTCACGAGCACACACCACACAGTGAGGGAGTATCTCACGAGCACACACCACACAGTGAAGGGAGTATCTCACGAGCACACACCACACAGTGAGGGAGTATCTCACGAGCACACACCACACAGTGAAGGGAGTATCTCACGAGCACACACCACACAGTGAAGGGAGTATCTCACGAGCACACACCACACAGTGAAGGGAGTATCTCACGAGCACACACCACACAGTGAGGGGAGTATCTCACGAGCACACACCACACAGTGAAGGGAGTATCTCACGAGCACACACCACACTGTGAAGGGAGTATCTCACGAGCACACACCACACAGTGAGGGGAGTATCTCACGAGCACACACCACACAGTGAGGGAGTATCTCACGAGCACACACCACACAGTGAGGGAGTATCTCACGAGCACACACCACACAGTGAAGGGAGTATCTCACGAGCACACACCACACAGTGAGGGAGTATCTCACGAGCACACACCACACAGTGAAGGGAGTATCTCACGAGCACACACCACACAGTGGGGAGTATCTCACGAGCACACACCACACAGTGAAGGGAGTATCTCACGAGCACACACCACACAGTGAAGGGAGTATCTCACGAGCACACACCACACAGTGAAGGGAGTATCTCACGAGCACACACCACACAGTGAAGGGAGTAGCTCACGAGCACACACCACACAGTGAAGGGAGTACCTCACGAGCACACACCACACAGTGAGGGGAGTAGCTCACGAGCACACACCACACAGTGAGGGGAGTATCTCACGAGCACACACCACACAGTGAAGGGAGTATCTCACGAGCACACACCACACTGTGAAGGGAGTAGCTCACGAGCACACACCACACTGTGAAGGGAGTACCTCACGAGCACACACCACACTGTGAGGGGAGTAGCTCACGAGCACACACCACACAGTGAGGGGAGTATCTCACGAGCACACACCACACAGTGAAGGGAGTATCTCACGAGCACACACCACACTGTGAAGGGAGTACCTCACGAGCACACACCACACTGTGAGGTGAGTATCTCACGAGCACACACCACACAGTGAGGGGAGTACCTCACGAGCACACACCACACAGTGAGGGGAGTATCTCACGAGCACACACCACACAGTGAGGGAGTATCTCACGAGCACACACCACACAGTGAGGGGAGTATCTCACGAGCACACACCACACAGTGAGGGGAGTACCTCACGAGCACACACCACACAGTGAAGGGAGTATCTCACGAGCACACACCACACAGTGAGGGGAGTATCTCACGAGCACACACCACACAGTGAGGGAGTATCTCACGAGCACACACCACACAGTGAGGGGAGTAGCTCACGAGCACACACCACACAGTGAGGGGAGTACCTCACGAGCACACACCACACAGTGAAGGGAGTATCTCACGAGCACACACCACACAGTGAAGGGAGTATCTCACGAGCACACACACACAGTGAGGTGAGTATCTCACGAGCACACACCACACTGTGAAGGGAGTACCTCACGAGCACACACCACACTGTGAAGGGAGTATCTCACGAGCACACACCACACTGTGAAGGGAGTAGCTCACGAGCACACACCACACAGTGAGGGGAGTAGCTCACGAGCACACACCACACAGTGAGGGAGTATCTCACGAGCACACACCACACAGTGAAGGGAGTATCTCACGAGCACACACCACACTGTGAAGGGAGTATCTCACGAGCACACACCACACTGTGAGGTGAGTACCTCACGAGCACACACCACACAGTGAAGGGAGTATCTCACGAGCACACACCACACAGTGAGGGGAGTATCTCACGAGCACACACCACACAGTGAGGGGAGTATCTCACGAGCACACACCACACAGTGAAGGGAGTACCTCACGAGCACACACCACACAGTGAGGTGAGTAGCTCACGAGCACACACCACACAGTGAGGGGAGTATCTCACGAGCACACACCACACAGTGAAGGGAGTATCTCACGAGCACACACCACACTGTGAAGGGAGTATCTCACGAGCACACACCACACAGTGAAGGGAGTATCTCACGAGCACACACCACACAGTGAGGGAGTACCTCACGAGCACACACCACACAGTGAGGGAGTATCTCACGAGCACACACCACACAGTGAGGGAGTACCTCACGAGCACACACCACACAGTGAGGGAGTATCTCACGAGCACACACCACACAGTGAAGGGAGTAGCTCACGAGCACACACCACACAGTGAGGGGAGTACCTCACGAGCACACACCACACAGTGAAGGGAGTATCTCACGAGCACACACCACACAGTGAAGGGAGTATCTCACGAGCACACACCACACAGTGAGGTGAGTATCTCACGAGCACACACCACACAGTGAGGGGAGTACCTCACGAGCACACACCACACAGTGAAGGGAGTATCTCACGAGCACACACCACACAGTGAGGGAGTACCTCACGAGCACACACCACACAGTGAGGGAGTATCTCACGAGCACACACCACACAGTGAAGGGAGTATCTCACGAGCACACACCACACAGTGAGGGGAGTATCTCACGAGCACACACCACACAGTGAGGGGAGTACCTCACGAGCACACACCACACAGTGAAGGGAGTAGCTCACGAGCACACACCACACAGTGAGGGGAGTATCTCACGAGCACACACCACACAGTGAGGGGAGTACCTCACGAGCACACACCACACAGTGAAGGGAGTATCTCACGAGCACACACCACACAGTGAGGGAGTACCTCACGAGCACACACCACACAGTGAGGGAGTATCTCACGAGCACACACCACACTGTGAAGGGAGTATCTCACGAGCACACACCACACAGTGAGGGAGTATCTCACGAGCACACACCACACAGTGAGGGAGTACCTCACGAGCACACACCACACAGTGAAGGGAGTAGCTCACGAGCACACACCACACAGTGAGGGAGTATCTCACGAGCACACACCACACAGTGAGGGGAGTACCTCACGAGCACACACCACACAGTGAAGGGAGTATCTCACGAGCACACACCACACAGTGAGGGAGTATCTCACGAGCACACACCACACTGTGAGGGAGTACCTCACGAGCACACACCACACAGTGAGGGAGTATCTCACGAGCACACACCACACAGTGAAGGGAGTAGCTCACGAGCACACACCACACAGTGAGGGAGTATCTCACGAGCACACACCACACAGTGAGGGGAGTAGCTCACGAGCACACACCACACAGTGAGGGAGTAGCTCACGAGCACACACCACACAGTGAGGGGAGTATCTCACGAGCACACACCACACAGTGAAGGGAGTACCTCACGAGCACACACCACACAGTGAGGTGAGTATCTCACGAGCACACACCACACAGTGAGGGGAGTACCTCACGAGCACACACCACACAGTGAGGGAGTATCTCACGAGCACACACCACACAGTGAAGGGAGTATCTCACGAGCACACACCACACAGTGAGGGAGTACCTCACGAGCACACACCACACAGTGAAGGGAGTATCTCACGAGCACACACCACACAGTGAGGGAGTACTCACGAGCACACACCACACAGTGAGGGGAGTACCTCACGAGCACACACCACACAGTGAGGGGAGTATCTCACGAGCACACACCACACAGTGAAGGGAGTAGCTCACGAGCACACACCACACAGTGAGGGAGTACCTCACGAGCACACACCACACTGTGAGGGAGTATCTCACGAGCACACACCACACAGTGAGGGGAGTATCTCACGAGCACACACCACACAGTGAAGGGAGTATCTCACGAGCACACACCACACAGTGAGGGGAGTATCTCACGAGCACACACCACACAGTGAAGGGAGTTCTCACGAGCACACACCACACAGTGAGGGGAGTACCTCACGAGCACACACCACACAGTGAAGGGAGTATCTCACGAGCACACACCACACAGTGAAGGGAGTAGCTCACGAGCACACACCACACTGTGAGGGGAGTATCTCACGAGCACACACCACACAGTGAAGGGAGTATCTCACGAGCACACACCACACAGTGAGGGGAGTACCTCACGAGCACACACCACACAGTGAGGGGAGTATCTCACGAGCACACACCACACAGTGAAGGGAGTAGCTCACGAGCACACACCACACTGTGAGGGGAGTACCTCACGAGCACACACCACACTGTGAAGGGAGTACCTCACGAGCACACACCACACAGTGAAGGGAGTATCTCACGAGCACACACCACACAGTGAAGGGAGTATCTCACGAGCACACACCACACTGTGAAGGGAGTATCTCACGAGCACACACCACACAGTGAAGGGAGTATCTCACGAGCACACACCACACAGTGAAGGGAGTATCTCACGAGCACACACCACACAGTGAGGGAGTATCTCACGAGCACACACCACACAGTGAAGGGAGTATCTCACGAGCACACACCACACAGTGAGGGGAGTATCTCACGAGCACACACCACACAGTGAAGGGAGTATCTCACGAGCACACACCACACAGTGAAGGGAGTAGCTCACGAGCACACACCACACAGTGAAGGGAGTACCTCACGAGCACACACCACACAGTGAGGGGAGTATCTCACGAGCACACACCACACAGTGAGGGGAGTATCTCACGAGCACACACCACACAGTGAAGGGAGTATCTCACGAGCACACACCACACTGTGAAGGGAGTAGCTCACGAGCACACACCACACTGTGAAGGGAGTACCTCACGAGCACACACCACACTGTGAGGGGAGTAGCTCACGAGCACACACCACACAGTGAGGGGAGTATCTCACGAGCACACACCACACAGTGAGGGAGTATCTCACGAGCACACACCACACAGTGAAGGGAGTACCTCACGAGCACACACCACACAGTGAGGGAGTATCTCACGAGCACACACCACACAGTGAGGGGAGTACCTCACGAGCACACACCACACAGTGAGGGAGTATCTCACGAGCACACACCACACAGTGAGGGAGTATCTCACGAGCACACACCACACAGTGAGGGGAGTAGCTCACGAGCACACACCACACAGTGAGGGGAGTACCTCACGAGCACACACCACACAGTGAAGGGAGTATCTCACGAGCACACACCACACAGTGAAGGGAGTATCTCACGAGCACACACCACACAGTGAGGGAGTATCTCACGAGCACACACCACACTGTGAAGGGAGTACCTCACGAGCACACACCACACAGTGAAGGGAGTATCTCACGAGCACACACCACACAGTGAAGGGAGTAGCTCACGAGCACACACCACACAGTGAGGGGAGTAGCTCACGAGCACACACCACACAGTGAGGGGAGTACCTCACGAGCACACACCACACTGTGAAGGGAGTATCTCACGAGCACACACCACACAGTGAAGGGAGTATCTCACGAGCACACACCACACTGTGAGGGGAGTACCTCACGAGCACACACCACACTGTGAAGGGAGTATCTCACGAGCACACACCACACAGTGAGGTGAGTAGCTCACGAGCACACACCACACAGTGAGGGGAGTATCTCACGAGCACACACCACACAGTGAAGGGAGTAGCTCACGAGCACACACCACACTGTGAAGGGAGTATCTCACGAGCACACACCACACAGTGAAGGGAGTAGCTCACGAGCACACACCACACAGTGAAGGGAGTACCTCACGAGCACACACCACACAGTGAGGTGAGTATCTCACGAGCACACACCACACTGTGAAGGGAGTACCTCACGAGCACACACCACACAGTGAGGGAGTATCTCACGAGCACACACCACACAGTGAGGGAGTAGCTCACGAGCACACACCACACAGTGAGGGAGTACCTCACGAGCACACACCACACAGTGAAGGGAGTATCTCACGAGCACACACCACACAGTGAAGGGAGTATCTCACGAGCACACACCACACAGTGAGGGAGTATCTCACGAGCACACACCACACAGTGAGGGAGTACCTCACGAGCACACACCACACAGTGAAGGGAGTATCTCACGAGCACACACCACACAGTGAGGTGAGTACCTCACGAGCACACACCACACAGTGAGGTGAGTATCTCACGAGCACACACCACACTGTGAAGGGAGTATCTCACGAGCACACACCACACAGTGAGGGGAGTATCTCACGAGCACACACCACACAGTGAGGGGAGTACCTCACGAGCACACACCACACAGTGAAGGGAGTAGCTCACGAGCACACACCACACTGTGAGGGAGTATCTCACGAGCACACACCACACAGTGAGGGGAGTACCTCACGAGCACACACCACACAGTGAAGGGAGTATCTCACGAGCACACACCACACAGTGAGGTGAGTACCTCACGAGCACACACCACACAGTGAGGTGAGTATCTCACGAGCACACACCACACTGTGAAGGGAGTATCTCACGAGCACACACCACACAGTGAGGGGAGTATCTCACGAGCACACACCACACAGTGAGGGGAGTACCTCACGAGCACACACCACACAGTGAAGGGAGTAGCTCACGAGCACACACCACACTGTGAGGTGAGTATCTCACGAGCACACACCACACAGTGAGGGGAGTACCTCACGAGCACACACCACACAGTGAAGGGAGTAGCTCACGAGCACACACCACACAGTGAGGGAGTATCTCACGAGCACACACCACACTGTGAGGGAGTACCTCACGAGCACACACCACACTGTGAGGGAGTATCTCACGAGCACACACCACACAGTGAAGGGAGTAGCTCACGAGCACACACCACACAGTGAGGGAGTATCTCACGAGCACACACCACACAGTGAGGGGAGTAGCTCACGAGCACACACCACACAGTGAGGGAGTATCTCACGAGCACACACCACACAGTGAGGTGAGTATCTCACGAGCACACACCACACAGTGAGGGGAGTACCTCACGAGCACACACCACACTGTGAGGGAGTATCTCACGAGCACACACCACACAGTGAGGGAGTATCTCACGAGCACACACCACACAGTGAGGGGAGTATCTCACGAGCACACACCACACAGTGAGGGGAGTATCTCACGAGCACACACCACACAGTGAAGGGAGTAGCTCACGAGCACACACCACACTGTGAGGGGAGTAGCTCACGAGCACACACCACACAGTGAAGGGAGTATCTCACGAGCACACACCACACAGTGAAGGGAGTATCTCACGAGCACACACCACACAGTGAGGGAGTATCTCACGAGCACACACCACACAGTGAAGGGAGTAGCTCACGAGCACACACCACACAGTGAGGTGAGTATCTCACGAGCACACACCACACAGTGAGGGGAGTAGCTCACGAGCACACACCACACAGTGAGGTGAGTATCTCACGAGCACACACCACACAGTGAGGGGAGTAGCTCACGAGCACACACCACACAGTGAAGGGAGTAGCTCACGAGCACACACCACACAGTGAGGTGAGTATCTCACGAGCACACACAACACAGTGAGGGGAGTATCTCACGAGCACACACCACACAGTGAAGGGAGTAGCTCACGAGCACACACCACACTGTGAAGGGAGTACCTCACGAGCACACACCACACAGTGAGGGGAGTACCTCACGAGCACACACCACACAGTGAGGGGAGTATCTCACGAGCACACACCACACAGTGAGGGGAGTACCTCACGAGCACACACCACACAGTGAGGGGAGTATCTCACGAGCACACACCACACAGTGAGGGGAGTATCTCACGAGCACACACAACACCGTGAGGGGAGTATCTCACGAGCACACACCACACAGTGAAGGGAGTAGCTCACGAGCACACACCACACTGTGAAGGGAGTACCTCACGAGCACACACCACACAGTGAGGGGAGTATCTCACGAGCACACACCACACTGTGAGGGGAGTATCTCACGAGCACACACCACACAGTGAGGGGAGTATCTCACGAGCACACACCACACTGTGAGGGGAGTATCTCACGAGCACACACCACACAGTGAAGGGAGTAGCTCACGAGCACACACCACACTGTGAAGGGAGTAGCTCACGAGCACACACCACACAGTGAGGTGAGTATCTCACGAGCACACACCACACTGTGAGGGGAGTACCTCACGAGCACACACCACACAGTAAGGGGAGTACCTCACGAGCACACACCACACTGTGAGGGGAGTATCTCACGAGCACACACCACACAGTGAGGGGAGTACCTCACGAGCACACACCACACTGTGAGGGGAGTATCTCACGAGCACACACCACACAGTGAGGTGAGTATCTCACGAGCACACACCACACAGTGAAGGGAGTAGCTCACGAGCACACACCACACTGTGAGGGGAGTATCTCACGAGCACACACCACACAGTGAGGGGAGTATCTCACGAGCACACACCACACAGTGAAGGGAGTAGCTCACGAGCACACACCACACAGTGAGGTGAGTATCTCACGAGCACACACCACACAGTGAATGGAGTAGCTCACGAGCACACACCACACTGTGAAGGGAGTACCTCACGAGCACACACCACACAGTGAGGGGAGTATCTCACGAGCACGCACCACACTGTGAGGGGAGTATCTCACGAGCACACACCACACAGTGAGGGGAGTATCTCACGAGCACACACCACACAGTGAAGGGAGTAGCTCACGAGCACACACCACACAGTGAGGGGAGTATCTCACGAGCACACACCACACAGTGATATGAGTATCTCACGAGCACACACCACACAGTGAAGGGAGTACCTCACGAGCACACACCACACAGTGAGGTGAGTATCTCACGAGCACACACCACACTGTGAGGGGAGTATCTCACGAGCACACACCACACAGTGAGGTGAGTATCTCACGAGCACACACCACACAGTGAGGGGAGTATCTCACGAGCACACACCACACAGTGAGGGGAGTATCTTACGAGCACACACCACACAGTGAGGGGAGTATCTCACGAGCACACACCACACAGTGAGGGGAGTATCTCACGAGCACACACCACACAGTGAGGTGAGTATCTCACGAGCACACACCACACAGTGAGGGGAGTACCTCACGAGCACACACCACACAGTGAGGGGAGTATCTCACGAGCACACACCACACAGTGAGGGGAGTACCTCACGAGCACACACCACACAGTGAGGGGAGTATCTCACGAGCACACACCACACAGTGAGGGGAGTACCTCACGAGCACACACCACACAGTGAGGGGAGTACCTCACGAGCACACACCACACAGTGAGGGGAGTACCTCACGAGCACACACCACACAGTGAGGGGAGTACCTCACAAGCACACACCACGTGTGTGCTTTATTTCGTTTTACATTCTAGCTTCAGTAAAATGCAAGCAAACAAATGCATTTTTCTTGAAATGTTAATTTCTGCAATATCGATAATGATATAATGATACTGAGTTTAGCCAAAACAGCTGCCCAAGTGTTGTACCTAGAATTTTCACAGGTTAACTACCTGTTAAAATACGTCCGGCAGTACCATTATTAATATACAAACCAAAAACTATCAAACCTTTAAATATTTATATACTCTGGTACTAAACTCAGTCACCCAGAAAATCAGATCAGCCAAAAGAAACTACGAAAGAAAACTTGCCCAAAACATAAAGATCCAAAACCGTTCTACGATTATTTAAGAAGTAAAATCAAAACAAAGGACTCAGTTGGCCCTTAAGAGATGAGACTAACCGAGCTATAATGTATGAAAAAAGGGCAGTAAACACTCTAAATGAATAGTTTACATAAGTGTTCACATCAGAAAGGTTGGATGACATCCCATCACTCACACAAATGTTTGAAAGAAGGCAGGAGAATGAATTTAGGGATATAGTCATAACATGCAAAATAATTAGAAAGAACGTTGACAAACTTAAACACTCTAAAGCCCCCAGGAGTGGATGAAATCCAGTCAAAAGTATTAAGAAAACTGGCAGAAGAACTATGCCTACCGCTGAAACTACTTTTCACAAAACCTCTGGACCAAGGGGTAGGTATCCCTCTAGATTGGAAACTTACAAATGTCACCCCTATTTTCAAAAAAGGCAGAAGGAGCTCAGCAGAAAACTACCGACCGATCAGCTTGACATCACACATCTGCAAGCTCATGGAGAGAATCCTCAGGAAGGGCATTCACCATCTATATGTGTGTAATCTTGTACATTCGACCCCCCCCCCCCTCCCTTTCTGGCTCGTTGTCGTTGGGGGGGGGGGGTGCTTGGTAGGCGGCTGCTGGAGTGTGATGCTCCATGGGTCAGTCCTCTGTCCTTTTGAAGCCTTATGCTCCTCCTGCTGTCTTTACCAATTTTGCCAGAACTCTTTTCCTTTTCTTTGTATTTCATTTTTCTCCCCGCCCCCTCTTCTTTCTGATTGTCATTTCCTGCCGACCTTTTAAAATTAATAAAACTAATAAATAATAAATAATAAACCTAATAAAGACCTAATAAAACTTCTTGATTATTCTTTCAGACTTCTTCTGTTTTGATGCCCGGGTGTTTGGGGGGGCATATTCTCTCTTCTGTTGAACTATAGTAGTCAACGTCTCGAGTGAGGGGGACTCTTTTATTGTCAATCCTCCTTTCATCGCTGAACTCGACGGACTGATGTTCTTAGGTGGCATTTGTCGGACGTATACTCATGAAGCACCCGTAGGGGCCACGGCAAGACTGGCAACATGTCTCTTGTTGGGTGTCCTATCCTCTAATTGTGACTTCGTGGTAGTGGTGGGGCACATTCATGAATGAAATTATACCTCTCGTTTCCATGTCGCTGAATATTGTTCCTCTTATGACTTCTCAGGCTCGTGGGTTGGCGACCAAGCCCCGAGACAGACTGTGTTGGAAGGTCTGGGTGGGAAGGTAGCTAGGTCTGGGCCCGCTACATTGGGCCAGACCTAGCTACTCCTTTGACCCTCCGACTACTCCCCCGCTCCCCTCTGTCTGTGTTGGGTCGAGCCATACACCCCAAGCGGTGACCACCTCATCCCCCTGGTATGGCTCAGTCTCTCATTGTGACTACNGAGTATCTCACGAGCACACACCACACAGTGAAGGGAGTACCTCACGAGCACACACCACACAGTGAGGGGAGTACCTCACGAGCACACACCAACAGTGAGGGAGTATCTCACGAGCACACACCACACAGTGAGGGGAGTACCTCACGAGCACACACCACACAGTGAAGGGAGTAGCTCACGAGCACACACCACACAGTGAAGGGGAGTATCTCACGAGCACACACCACACAGTGAAGGGAGTATCTCACGAGCACACACCACACAGTGAGGGAGTACCTCACGAGCACACACCACACAGTGAAGGGAGTATTCACGAGCACACACCCACACAGTGAGGGGAGTACCTCACGAGCACACACCACACAGTGAGGGAGTACCTCACGAGCACACACCACACAGTGAAGGGAGTACCTCACGAGCACACACCACACAGTGAAGGGAGTACCTCACGAGCACACACCACACTGTGAGGGAGTATCTCACGAGCACACACACACTGTGAAGGAGTACCTCACGAGCACACACCACACAGTGAAGGGAGTACCTCACGAGCACACCAACACAGTGAAGGGAGTAGCTCACGAGCACAACCACACAGTGAAGGGAGTACTCACGAGCACACACCACACAGTGAGGTGAGTATCTCACGAGCACACACCACACAGTGAGGGAGTACCTCACGAGCACACACCACACAGTGAAGGGAGTACCTCACGAGCACACACCACACAGTGAAGGGAGTACCTCACGAGCACACACCACACAGTGAAGGGAGTATCTCACGAGCACACACCACACAGTGAAGGAGTATCTCACGAGCACACACCACACAGTGAGGGGAGTATCTCACGAGCACACACCACCAGTGAAGGAGTACCTCACGAGCACACACCACACAGTGAGGGGAGTATCTCACGAGCACACACCACACAGTGAGGGAGTACTCACGAGCACACACCACACAGTGAGGTGAGTATCTCACGAGCACACACCACACAGTGAAGGGAGTATCTCACGAGCACACACCACACAGTGAGGGGAGTATCTCACGAGCACACACCACACAGTGAAGGGAGTAGCTCACGAGCACACACCACACAGTGAGGGAGTACCTCACGAGCACACACCACACAGTGAGGGAGTATCTCACGAGCACACACCACACAGTGAGGGAGTACCTCACGAGCACACACCACACAGTGAGGGGAGTACCTCACGAGCACACACCACACAGTGAAGGGAGTAGCTCACGAGCACACACCACACAGTGAGGGAGTACCTCACGAGCACACACCACACAGTGAAGGGAGTACCTCACGAGCACACACCACACAGTGAAGGGAGTACCTCACGAGCACACACCACACAGTGAGGGAGTACTCACGAGCACACACCACACAGTGAAGGGAGTACCTCACGAGCACACACCACACAGTGAGGGAGTATCTCACGAGCACACACCACACAGTGAGGGGAGTACCTCACGAGCACACACCACACAGTGAGGGGAGTACCTCACGAGCACACACCACACAGTGAAGGGAGTATCTCACGAGCACACACCACACAGTGAGGGAGTCTCACGAGCACACACCACACAGTGAAGGAGTAGCTCACGAGCACACACACACAGTGAGGTTAGTAACACGAGCACACACCACACAGTGAAGGGAGTATCTCACGAGCACACACCACACAGTGAGGGGAGTCTCACGAGCACACACCACACAGTGAAGGAGTACCTCACGAGCACACACCACACAGTGAAGGGAGTAGCTCACGAGCACACACACCCACGTGAGGGGAGTATCTCACGAGCACACACCACACAGTGAAGGGAGTATCTCACGAGCACACACCAACAGTGAGGGGAGTATCTCACGAGCACACACCACACAGTGAAGGGAGTACCTCACGAGCACACACCACACAGTGAGGGGAGTATCTCACGAGCACACACCACACAGTGAGGTGAGTACCTCACGAGCACACACCACACAGTGAGGGGAGTTCTCACACGAGCACACACCACACAGTGAAGGGAGTACCTCACGAGCACACACCACACAGTGAGGGGAGTACTCACGAGCACACACCACACAGTGAAGGGAGTATCTCACGAGCACACACCACACAGTGAGGGAGTATCTCACGAGCACACACCACACAGTGAGGTGAGTACCTCACGAGCACACACCACACAGTGAAGGGAGTAGCTCACGAGCACACACCACACAGTGAAGGGAGTATCTCACGAGCACACACCACACAGTGAGGGGAGTATCTCACGAGCACACACCACACAGTGAGGGAGTACCTCACGAGCACACACCACACAGTGAAGGGAGTATCTCACGAGCACACACCACACAGTGAAGGGGTACTCACGAGCACACACCACACAGTGAGGGGAGTATCTCACGAGCACACACCACACAGTGAGGAGTACCTCACGAGCACACACCACACAGTGAGGTGAGTACCTCACGAGCACACACCACACAGTGAGGTGAGTACCTCACGAGCACACACCACACAGTGAAGGGAGTACCTCACGAGCACACACCACACAGTGAGGGGAGTATCTCACGAGCACACACCACACAGTGAGGGGAGTACCTCACGAGCACACACCACACAGTGAGGAGTACCTCACGAGCACACACCACACAGTGAGGGAGTATCTCACGAGCACACACCACACAGTGAGGGGAGTATCTCACGAGCACACACCACACAGTGAGGGGAGTATCTCACGAGCACACACCCACAGTGAGGGGAGTATCTCACGAGCACACACCACACAGTGAGGGAGTATCTCACGAGCACACACCACACAGTGAAGGGAGTACCTCACGAGCACACACCACACAGTGAAGGGAGTATCTCACGAGCACACACCACACAGTGAGGGAGTATCTCACGAGCACACACCACACAGTGAAGGGAGTAGCTCACGAGCACACACCACACAGTGAAGGGAGTATCTCACGAGCACACACCACACAGTGAGGGAGTATCTCACGAGCACACACCACACAGTGAGGGGAGTACCTCACGAGCACACACCACAGTGAGGGTAGTACCTCACGAGCACACACCACACAGTGAGGTTAGTACCTCACGAGCACACACCACACAGTGAGGGAGTACCTCACGAGCACACACCACACAGTGAGGTGAGTACCTCACGAGCACACACCACACAGTGAGGGAGTACCTCACGAGCACACACCACACAGTGAGGGAGTACCTCACGAGCACACACCACACACTGTGGGTTAGTACCTCACGAGCACACACCACACAGTGAGGGAGTACCTCACGAGCACACACCACACAGTGAAGGGAGTATCTCACGAGCACACACCACACAGTGAGGGGAGTATCTCACGAGCACCACCACACAGTGAAGGGAGTATCTCACGAGCACACACCACACAGTGAGGGGAGTACCTCACGAGCACACACCACACAGTGAGGGAGTAGCTCACGAGCACACACCACACAGTGAGGTTAGTACCTCACGAGCACACACCACACAGTGAAGGGAGTATCTCACGAGCACACACCACACAGTGAAGGGAGTATCTCACGAGCACACACCACACAGTGAGGGGAGTACCTCACGAGCACACACCACACAGTGAGGTTAGTACCTCACGAGCACACACCACACAGTGAGGGAGTACCTCACGAGCACACACCACACAGTGAAGGGAGTAGCTCACGAGCACACACCACACAGTGAGGGGAGTATCTCACGAGCACACACCACACAGTGAGGGAGTACCTCACGAGCACACACCACACAGTGAGGTGAGTACCCACGAGCACACACCACACAGTGAGGGAGTACCTCACGAGCACACACCACACAGTGAAGGGAGTAGCTCACGAGCACACACCACACAGGTGGGGAGTACCTCACGAGCACACACACCACACAGTGAAGGGAGTATCTCACGAGCACACACCACACAGTGAGGGGAGTATCTCACGAGCACACACCACACTGTGAAGGGAGTAGCTCACGAGCACACACCACACAGTGAGGTGAGTACCTCACGAGCACACAACCACACAGTGAGGTAGTACCTCACGAGCACACACCACACAGTGAGGGAGTAGCTCACGAGCACACACCACACAGTGAGGGAGTAGCTCACGAGCACACACCACACAGTGAAGGGAGTACCTCACGAGCACACACCACACAGTGAGGGGAGTAGCTCACGAGCACACACCACACAGTGAAGGGAGTATCTCACGAGCACACACCACACAGTGAGGGAGTATCTCACGAGCACACACCACAC
>WNGS01164711.1:13045-47585 GCA_020271785.1 Procambarus virginalis | reverse complement strand
TCGTGAGCTACTCCCTTCACTGTGTGGTGTGTGCTCGTGAGATAACTCCCCTCACTGTGTGGTGTGTGCTCGTGAGGTACTCCTCACAGTGTGGTGTGTGCTCGTGAGTACTCCCCTCACAGTGTGGTGTGTGCTCGTGAGCACTCCCTTCACAAGTGAGGTGAGTATCTCACGAGCACACACCACACAGTGATGGGAGTAGCTCACGAGCAACACCACAAGTGAGGGGAGTACTCACGAGCACACACCACACAGTGAAGGGAGTATCTCACGAGCACACACCACACAGTGAAGGGAGTATCTCACGAGCACACACCACACAGTGAGTGAGTATCTCACGAGCACAATCCACACAGTGAGAGGAGTACCTCACGAGCACACACACACAGTGAGGGGAGTATCTCACGAGCACACACCACACAGTGAGGTGAGTACCTCACGAGCACACACCACACAGTGAGGGAGTATCTCACGAGCACACACCACACAGTGAAGGGAGTATCTCACGAGCACACACACACAGTGAGGGGAGTATCTCACGAGCACACACCACACAGTGAGGGGAGTACCTCACGAGCACACACCACACAGTGAAGGGAGTAGCTCACGAGCACACACCACACAGTGAGGTGAGTATCTCACGAGCACACACCACACAGTGAGGGGAGTACCTCACGAGCACACCCACAAGTGTGAAGGAGTATCTCACGAGCACACACCACAAGTGAGGTGAGTACCTCACGAGCACACACCACACAGTGAGGTGAGTATCTCACGAGCACACACCACACTGTGAAGGGAGTATCTCACGAGCACACACCACACAGTGAGGGGAGTATCTCACGAGCACACACCACACAGTGAGGGGAGTACCTCACGAGCACACACCACACAGTGAAGGGGAGTAGCTCACGAGCACACACACACTGTGAGGGAGTATCTCACGAGCACACACCACACAGTGAGGGGAGTATCTCACGAGCACACACACACAGTGAAGGGAGTGCTCACGAGCACACACCACACAGTGAGGTGAGTATCTCACAGCACACACCACACTGTGAGGGAGTACCTCACGAGCACACACCACACTGTGAGGTGAGTATCTCACGAGCACACACCACACAGTAAAGGGAGTAGCTCACGAGCACACACCACACAGTGAGGTGAGTATCTCACGAGCACACACCACACAGTGAGGGGAGTAGCTCACGAGCACACACCACACAGTGAGGTGAGTATCTCACGAGCACACACCACACAGTGAGGTGAGTATCTCACGAGCACACACCACACAGTGAGGGGAGTACCTCACGAGCACACACCACACTGTGAGGTGAGTATCTCACGAGCACACACCACACAGTGAGGTGAGTATCTCACGAGCACACACCACACAGTGAGGGGAGTATCTCACGAGCACACACCACACAGTGAGGGGAGTATCTCACGAGCACACACCACACAGTGAAGGGAGTAGCTCACGAGCACACACCACACTGTGAGGGGAGTAGCTCACGAGCACACACCACACAGTGAAGGGAGTATCTCACGAGCACACACCACACAGTGAAGGAGATCTCACGAGCACACACCACACAGTGAGGTGAGTATCTCACGAGCACACACCACACAGTGAGGGAGTAGCTCACGAGCACACACCACACAGTGAGGTGAGTATCTCACGAGCACACACCACACAGTGAGGGGAGTAGCTCACGAGCACACACCACATAGTGAGGTGAGTATCTCATGAGCACACACCACACAGTGAGGGAGTAGTAGCTCACGAGCACACACCACACAGTGAAGGGAGTAGCTCACGAGCACACACCACACAGTGAGGTGAGTATCTCACGAGCACACACAACACAGTGAGGGGAGTATCTCACGAGCACACACCACACAGTGAAGGGAGTAGCTCACGAGCACACACCACACTGTGAAGGGAGTACCTCACGAGCACACACCACACAGTAAGGGAGTACCGCACGAGCACACACCACACAGTGAGGGGAGTATCTCACGAGCACACACCACACAGTGAGGGGAGTACCTCACGAGCACACACCACACAGTGAGGGGAGTATCTCACGAGCACACACCACACAGTGAGGGGAGTATCTCACGAGCACACACAACACCGTGAGGGGAGTATCTCACGAGCACACACCACACAGTGAAGGGAGTAGCTCACGAGCACACACCACACTGTGAAGGAGTACCTCACGAGCACACACCACACAGTGAGGGGAGTATCTCACGAGCACACACCACACTGTGAGGGGAGTATCTCACGAGCACACACCACACAGTGAGGGGAGTATCTCACGAGCACACACCACACTGTGAGGGGAGTATCTCACGAGCACACACCACACAGTGAAGGGAGTAGCTCACGAGCACACACCACACTGTGAAGGGAGTAGCTCACGAGCACACACCACACAGTGAGGTGAGTATCTCACGAGCACACACCACACTGTGAGGGGAGTACCTCACGAGCACACACCACACAGTAAGGGGAGTACCTCACGAGCACACACCACACTGTGAGGGAGTATCTCACGAGCACACACCACACAGTGAGGGGAGTACCTCACGAGCACACACCACACTGTGAGGGGAGTATCTCACGAGCACACACCACACAGTGAGGTGAGTATCTCACGAGCACACACCACACAGTGAAGGGAGTAGCTCACGAGCACACACCACACTGTGAGGGGAGTATCTCACGAGCACACACCTCACAGTGAGGGGAGTATCTCACGAGCACACACCACACAGTGAAGGGAGTAGCTCACGAGCACACACCACACAGTGAGGTGAGTATCTCACGAGCACACACCACACAGTGAATGGAGTAGCTCACGAGCACACACCACACTGTGAAGGGAGTACCTCACGAGCACACACCACACAGTGAGGGGAGTATCTCACGAGCACGCACCACACTGTGAGGGGAGTATCTCACGAGCACACACCACACAGTGAGGGGAGTATCTCACGAGCACACACCACACAGTGAAGGGAGTAGCTCACGAGCACACACCACACAGTGAGGGGAGTATCTCACGAGCACACACCACACAGTGATATGAGTATCTCACGAGCACACACCACACAGTGAAGGGAGTACCTCACGAGCACACACCACACAGTGAGGTGAGTATCTCACGAGCACACACCACACTGTGAGGGGAGTATCTCACGAGCACACACCACACAGTGAGGTGAGTATCTCACGAGCACACACCACACAGTGAGGGGAGTATCTCACGAGCACACACCACACAGTGAGGGGAGTATCTTACGAGCACACACCACACAGTGAGGGGAGTATCTCACGAGCACACACCACACAGTGAGGGGAGTATCTCACGAGCACACACCACACAGTGAGGTGAGTATCTCACGAGCACACACCACACAGTGAGGGGAGTACCTCACGAGCACACACCACACAGTGAGGGGAGTATCTCACGAGCACCACCACACAGTGAGGGGAGTACCTCACGAGCACACACCACACAGTGAGGGGAGTATCTCACGAGCACACACCACACAGTGAGGGGAGTACTCACGAGCACACACCACACAGTGAGGGGAGTACCTCACGAGCACACACCACACAGTGAGGGGAGTACCTCACGAGCACACACCACACAGTGAGGGGAGTACCTCACAAGCACACACCACGTGTGTGCTTTATTTCGTTTTACATTCTAGCTTCAGTAAAATGCAAGCAAACAAATGCATTTTTCTTGAAATGTTAATTTCTGCAATATCGATAATGATATAATGATACTGAGTTTAGCCAAAAAACAGCTGCCCAAGTGTTGTACCTAGAATTTTCACAGGTTAACTACCTGTTAAAATACGTCCGGCAGTACCATTATTAATATACAAACCAAAAACTATCAAACCTTTAAATATTTATATACTCTGGTACTAAACTCAGTCACCCAGAAATCAGATCAGCCAAAAGAAACTACGAAAGAAAACTTGCCCAAAACATAAAGATCCAAACCGTTCTACGATTATTTAAGAAGTAAAATCAAAACAAAGGACTCAGTTGGCCCTTAAGAGATGAGACTAACCGAGCTATAATGTATGAAAAAAGGGCAGTAAACACTCTAAATGAATAGTTTACATAAGTGTTCA
Source organism: Procambarus virginalis (assembly GCA_020271785.1). Taxonomy (NCBI): domain Eukaryota; kingdom Metazoa; phylum Arthropoda; class Malacostraca; order Decapoda; family Cambaridae; genus Procambarus; species Procambarus virginalis. The sequence goes on along the minus strand of WNGS01164711.1, from coordinate 43,418 downwards.
CATCAGAAAGGTTGGATGACATCCCATCACTCACACAAATGTTTGAAAGAAGGCAGGAGAATGAATTTAGGGATATAGTCATAACATGCAAAATAATTAGAAAGAACGTTGACAAACTTAAACACTCTAAAGCCCCAGGAGTGGATGAAATCCAGTCAAAAGTATTAAGAAAACTGGCAGAAGAACTATGCCTACCGCTGAAACTACTTTTCACAAAACCTCTGGACCAAGGGGTAGGTATCCCTCTAGATTGGAAACTTACAAATGTCACCCCTATTTTCAAAAAAGGCAGAAGGAGCTCAGCAGAAAACTACCGACCGATCAGCTTGACATCACACATCTGCAAGCTCATGGAGAGAATCCTCAGGAAGGGCATTCACCATCTATATGTGTGTAATCTTGTACATTCGACCCCCCCCCCCCCTCCCTTTCTGGCTCGTTGTCGTTGGGGGGGGGGGTGCTTGGTAGGCGGCTGCTGGAGTGTGATGCTCCATGGGTCAGTCCTCTGTCCTTTTGAAGCCTTATGCTCCTCCTGCTGTCTTTACCAATTTTGCCAGAACTCTTTTCCTTTTCTTTGTATTTCATTTTTCTCCCCGCCCCCTCTTCTTTCTGATTGTCATTTCCTGCCGACCTTTTAAAATTAATAAAACTAATAAATAATAAATAATAAACCTAATAAAGACCTAATAAAACTTCTTGATTATTCTTTCAGACTTCTTCTGTTTTGATGCCCGGGTGTTTGGGGGGGCATATTCTCTCTTCTGTTGAACTATAGTACTCAACGTCTCGAGTGAGGGGGACTCTTTTATTGTCAATCCTCCTTTCATCGCTGAACTCGACGGACTGATGGTTCTTAAGGTGGCATTTGTCGGACGTATACTCATGAAGCACCCGTAGGGGCCACGGCAAGACTGGCAACATGTCTCTTGTTGGGTGTCCTATCCTCTAATTGTGACTTCGTGGTAGTGGTGGGGGCACATTCATGAATGAAAGTATTACCTCTCGTTTCCATGTCGCTGAATATTGTTCCTCTTATGACTTCTCAGGCTCGTGGGGTGGGCGACCAAGCCCCGGAGACAGACTGTGTTGGAAGGTCTGGGTTGGGAAGGTAGCTAGGTCTGGGCCCGCTACATTGGGCCCAGACCTAGCTACTCCTTTGACCCTCCTGACTACTCCCCCGGCTCCCCTCTGTCTGTGGTTGGGTCGAGCCATACACCCCAAGCGGTGACCACCTCATCCCCTGGTATGGCTCAGTCTCTCATTGTGACTACCGCACCTTTTAACCCCCCTCTCTCTCTGGGGGTTCTCAACACCGTCCCACCACGGCCACACTCGCACGATCCCTTCCCATACTAATACGTACCAAGCCTTGTTTGGTCCTGCTTCGTGGGCTAAATACTTTGATCTCCTCCCTCTGGATTCTACACCTGACGATTTCTCACTCCATAAACACCTTGTTGATTCGGTGGATGCCCCTGTTACTTTTAACCCCACCCATTTAGGTACACGTGTTGTCGCTGCTCCTTCACCGGATGCAGCTACCTGCTTAGCCGCATTGTCCTGCATTTGGAAGACCCCTGTTTGGGTCTCCAAAAACGCTCGATTAAATGCCAGTTTTCGCACTGTTCCCCTCCTGCACCATGTTGTAAATGGTGTTAGGGACCTAAGAGACTGCCATGAAGATATTAAACATATCCTCGAAGCCAAAGGCCATCCTGTCCTCCAGATGGACATGTTCACTCGACCTCCCTCTTGGTCGCCGCCGTCAGCCCCTTCGAGTTGTGAAAATCACCTTCGATGGTAGGTCCCTTCCGTCCTCTATCATTCTTGCTAGTGCCAGGTGCTCCGTTCAGGAGTACGTCGCCTCTCCTAGACTTTGTAATAAGTGCTGGAAGTTCAGGCACGGTGCCCTCAAAAGCACAAGTCTTGTTTCTCTATGCCCTATGTGTGGGGACGATGGCCACTCTAAGTTAGAACGCTCATCTCCTCAGGCTCAATGCCTCAATTGCAGTGAGGCCTACCATACCTTCTCCCGCACATGTATCCACCACGAGCTTGAGGAAGCAGTCCTCAACTTGAAACACCGGGATCGTCTGAATTTTCCTGAAGCGAGATGCCAAGTCCGCAGTCTCCACCCTTTCACTGGCGTATCTTATGCTCGCGTGTTGCCTTCTACCTCTCCTCGTCCTTCCCACCTTCCTTAGTCCTGCAACAGTTTCCAAGCCTTGGAACCGGACACGCGTACCACCTCCTACCCTGTTCCTTTACATTCTGTCCCGGAAGGTCTCCGTCCTGGTACTCCTTCTGGAGTTTCCCCTTCTTCCTACCCTGTCCGCCATGTCTCCTGTGTCTTCTTTTCCTTCTCCCCCTGATCCTTCTTCCCGACCCTCCCCATAATCTCTTGGTCCTCCACGCCGCATGTCTGTCCAGGCTGATGCTCATCATCCTCCCAGCAATCATCATATTGTTCACTCCCTTTCTTCTTCTCCTGCTGAGACTCAGCCGTACTGAGTCCGTCCTCCAGTACATTTTTGCTGGAACACCTGTCTCTTTGAGTCAGAAACGTAAGCTTGGCCCCTCTCCTTCCTCCTCCCCAGCGGGTAAGAAGGCATCGCTTTCTTCCCCACCCGCCAACTCTAACTCTGACTCTATCGCTACGTCCCCCTCCCATTTCGGTGGTCGGGCCCCCTGTCCCAGCTATGTAGGTTTCTCTCGCCCCTGATTCCCTCTCGGTTGCTGCCCTTGTTGAGTTGTGCTCCACGGTTTCTGCCCCTCCCCCCCTCCTCTTCCTGCTGTCCTTGACAACCCCTCTTGGTTGTCACCCCCTCCTTCGGACCCCGTCCGTCTGCCTCTGGTCTGTCATCCCGCTCCCTTCCCTCCATCCTTACTATGTTTACCCCATGCCCCCTAGCCCTGATTTTGCTGACCCTGATCTTGATCCTGAGCTTATTTAATATACTGTGTTCTTTACCTTTGTTTCTTCATTGTTCTCTGTTACTGTCGTTTCTGTTTTTGATAATGTCTATTCTTCAATGGAATGTTCGTGGATTTTATGCCAACTTCCATGAACTCCAACTTCTGATTACATAGTTTTCACCACTTTGTGTTTGTCTCCAGGAACCAATGCTTAGTGCTCGTCCTGGTCACTTTCGTGGTTATTCCTTTCTTTCTCCCCCTCCCAGCTCTTGCTGGGGCCCATAACTCTACTGCTTCCTTGATTCGTACTGATATTCCCTTCGTCCCCCTACTGTTTCCATCGCCTATCCATTGTTCTGGTGCCCGTGTTTTTGTGAGGAAATGGAATACAGTCTGTTCCATTTATCTCCTCCCAAATGTCCCGCTTTCCCTTCCTTATCTTAAGCACCTCCTGGACTCCTTGCCTGAGTCAGTTGGGTTATTTCAACTGTCAACATACCCTCTGGTGTGATGTTATGACAAACACCCGAGGCTGCCTTCTCGAACCGTCCGTCCTCTCTTCTTCTCTGTCTCTTCTGAATTCTGATGAGCCCACTCATGTGGACTCTCGAACTCACATCCTTTCCTGTCTTGATCTTTCTCTCTGCTCGTCGTCCCTTTACTTATATCTCACATGGCGGGTTCTTGATGACCTCCATAACAGTGACCATTTCCCCTTCCTTGTTTCCTTTTTCTCTCTTCACCCTCCCATCTCCTTCCCTAGGTAGCAGTTTGCCAAAGCTGACTGGAACCTATTCATCCGTCGAGCTACTCTCTCTGACCTCTCCTCTCTGCCTCTTCCTCGCGCCCTCCTCCTTTTTCATGACACCGTCTTTGACGCTGCCCTTCGCTATATTCCTCGCCCTACCTCGCAGGGAAAGCGGAAGTGCGTTCCCTGGTGGAATGCGGACTGTGCTCAGATGTCCGCTGTAAGCGTGTATAGCCTGTAAGAAACACCGACGCCGGCAGACGGCTGATTCTTTTACTTTGTTTCGGAAAGCAAATGCGGTGGCCCATAGGACCATCCGTACAGCTAAGTGTGAGAATTGGAAATCTTATGTTTCCATCCTTATGTCCGATACTCCTCTGCCGCAGATCTGGAAGAAGATTCGCAATCTTGCGGGTAAGTTCATTCCAGATGTCTCGCTGGTTCTTCACCTCTGTGGTAATCTTGTGGCGGACCCAGTGCAGGTCGCGACCATACTGGGTTCCCACTTTTAGCTCTGGTTCTCATCTTCCTCAATCCTCCTTCTTCGTAAGCCCGTTCTTGAATCTCATCCCTTACTTTCCGCACTCATCTCCGCCTTCACTATAATGATCCCTTTTCTCTCTCTGAACTTCAGTCTGCCCTGGCCCTCTGCGGTTCTACGGCAGTGGGCTCGGATGATATTCATTATGAGATGCTTCGCCATCTCCCTCCTTGCACGTCTCAATATTTATTTAGTCTGTATAACCAGGTCTCGGAGTCGTCGTCAGTTCCTGAAGACTGGCTCGATGCCATTGTACTACCTATTTGTAAACCGGGGTCTCTAGGGACATCCTCTAAGGACTTCCGCCCTATTGCCCTCACAAGTTTTGTGTGCAAACTTTTTGAGCATATGGTAAATGCTCGTCTGATGTGGTTCTTAGAACAATATCACCACCTCTCTCCTTCTCAATTTGGTTTTCGCAAGTTCCGTAGCACGACGGATGTCCTGGTGAACTTGGAGGTCTATATTCGTGCTGCTTTTGCTGCGAAGACCTCCGTTGCTGCTGTCCTTTTTGACCTGGAAAAGGCTTACGACACCACCAGTAGATACCATATTCTATCCGAACTTCGTTCTTTTGTCCTTCGTGGTAAACTCCCTCTCTTCCTCCAAAGGTTCCTCTAACGTCATTCCTTTCGAGTCAGGCTTGGTACCACTCTCTGTCTCTCTTCGGCAATACGAAGGTGTACCCCCAAGGTAGTATCCTGAACACTACTCTTTTTCTGGTTGCCCTCAATGGTCTTCTTTCCTCCTTTCCTTCTTTCCTTCTGGCATCTTCACCGCTCTTTATGTCGACGATCTTACTCTTTGCTGTCGAGATGATGATTCGCCTTTCCTTCAACGGCGGATTCAACTTGCGATTGATGCTGTTTCGTCTTGGGCCACCAATCATGGCTTCAAGTTCTCTGCAACTAAGACTTCTGCTATGACTTTTACTCGAAATCATATCGTCCTTCGTCCTTCTTTGCCGCTTTATGGTCATCCCCTTGTGTACAAAGATTCCACAAAGCTTTTGGGGTTAATCTTTGACACTCGTTTGTCTTGGTCGCCCCATATCTCTTACCTCCGTGTTGAATGCTCTAAGGCTCTTAACCTACTTAAGGTTCTGTCACATACTTCTTGGGGAGCAGACAGGCGCACGCTCCTCTCTTTGCATTCTTCTCTCATACTGTCTAAACTCGATTATGGTTGCCCTGCTTACTCCTCTGCTTCTCCTTCTACTCATTGTCTTGATCCTTTGCACCATACTGGGTTGCGCCTCAACTCTGGTGCTTTTCGTTCGACTCCTACCCTCAGCTTGTACGTTGACACTTGCTTCCTGTCTCTCCAGGACCGCCGAGATCTCTACTGTCTTCGCTACCTTGCGCTGTCCTTACAACTCCCTCTCGCCTGTGTAGTGCTTTGACTTTTGCCCCTCCTGTAGTTCCTGTTCCCCTTCCCCACCTCCCTCCTTCTGTCTGGTTGTCTCGTCTGCAACATTCTCTTTTAGTTAGTATTACTAATATTTCTCCTCGTGTTGTTCCGTCCTTGCCCCCGTGGAGGATCCCCCTTCCTCAATATTGCAAATCCCTGACCCACATCACTAAAGCTTTTACTCCTACTACAGTTCTGAAACGCCTTTTCCTTGAACACTTTTCTTCACATTCCCGCTCATTTTTCATCTTCACTGATGGATCTAAGTCTGCAGACGGTGCAGGCTACTCTGTTGTTTTTCCTGACCACACTTATATGTGTCGCCTGCCTCTGCAGACTAGCATCTTCACGGCAGAACTTTATGATATTCTCTGTGCTCTTCGTCTCCTGCTCTCTCGTTGTCAATCCTCCTTTGTGGTTGTAGTTGACTGTGGCAGTGAGTGCCCTCATGGCTCTGGAGTCCTTTAATCCAGTCCATCCGGTGGTCGTCGAGATTCAACATTTTCTGTTTGTTATTCTGCATTAATTGAATAAATTTGGATAAATTTGGGTACAGTAGGTTAATTTTTTTAAATTTAGTTAGATTTAAATTCTTCTGGAAAAGTAGGATAAATTTTGTACGATATAGAAAATTTGCTAAAATTTAGTTACAATTAGCTTCTGTTAATATGAATTGTAGTAAAACTTGGTTGTATATTGTAAATTTGGGAATAATACAGTTAGATTTAGCTTCTGTTGTGGATAAATTAAGAGAATGTTTCGAAGATACTCTAAACTAGCTTAAATATAGCTCCTGTGAGGATAAATTAGGATGGGATGGACGGTAATTCATCCGTCCCATAAACATATGGGATGGATGTCAATGAATAAATTAGGATGGGAGGGAAGGTAATTCATCCATCCCATCCTTCACAGAAGCTAAATTTAAGCTAATTTAGAGTATCCTTCAAAACATTCTCCTAATTTACCCCAACAGAAGCTAGATCTAACTGTATTATTCCCAAATTTACAATATACTATCACGTTTTCATGTTAACACAAGCTAACTGTAACTAAATTTTAGCAAGTTTTCTATATGGTACCAAAATTTATCCTACTTTTCCAGAAGAATTTAAATCTAACTAAATTTAAAAAAATTAACCTGTCGTATCCAAATTTATTCAATTAATGTAGAATTTTACCAATCTTAATAAAATTTAGCCAATCTTAGCCCATAATATCCTACCCAAAGTAGGTTACTCTATCCCAACATAGAATAACCTATTTCATCCTAACAGTACTGGTCCAATCTTACTTTTTCTTACCCTTAGCAAGATTCATCTAAATTTAAAAAAGAGTGTTACCCGTTACAATTTATTTTTTTTTTACAATAGAATTTATCATTAGAACAAAAACTACAGTTAATAATGCTCAGTTTTATTAATTCACTTTACATAGGAACCGGAATGGTTTTAAGCAATATACACACGGAGTTTTCGGAAACAAAACAAATAAGCAGAATTTTACCCCCACTTTCCCCCCCCCCCCAAAGTCTCGTGGTTTCCTACTGATACTGAAGTGTTCTGTTCATAGCCTAACACGGGGCAACGTTCCAGGTGTGTAACACGGGGGCAACGTTCCAGGTGTGTAACATGGGGCAACGTTCCAGGTGTGTAACACGGGGGCAACGTTCCAGGTGTGTAACATGGGGCAACGTTCCAGGTGTGTAACACGGGGGCAACGTTCCAGGTGTGTAACATGGGGCAACGTTCCAGGTGTGTAACACGGGGCAATGTTCCAGGTGTGTAACACGGGGCAACGTTCCAGGTGTGTAACACGGGGGCAACGTTCCAGGTGTGTAACACGGGGGCAACGTTCCAGGTGTGTAACACGGGGGCAACGTTCCAGGTGTGTAACACGGGGCAACGTTCCAGGTGTGTAACACGGGGGCAACGTTCCAGGTGTGTAACACGGGGGCAACGTTCCAGGTGTGTAACACGGGGCAACGTTCCAGGTGTGTAACACGGGGGCAACGATCCAGGTGTGTAACACGGGGGCAACGTTCCAGGTGTGTAACACGGGGGCAACGTTCCAGGTGTGTAAAATGGGGCAACGTTCCAGGTGTGTAACACGGGGGCAACGTTCCAGGTGTGTAACACGGGGGCAACGTTCCAGGTGTGTAACAGCGGGCAATGTTCCAGGTGTGTAACACGGGGCAACGTTCCAGGTGTGTAACACGGGGCAATGTTCCAGGTGTGTAACACGGGGCAACGTTCCAGGTGTGTAACACGGGGCAATGTTCCAGGTGTGTAACACCGGGCAACGTTCCTGGTGTGTAACATGGGGCAACGTTCCAGGTGTGTAACATGGGGCAACGTTCCAGGTGTGTAACACGGGGCAACGTTCCAGGTGTGTAACAGCGGGCAATGTTCCAGGTGTGTAACACGGCGCAACGTTCCAGGTGTGTAACACGGGGCAATGTTCCATGTGTGTAACACGGGGCAACGTTCCAGGTGTGTAACACGGGGCAATGTTCCAGGTGTGTAACACGGGGCAACGTTCCAGGTGTGTAACACGGGGCAACGTCCCAGGTGTGTAACACGGGGCAACGTTCCAGGTGTGTAACACGGGGCAACGTTCCAGGCGTGTAACACGGGGCAACGTTCCAGGTGTGTAACACGGGGCAACGTTCCTGGTGTGTAACACGGGGTAACATACCAGGTGTGTAACACCAGGCAACGTTCCAGGTGTGTAACACCGGGCAACGTTCCAGGTGTGTAACACGGGGCAACGTTCCTGGTGTGTAACACCGGGCAACGTTCCTGGTGTGTAACACAGGACAACGTTCCTGGTGTGTAACACAAGACAACGTTCCTGGTGTGTAACACGGGGCAACGTTCCTGGTGTGTAACACGGGGTAACGTTCCAGGTGTGTAACACGGGGTAACGTTCCTGGTGTGTAACACGGGGTAACGTTCCAGGTGTGTAACACGGGGTAACGTTCCTGGTGTGTAACACAGGACAACGTTCCTGGTGTGTAACACGGGGCAACGTTCCTGGTGTGTAACACGGGGCAACGTTCCTGGTGTGTAACACGGGGCAACGTTCCTGGTGTGTAACACGGGGCAACGTTCCTGGTGTGTAACACGGGGCAACGTTCCTGGTGTGTAACACGGGGTAACGTTCCTGGTGTGTAACACAGGACAACGTTGCAGGTGTGTAACACAGGGCAACGTTCCTGGTGTGTAACACGGGGCAACGTTCCTGGTGTGTAACACGGGGCAACGTTCCTGGTGTGTAACACGGGGCAACGTTCCTGGTGTGTAACACAGGACAACGTTCCTGGTGTGTAACACAGGGCAACGTTCCTGGTGTGTAACACAAGACAACGTTCCTGGTGTGTAACACGGGGTAACGTTCCTGGTGTGTAACACAGGACAACGTTCCAGGTGTGTAACACGGGGCAACGTTCCAGGTGTGTAACACAGGGCAACGTTCCTGGTGTGTAACACAAGACAACGTTCCTGGTGTGTAACACGGGGTAACGTTCCTGGTGTGTAACACGGGGTAACGTTCCAGGCGTGTAACACGGGGTAACGTTCCTGGTGTGTAACACAGGACAACGTTCCTGGTGTGTAACACAGGACAACGTTCCAGGTGTGTAACACAGGGCAACGTTCCTGGTGTGTAACACGGGGCAACGTTCCAGGTGTGTAACACGGGGTAACGTTCCTGGTGTGTAACACGGGGCAACGTTCCTGGTGTGTAACACAGGGCAACGTTCCAGGTGTGTAACACGGGGTAACGTTCCAGGTGTGTAACACGGGGCAACGTTCCAGGTGTGTAACACGGGGCAACGTTCCTGGTGTATAACACAGGGCAACGTTCCTGGTGTGTAACACGGGGCAACGTTCCAGGTGTGTAACACGGGGCAACGTTCCAGGTGTGTAACACGGGGGCAACGTTCCTGGTGTGTAACACAGGACAACGTTCCTGGTGTGTAACACAGGACAACGTTCCAGGTGTGTAACACGGGGCAACGTTCCAGGTGTGTAACACGGGGCAACGTTCCAGGTGTGTAACACGGGGGCAACGTTCCTGGTGTGTAACACAGGACAACGTTCCTGGTGTGTAACACGGGGCAACGTTCCTGGTGTGTAACACGGGGCAACGTTCCAGGTGTGTAACACGGGGCAACGTTCCAGGTGTGTAACACGGGGGCAACGTTCCTGGTGTGTAACACAGGACAACGTTCCTGGTGTGTAACACGGGGCAACGTTCCTGGTGTGTAACACGGGGCAACGTTCCAGGTGTGTAACACAGGACAACGTTCCAGGTGTGTAACATGGGGCAACGTTCCAGATGTGTAACAGGGGGCAACGTTCCAGGTGTGTAACATGGGGCAACGTTCCAGGTGTGTAACAGGGGGCAACGTTCCAGGTGTGTAACAGGGGGCAACGTTCCAGGTGTGTAACATGGGGCAACGTTCCAGGTGTGTAACAGGGGGCAACGTTCCAGGTGTGTAACAGGGGCAACGTTCCAGGTGTGTAACAGGGGGCAACGTTCCAGGTGTGTAACATGGGGCAACGTTCCAGGTGTGTAACACGGGGCAACGTTCCAGGTGTGTAACACGGGGCAACGTTCCAGGTGTGTAACATGGTGCAACGTTCCAAGTGTGTAACACGGGGCAACGTTCCAGGTGTGTAACATGGTGCAACGTTCCAAGTGTGTAACACGGGGCAACGTTCCAGGTGTGTAACACGGGGCAACGTTCCAGGTGTGTAACACAGGACAACGTTCCAGGTGTGTAACATGGGGCAACGTTCCAGGTGTGTAACAGGGGGCAACGTTCCAAGTGTGTAACATGGGGCAACGTTCCAGGTGTGTAACAGGGGGCAACGTTCCAGGTGTGTAACAGGGGGCAACGTTCCAGGTGTGTAACATGGGGCAACGTTCCAGGTGTGTAACAGGGGGCAACGTTCCAGGTGTGTAACAGGGGGCAACGTTCCAGGTGTGTAACATGGGGCAACGTTCCAGGTGTGTAACATGGGGCAACGTTCCAGGTGTGTAACACGGGGCAACGTTCCAGGTGTGTAACATGGGGCAACGTTCCAGGTGTGTAACACGGGGGCAACGTTCCTGGTGTGTAACACAGGACAACGTTCCTGGTGTGTAACACAGGACAACGTTCCAGGTGTGTAACACGGGGCAACGTTCCAGGTGTGTAACACGGGGCAACGTTCCAGGTGTGTAACACGGGGGCAACGTTCCTGGTGTGTAACACAGGGCAACGTTCCTGGTGTGTAACACGGGGCAACGTTCCTGGTGTGTAACACGGGGCAACGTTCCAGGTGTGTAACACGGGGCAACGTTCCAGGTGTGTAACACGGGGCAACGTTCCTGGTGTGTAACACAGGACAACGTTCCTGGTGTGTAACACGGGGCAACGTTCCTGGTGTGTAACACGGGGCAACGTTCCAGGTGTGTAACACAGGACAACGTTCCAGGTGTGTAACATGGGGCAACGTTCCAGATGTGTAACAGGGGGCAACGTTCCAGGTGTGTAACATGGGGCAACGTTCCAGGTGTGTAACAGGGGGCAACGTTCCAGGTGTGTAACAGGGGCAACGTTCCAGGTGTGTAACAGGGGGCAACGTTCCAGGTGTGTAACACGGGGCAACGTTCCAGGTGTGTAACATGGTGCAACGTTCCAAGTGTGTAACACGGGGCAACGTTCCAGGTGTGTAACATGGTGCAACGTTCCAAGTGTGTAACACGGGGCAACGTTCCAGGTGTGTAACACGGGGCAACGTTCCAGGTGTGTAACACAGGACAACGTTCCAGGTGTGTAACATGGGGCAACGTTCCAGGTGTGTAACAGGGGCAACGTTCCAAGTGTGTAACATGGGGCAACGTTCCAGGTGTGTAACAGGGGGCAACGTTCCAGGTGTGTAACAGGGGGCAACGTTCCAGGTGTGTAACATGGGGCAACGTTCCAGGTGTGTAACAGGGGGCAACGTTCCAGGTATGTAACAGGGGGCAACGTTCCAGGTGTGTAACATGGGGCAACGTTCCAGGTGTGTAACATGGGGCAACGTTCCAGGTGTGTAACACGGGGCAACGTTCCAGGTGTGTAACATGGGGCAACGTTCCAGGTGTGTAACAGGGGGCAACGTTCCAGGTGTGTAACAGGGGGCAATGATCTGCCTTCTACACACCAGTTACAAAATCCTAGACTGTTTACTATAAGGTAAGACATATTAATGAGAAGCGCCACGTTATTTACCCCAGACCCCGTCGACTGGGGAAGAGACGAGTCTCTTCTTGAAAATATGAACAGAACTTGGGTTCTTGTGAGTCTTGTCTCCATTGTTACCTCAGCCGCCTTCCTCTCTCTTCAGGTCAACTGTTTGGCTCCAATGTTATCGTCTTATTTCCTCTATTTATTTAAATATCCCCTATTAACTAGTTCCTTATATGTATCATTTTCAAGCACTATATCTTTGATGAATAATTTCATTACGATGTTACGGCAAAATATATTTATGTTTTCCAAAGCTTTCCTGTTACTAGTTGTTTGTCACCTCGCACATGCGGAACAGACGTTACCTTGCACATGCGCAACAGACGCCACCTCGCACATGCGCAACAGACGCCACCTCGCACATGCGCAACAGACGCCACCTCGCACATGCGCAACAGACGTCACCTCGCACATGCGCAACAGACGTCACCTCGCACATGCGCAACAGACGACACCTCGCACATGCGCAACAGACGACACCTCGCACATGCGCAACAGACGGCTCCTCGCACATGCGCAACAGACGACACCTCGCACATGCGCAACAGACGACACCTCGCACATGCGCAACAGACGACACCTCGCACATGCGCAACAGACGCCACCTCGCACATGCGCAACAGACGACACCTCGCACATGCGCAACAGACGTCACCTCGCACATGCGCAACAGACGACACCTCGCACATGCGCAACAGACGACACCTCGCACATGCGCAACAGACGTCACCTCGCACATGCGCAACAGACGTCACCTCGCACATGCGCAACAGACGACACCTCGCACATGCGCAACAGACGACACCTCGCACATGCGCAACAGACGACACCTCGCACATGCGCAACAGACGACACCTCGCACATGCGCAACAGACGCCACCTCGCACATGCGCAACAGACGCCACCTCGCACATGCGCAACAGACGCCACCTCGCACATGCGCAACAGACGCCACCTCGCACATGCGCAACAGACGTCAGCTCGCACATGCGCAACAGACGTCACCTCGCACATGCGCAACAGACGTCAGCTCGCACATGCGCAACAGACGACACCTCGCACATGCGCAACAGACGACACCTCGCACATGCGCAACAGACGACACCTCGCACATGCGCAACAGACGGCACCTCGCACATGCGCAACAGACGTCACCTCGCACATGCGCAACAGACGACACCTCGCACATGCGCAACAGACGACACCTCGCACATGCGCAACAGACGACACCTCGCACATGCGCAACAGACGACACCTCGCACATGCGCAACAGACGACACCTCGCACATGCGCAACAGACGCCACCTCGCACATGCGCAACAGACGTCACCTCGCACATGCGCAACAGACGCCACCTCGCACATGCGCAACAGACGCACCTCGCACATGCGCAACAGACGCCACCTCGCACATGCGCAACAGACGCCACCTCGCACATGCGCAACAGACGTCACCTCGCACATGCGCAACAGACGTTTCCTCGCACATGCGCAACAGACGACACCTCGCACATGCGCAACAGACGTCACCTCGCACATGCGCAACAGACGCCACCTCGCACATGCGCAACAGACGCCACCTCGCACATGCGCAACAGACGCCACCTCGCACATGCGCAACAGGCGCCACCTCGCACATGCGCAACAGACGCCACCTCGCACATGCGCAACAGACGTTACCTCGCACATGGGCAACAGACGCCACCTCGCACATGCGCAACAGACGTTACCTCGCACATGCGCAACAGACGTTACCTCGCACATGCGCAACAGACGTTACCTCGCACATGCGCAACAGACGCCACCTCGCACATGCGCAACAGACGTTACCTCGCACATGCGCAACAGACGTTACCTCGCACATGCGCAACAGACGTTACCTCGCACATGCGCAACAGACGTTACCTCGCACATGCGCAACAGACGCCACCTCGCACATGCGCAACAGACGTTACCTCGCACATGCGCAACAGACGCCACCTCGCACATGCGCAAAAGACGTTACCTCGCACATGCGCAACAGACGCCACCTCGCACATGCGCAACAGACGTTACCTCGCACATGCGCAACAGACGCCACCTCGCACATGCGCAACAGACGCCACCTCGCACATGCGCAACAGACGCCACCTCGCACATGCGCAACAGACGTTACCTCGCACATGCGCAACAGACGCCACCTCGCACATGCGCAACAGACGTTACCTCGCACATGCGCAACAGACGTTACCTCGCACATGCGCAACAGACGTTACCTCGCACATGCGCAACAGACGTTACCTCGCACATGCGCAACAGACGCCACCTCGCACATGCGCAACAGACGTTATCTCGCACATGCGCAACAGACGTTACCTCGCACATGCGCAACAGACGTTACCTCGCACATGCGCAACAGACGTTACCTCGCACATGCGCAACAGACGCCACCTCGCACATGCGCAACAGACGTTACCTCGCACATGCGCAACAGACGCCACCTCGCACATGCGCAAAAGACGTTACCTCGCACATGCGCAACAGACGCCACCTCGCACATGCGCAACAGACGTTACCTCGCACATGCGCAACAGACGCCACCTCGCACATGCGCAACAGACGTCAGCTCGCACATGCGCAACAGACGCCACCTCGCACATGCGCAACAGACGCCACCTCGCACATGCGCAACAGACGCCACCTCGCACATGCGCAACAGACGCCACCTCGCACATGCGCAACAGACGCCACCTCGCACATGCGCAACAGACGTTACCTCGCACATGCGCAACAGACGCCACCTCGCACATGCGCAACAGACGTTACCTCGCACATGCGCAACAGACGTTACCTCGCACATGCGCAACAGACGTTACCTCGCACATGCGCAACAGACGCCACCTCGCACATGCGCAACAGACGTTACCTCGCACATGCGCAACAGACGTTACCTCGCACATGCGCAACAGACGTTACCTCGCACATGCGCAACAGACGCCACCTCGCACATGCGCAACAGACGTTACCTCGCACATGCGCAACAGACGTTACCTCGCACATGCGCAACAGACGTTACCTCGCTCATGCGCAACAGACGTTACCTCGCACATGCGCAACAGACGCCACCTCGCACATGCGCAACAGACGTTACCTCGCACATGCGCAACAGACGTCAGCTCGCACATGCGCAACAGACGTCAGCTCGCACATGCGCAACAGACGCCACCTCGCACATGCGCAACAGACGCCACCTCGCACATGCGCAACAGACGCCACCTCGCACATGCGCAACAGACGCCACCTCGCACATGCGCAACAGACGTTACCTCGCACATGCGCAACAGACGCCACCTCGCACATGCGCAACAGACGTTACCTCGCACATGCGCAACAGACGTTACCTCGCACATGCGCAACAGACGTTACCTCGCACATGCGCAACAGACGCCACCTCGCACATGCGCAACAGACGTTACCTCGCACATGCGCAACAGACGTTACCTCGCACATGCGCAACAGACGTTACCTCGCTCATGCGCAACAGACGTTACCTCGCACATGCGCAACAGACGCCACCTCGCACATGCGCAACAGACGTTACCTCGCACATGCGCAACAGACGCCACCTCGCACATGCGCAACAGACGTCAGCTCGCACATGCGCAACAGACGTCACCTCGCACATGCGCAACAGACGTCACCTCGCACATGCGCAACAGACGTCACCTCGCACATGCGCAACAGACGACACCTCGCACATGTGCAACAGACGTCACCTCGCACATGCGCAACAGACGTCACCTCGCACATGCGCAACAGACGTCAGCTCGCACATGCGCAACAGACGTCAGCTCGCACATGCGCAACAGACGTCAGCTCGCAAATGCACAACAGACGTCAGCTCGCACATGCGCAACAGACGCCACCTCGCACATGCGCAACGGACGTCAGCTCGCACATGCGCAACAGAGGCCTGACAAATAAGTGCACCTCTGAAGCTTATTTTAAAATTAGTGTCCTGAACAAGGTATACATAAAACTATATACTGAAGTGTGTGTACGGTATCATACACCTGTAGGCACAGCTTCTCTACATCAGAGCTTGTTAATATGAATCACAGATTGTCTACACCTGTTCCTGTGCTAAACAAAGATAAACCAAAACTCGCTGCAATATTCAACAGATACTCCGACATGTGGCCCAAGACTGTGCTGATGGCGCTGGTGCTGATGATGGCTGTCGTAACCTCCGTCTTCATCTACTGCATAAAGCTGAACAGTTCCGGCTTTAGCAGGGTTGATAAGCTGCCGCCTCCCGTTGGTAACTTGCCTCTCTCGGTGTCCCAGACGCCGCGTCTGGAGTCCTGTCGGCAAATGAAGCCTTTCTACAACGACTCAGAAATGAAAGGTGAGCTTCGGATTGTATACGAGTAATGTCATTGTCTCCACCTTTGTTTCCACATACACGAACACCGTTCATGTGACGTTACCAGTGGTCACAATATCCCAGAGTGACGTTCATGTGACGTTACCAGTGGTCACAATATCCCAGAGTGACGTTCATGTGACGTTACCAGTGGTCACAATATCCCAGAGTGACGTTCCTGTGACGTTACCAGTGGTCACAATATCCCAGAGTGACGTTCATGTGACGTTACCAGTGGTCACAATATCCCAGAGTGACGTTCATGTGACGTTACCAGTTGTCACAATATCCCAGAGTGACGTTCATGTGACGTTACCAGTTGTCACAATATCCCAGAGTGACGTTCATGTGACTGATTCAACGTTATCAACGTTGATGACGTTAATTCATCGTTTAATTTATATTGCCCTTGGACAATATCTGCATATTGAGATATGCAGGAAACAAGTGATTGTGGTGATAATTGTTTTAACACTGATCAGTCAGGGTAGCAGACACGCTGTAGTGATGCTACCTGATCTTATAGCTATGATCAGTCCGTGTGGGGGGCAAGGTGTTGAACGACGGGTAATAGACGTTACCAGAGGGTACCTGGTAACCCACTTACACCCAACAGCTCTAACAATCCCCACGTCAAAAAACCATCCACGTAACTTAGCAAATAACATTAACCAGAGTAAAGGGAGAGTTAGTACACAAAAAATAGGTGATATTGATTATAACTCAATAGCTAAGGTCAATGTTAATAAGGTCAATACCTTAATAAGGTGCGAACTACTGTACGCCAAGATGGTACTCTTGATGGTAGCCAAGAGCCAATAGCTCTGGACAATGATGAAGTGTAAAATAAGGGAAGAGAGATGAAATTAAAGGTAAGTAATTAGCACTAATTACCTGCCTCAAATGTTACTACTACCAGGAGGAGGTGGAGGAGCTTATTTATTAACATCTACATTAACACTACAAAAACATAACAGCTTATAGCTGCTAATTAATAGTAGTAGTTATGTGTTACAAATGAGCGATTTTTTTTGCTAGTCACTAAAAATATTTCATGCAATTATGCAATCTTTAACTAGCCAAAAAAAATAAAAATAATTGGCATAAATTGATGACCGGCAGTTGACGTCATTCACGAATATAAGGAGACAACGACAAGCCTTAAAAAAGGCAGCCGAAGTCTCCATTGACACTACACACATCCTTTACCACGCCAACATAATGGTCTAACCATTCTACCAATACCATCCCCCACGCCAACATAATGGTCTAACCATTCTACCAATACCATCCCCCACGCCAACATAATGGTCTAACCATTCTACCAATACCATCCCCCACGCCAACATAATGGTCTAACCATTCTACCAATACCATCCCCCACGCCAACATAATGGTCTAACCATCCTACCAATACCATCCCCCACGCCAACATAATGGTCTAACCATTCTACCAATACCATCCCCCACGCCAACACAATGGTCTAACCATTCACCCTTAAACTTCACCAGTTCCACACTATGGTAATCTTATTTATTTTATTAACACCTAACTCTCTCCGTATGTTTGCCCTATTTACTAGAGTCTGCAGGGAGCCGGTCGGCCGAGCGGACAGTACGCTGGACTTGTGATCCTGTGGTCCCGGGTTCGATCCCAGGCGCCGGCGAGAAACAATGGGCAGAGTTTCTTTCACCCTATGCCCCTGTTACCTAGCAGTAAAATAGGTACCTGGGTGTTAGTCAGCTGTCACGGGCTGCTTCCTGGGGGTGGAGGCCTGGTCGAGGACCGGGCCGCGGGGACACTAAAAAAGCCGCGAAATCATCTCAAGATAACCTATATAACCTAACCTGCGTGTTCTTCAGCACTTTACCTGTTCTTCAGCACTATCCCTGTTCTTCAGCACTTTGTCTGTTCTTCAGCATAAGCCCGTTCTTCAATACTTTGCCTGTTCTTCAGCATATGCCTGTTCTTCAGCACTCTGTCCGTTCTTCAGCACTTTGCATGTTCTTCAGCATATGGCCGTTCTTCAGTACTTACCTGTTCTTCAGCATATGCCTGTTCTGCGCTATGCATGTTCTTCAGCACTCTGCCTGTTCTTCAGCACTTTTCCTGTTCTTCAGCACTATGCCTCTTCTTCAGCACTATGCCTGTTCTTCAGCACCATGCATGTTCTTCAACACTCTGCCTGTTCTTCAGCACCATGCATGTTCTTCAGCAATTTCACTGTTCCTCAGTACATTGCCTGTTCTTCAGCACTATGCCTGTTCTTCAGCACTATGCCTGTTCTTCGGCGAGAAACAATGGGCAGAGTTTCTTTCACCCTATGCCCCTGTTACCTAGCAGTAAAATAGGTACCTGGGTGTTAGTCAGCTGTCACGGGCTGCTTCCTGGGGGTGGAGGCCTGGTCGAGGACCGGGCCGCGGGGACACTAAAAACCCGCGAAATCATCTCAAGATAACCTATATAACCTAACCTGCGTGTTCTTCAGCACTTTACCTGTTCTTCAGCACTATCCCTGTTCTTCAGCACTTTGTCTGTTCTTCAGCACTATGCCTGTTCGCCGGCACTATGCCTGTTCTTCAGCACTCTGCCTGTTCTTCAGCACTCTGCCTGTTCTTCAGCACTATGCCTGTTCTTCAGAACTATGCCTGTTCTTCAGCACTATGCCTGTTCGCCGGCACTATGCCTGTTCTTAAGCACTCTGCCTGTTCTTCAGCACTCTGCCTGTTCTTCAGCACTCTGCCTGTTCTTTAGCATATGCCTGTTCTTCAGCACTATGCCTGTTCTTCAACATATGCCTGTTCTTCAGCACTCTGCCTGTTCTTCAGCACTCTGCCTGTTCTTTAGCATATGCCTGTTCTTCAGCACTATGCCTGTTCTTCAGCATATGCCTGTTCTTCAACATATGCCTGTTCTTCAACATATGCCTGTTCTTCAGCACTGCATGTTCTTCAGCAATCTGCCTGATCTTCAGCACTCTGCCTGTTCTTCAGCACTTTGCCTGTTCTTCAGAACTTTGCCTGTTCTTCAGTACTATGCCTGTTCTTCAACACTATGCCTGTTCTTCAGCACTTTGCCTTTTCTTCAGCACTATGCCTGTTCTTCAGCACTTTACCTGTTCTTCAGCATTATGCCTGTTCTTCAGCACATTATCTGTTCTTCAGCACTATGCCTGTTCTTCAGCACTTTACCTGTTCTTCAGCACTATGCCTGTTCCTCAGCACTTTACCTATTCTTCAGCACTATGCCTGTTCTTCAGCACATTACCTGTTCTTCAGAACTATGCCTATTCTTCAGCACTATGCCTGTTATTCAGAACTCTGCCTGTTCTTAAGCACTCTGCCTGTTCTTCAGCACTCTGCCTGTTCTTTAGCATATGCCTGTTCTTCAGCACTATGCCTGTTCTTCAGCATATGCCTGTTTTTCAACATATGCCTGTTCATCAGCACTGCCTGTTCTTCAGCAATCTGGCTGATCTTCAGCACTATGCCTGTTCTTCAGCATATGCCTGTTCTTCAACATATGCCTGTTCATCAGTACTGCATGTTCTTCAGCAATCTGCCTGATCTTCAGCACTCTGCCTGTTCTTCAGCACTTTGCCTGTTCTTCAGCACTTTGCCTGTTCTTCTGCACTATGCCTGTTCTTCAACAATATGCCTGTTCTTCAGCACTTTGCCTGTTCTTCAGCACGTTACCTGTTCTTCAGCACTATGCCTGTTCTTCAGCACTATGCCTGTTCTTCAGCTCTCTGGCCTGTTCTTCAGCACTATGCCTGTTCGTCAGCACTATGCCTGTTCTTCAGCACTTTGCCTGTTCTTCAACATATGCCTGTTCTTAAGCACTTTGCCTGTTCTCCAACACTATTCCTGTTCTTCAGCACTTTGCCTGTTCTCCAGCATTATGCCTGTTCTTCAGCACTCTGCCTGTTCTTCAGCATATGCCTGTTCTTCAGCATATGCCTGTTCTTCAGCACTATGCCTGTTCTTCAGCACTTTGCCTGTTCTTCAACACTATGCCTGTTCTTCAGCACTTTGCCTGTTCTTCAACACTATGCCTGTTCTTCAGCACTTTGCCTGTTCTCCAACACTATTCCTGTTCTTCAGCACTCTGCCTGTTCTCCAGCATTATGCCTGTTCTTCATCACTATGCCTGTTCTTCAGCATATGCCTGCTCTTCAGCATATGCCTGTTCTTCAGCACTTTGCCTATTCTTCAGCATATGCCTGTTCCTCAGCATTCTGCCTGTTCTTCAGCACTCTGCTCGTTCTTCAGCACTTGACCTGTTCTTCAGCAATTTGCCTGTTCCTCAGTACTATGCCTGTTCTTCAGCACTTTGCCTGTTCTTCAGCACTATGATTGTTCTTTAGCATATGCCTGTTCCTCAGCACTATGCCTGTTCTTCAGCACTTTGCCTATTTTTCTGCACTATGCCTGTTCTTCAGCACTCTGCCTGTTCTTCAGCATATGCGTGTTCCTTAGCACTATGCCTGTTCTTCAGCACCTTGCCTATTTTTCAGCACTATGCCTGTTCTTCAGCACTATGCCTGTTCTCCAGCACTATGCCTGTTCTTCAGCACTCTGCCTGTTCTTCAGCACTATGCCTGTTCTACCGCACCCTGCCTGTTCTCGAACACTATGCCTGTTCTTCAGCACCCTGCCTGTTCTCGAACACTATGCCTGTTCTTCAGCCCTTTGCCTGTTCTCCAGCATTATGCCTGTTCTTCAGCATATGCCTGTTCTTCAGCATATGCCAGTTCTTCAGCACTACGCCTGTTCTTCAGCATATACCTGTTCCTCAGCACTATGCCTGTTCTTCAGCACTATGCCTGTTCTTCAGCACTATGCCTGTTCATCAGCACTCTGCCTGTTCTACGACATATGCCTGTTCTTCAGCACTGCCGTTTCTTCAGCAATCTGCCTGTTCTTCAGCATATGCCTGTTCTTCAGCACTATGCCTGTTCTTCCGCATTCTCCCTGTTTTTTCAGCACTATGCCTGTTCTTCAGCACTATGCCTGTTCTTCAGCACTATGCCTGTTCTTCCGCATTCTGCCTGTTTTTTCAGCACTATGCCTGTTCTTCAGCATTCTGCCTGTTCTTCAGCATATTCCTGTTCTTCAGCACGATGCCTGTTCTTTAGCACTATGCCTGTTCTTCAGCACTATGCCTGTTTTTCAGCACTCTGCCTGTTCTTCAGCACTTTGTCTGTTCTTCAGCATAAGCCCGTTCTTCAATACTTTGCCTGTTCTTCAGCATATGCCTGTTCTTCAGCACTCTGTCCGTTCTTCAGCACTTTGCATGTTCTTCAGCATATGGCCGTTCTTCAGTACTTACCTGTTCTTCAGCATATGCCTGTTCTGCGCTATGCATGTTCTTCAGCACTCTGCCTGTTCTTCAGCACTTTGCCTGTTCTTCAGCACTATGCCTGTTCTTCAGCTCTCTGCTCTGTTCTTCAGCACTCTGCTTGTTCTAAGCACTATGCCTGTTCATCAGCACTTTGCCTGTTCTTCAGCACTATGCTTGTTCTTCAGCACTTTGCCTGTTCTTCCGCTCTGCTTGTTTTTCAGCACTATGCCTGTTCTTCAGCACTCTGCCTGTTCTTCATCACTATGCCTGTTCTTCAGCTATGCCTGTTCTTCAGCACTTTGCCTGTTCTTCAGCACTATGCCTGTTCTTCAGCACTTTGCCTGTTCTTCAGCAATATGTCTGTTTTTCAGCACTATGCATGTTCTTCAACAATCTGCCTGTTCTTCAGCACTATGCCTGTTCTTCAGGTCTTTGCCTGTTCTTCAGCACTATGCCTGTTCTTCAGCACTCTGCCTGTTCTTCAGCACTCTGGTTGTTCTTCAGTATATGCCTGTTCTTCAGCACTCTGCCTGTTCTTCAGCATATGCCTGTTCTTCAGCACTCAGCCTGTTCATGAACATATGCCTGATCTTCAGCACTGCCTGTTCTCCAGCAATCTGCCTGTTCTCCAGAATATGCCTGTTCCTCAGCACTATGCCTGTTTTTTAGCACTTTGCCTGTTCTTCAGCACTATGCCTGTTCTTCAGCACTATGCCTGTTCTTCAGCACTATGCCTGTTCTTCCGCATTCTGCCTGTTTTTCAGCACTATGCTTGTTCTGCAGTTCTCTGCCTGTTCTTCAGCATATTCCTGTTCTTCAGCACGTTGCCTGTTTTTCATCACTATGCATGTTTTTCAACACTATGCCTGTTTTTCAGTACTCAGCCTGTTCTTCAGCACTTTGCCTGTTCTTCAGCATATGCCCGTTCTTCAGCACTCTGACTGTTCTTCAGCATATGCTTGTTCTTCAGCACTCTGCCTGTTCTTCAACACTCTGTCTGTTCTTCAGCATATGCCTGTTCTTCAGCATTCAGCCTGTTCATGAACATATGCCTGATCTTCAGCACTGCCTGTTCTCCAGCAATCTGCCTGTTCTCCAGAATATGCCTGTTCCTCAGCACTATGCCTGTTTTTTAGCACTTTGCCTGTTCTTCAGCACTATGCCTGTTCTTCAGCACTATGCCTGTTCTTCAGCACTATGCCTGTTCTTCCGCATTCTGCCTGTTTTTCAGCACTATGCTTGTTCTGCAGTTCTCTGCCTGTTCTTCAGCATATTCCTGTTCTTCAGCACGTTGCCTGTTTTTCATCACTATGCATGTTTTTCAACACTATGCCTGTTTTTCAGTACTCAGCCTGTTCTTCAGCACTTTGCCTGTTCTTCAGCATATGCCCGTTCTTCAGCACTCTGACTGTTCTTCAGCATATGCTTGTTCTTCAGCACTCTGCCTGTTCTTCAACACTCTGCCTGTTCTTCAGCACCATGTATGTTCTTCAGCACTTTCACTGTTCCTCAGTACATTGCCTGTTCTTCAGCACTATGCCTGTTCTTCAGCACAATGCCTGTTCTTCAACACTATGCATGTTTTTTCAGCACTTTGCCTGTTCTTCAGCACTAGGTCTGTTCTTCAGCACTATACATGTTCTTCAGCTCTATTGCCTGTTCTTCAGCACTCTGCCTGTTCTTCAGCACTATGCCTGTTCTTCAGCACTTTGCCTGTTCTTCAACACTATGCATGTTCTTCAGCACTATGCCTGTTCTTCAGCTCTCTGCTCTGTTCTTCAGCACTCTGCTTGTTCTAAGCACTATGCCTGTTCATCAGCACTTTGCCTGTTCTTCAGCACTATGCTTGTTCTTCAGCACTTTGCCTGTTCTTCCGCTCTGCTTGTTTTTCAGCACTATGCCTGTTCTTCAGCACTCTGCCTGTTCTTCATCACTATGCCTGTTCTTCAGCTATGCCTGTTCTTCAGCACTTTGCCTGTTCTTCAGCACTATGCCTGTTCTTCAGCACTTTGCCTGTTCTTCAGCAATATGTCTGTTTTCAGCACTATGCATGTTCTTCAACAATCTGCCTGTTCTTCAGCACTATGCCTGTTCTTCAGGTCTTTGCCTGTTCTTCAGCTCTATTGCCTGTTCTTCAGCACTCTGCCTGTTCTTCAGCACTATGCCTGTTCTTCAGCACTTTGCCTGTTCTTCAACACTATGCATGTTCTTCAGCACTATGCCTGTTCTTCAGCTCTCTGCTCTGTTCTTCAGCACTCTGCTTGTTCTAAGCACTATGCCTGTTCATCAGCACTTTGCCTGTTCTTCAGCACTATGCTTGTTCTTCAGCACTTTGCCTGTTCTTCCGCTCTGCTTGTTTTTCAGCACTATGCCTGTTCTTCAGCACCTGCCTGTTCTTCATCACTATGCCTGTTCTTCAGCTATGCCTGTTCTTCAGCACTTTGCCTGTTCTTCAGCACTATGCCTGTTCTTCAGCACTTTGCCTGTTCTTCAGCAATATGTCTGTTTTTCAGCACTATGCATGTTCTTCAACAATCTGCCTGTTCTTCAGCACTATGCCTGTTCTTCAGGTCTTTGCCTGTTCTTCAGCACTATGCTGTTCTTCAGCACTCTGCCTGTTCTTCAGCACTCTGGTTGTTCTTCAGTATATGCCTGTTCTTCAGCACTCTGCCTGTTCTTCAGCATATGCCTGTTCTTCAGCATTCAGCCTGTTCATGAACATATGCCTGATCTTCAGCACTGCCTGTTCTCCAGCAATCTGCCTGTTCTCCAGAATATGCCTGTTCCTCAGCACTATGCCTGTTTTTTAGCACTTTGCCTGTTCTCAGCACTATGCCTGTTCTTCAGCACTATGCCTGTTCTTCAGCACTATGCCTGTTCTTCCGCATTCTGCCTGTTTTTCAGCACTATGCTTGTTCTGCAGTTCTCTGCCTGTTCTTCAGCATATTCCTGTTCTTCAGCACGTTGCCTGTTTTTCATCACTATGCATGTTTTTCAACACTATGCCTGTTTTTCAGTACTCAGCCTGTTCTTCAGCACTTTGCCTGTTCTTCAGCATATGCCCGTTCTTCAGCACTCTGACTGTTCTTCAGCATATGCTTGTCTTCAGCACTCTGCCTGTTCTTCAACACTCTGCCTGTTCTTCAGCATTCAGCCTGTTCATGAACATATGCCTGATCTTCAGCACTGCCTGTTCTCCAGCAATCTGCCTGTTCTCCAGAATATGCCTGTTCCTCAGCACTATGCCTGTTTTTTAGCACTTTGCCTGTTCTTCAGCACTATGCCTGTTTCTTCAGCACTATGCCTGTTCTTCAGCACTATGCCTGTTCTTCGCATTCTGCCTGTTTTTCAGCACTATGCTTGTTCTGCAGTTCTCTGCCTGTTCTTCAGCATATCCTGTTCTTCAGCACGTTGCCTGTTTTCATCACTATGCCTGTTTTTCAACACTATGCCTGTTTTTCAGTACTCAGCCTGTTCTTCAGCACTTTGCCTGTTCTTCAGCATATGCCCGTTCTTCTGCACTCTGACTGTTCTTCAGCATATGCTGTTCTTCAGCACTCTGCCTGTTCTTCAACACTCTGCCTGTTCTTCAGCACCATGCATGTTCTTCAGCACTTTCACTGTTCCTCATACATTGCCTGTTCTTCAGCACTATGCCTGTTCTTCAGCACAATGCCTGTTCTTCAACACTATGCATGTTTTTCAGCACTTTGCCTGTTCTTCAGCACTAGGTCTGTTCTTCAGCACTATACATGTTCTTCAGCTCTATTGCCTGTTCTTCAGCACTCTGCCTGTTCTTCAGCACTATGCCTGTTCTTCAGCACTTTGCCTGTTCTTCAACACTATGCATGTTCTTCAGCATATGCCTGTTCTTCAACACTATGCCAGTTCTTCTTCATCATTCTGCCTGTTCTTCAGTACTCTACCTGTTCTTCAGCACTCTTCCTGTTCCACAGCACTCTGCCTGTTCTTCAGCACTGTACCTGTTCTTCAGCACTTTGCCTGTTCTTCAACACTCTGCCTGTTCTTCAGTACTCTACCTGTTCTTCAGCACTATGCCTGTTCTTCAACACTCTGCGTGTTCTTCAGTACTCTACCTGTTCTTCAGCACTATGCCTGTTCTTCAACACTCTGCCTGTCTTCAGCACTTTGCCTGTACTTCAGCACTTTGCCTGTTGTTCTGCACTATGCCTGTTCTTCAGCACTATGCCTGTTCTTCAGCACTTTGCCTGTTCTTTAGTACTTTGCCTGTTCTTCAGCACTATGCCTGTTCTTCAGCACTCTGTCTGTTCTTCAACGCTATGCCTGTTCTTCAGCACTTTGTCTGTTCTCGAACACTATGTCTGTTCTTCAGCACTTTGCCTGTTCTCCATCATTTGCCTGTTCTTCAGCACTCTGCCTGTTCTTAAGCATATGCCTGTTATTCAGCATATTCCTGTTCTTCAGCACTATGCCTGTTCTTCAGCATATACCTGTTTCTCAGCACTATGCCTGTTCTTCAGCACTATGCCTGTTCTTCAGCATATACCTGTTTCTCAGCACTATGCCTGTTCTTCAGCACTCTGCCTGTTCTTCAGCAGTCTGCCTATCTTGAGCACTATGCCTGTTCTTCAGCACTATGCCTGTTCTTCAGTACTCTGCCTGTTAATCAACACTATGCCTGTTCTTCAGCACTATGCCTGTTCTTCAGCATATGCCTATTCCACAGCACTAAGCCTGTTCTTCAGCACTTTGCCTGTTCTTCAGCACTATGATTGATCTTCAGCATATGCCTGTTCTTCAGGACTGCCTGCTTCTTCAGCACTCTGCCTGTTCTTCAGCATATTCCTGTTCTTCAGCACTATGCCTGTTCTTCAGCACTATGCCTGTTCTTCAGCACTATGCCCGTTCTTCAGCATTATGCCTGTTTTTCAGCACTCTGCCTGTTCTTCAGCACTTTGCCTGTTCTTCAGCATATGCCCGTTCTTCAGCACTTTGCCTGTTCTTCAGCATATGCCTGTTCTTCAGCATATGCTGTTCTTCAGCACTCTGCCCGTTCTTCAGCACTTTGCCTGTTCTTCATCATATGGCCGTTCTTCAGCACTTTGCCTGTTCTTCAGCATATGCCTGTTCTTCAGCACTATGCCTGTTCTTCAGCACTTTGCCTGTTTTTCAGCACTTTGCCTGTTCTTCAGCTCTATGCCTGTTCTTCAGCACTATGCCTGTTCTTCAGCTCTCTGGCCTGTTCTTCAGCACTCTCTCTGTTCTTCAGCACTATGCCTGTTCTTCAGCACTTTGCATGTTCATCAACACTATGCCTGTTCTTCAGCACTTTGCCTGTTCTCCAGCGTTTTGCCTGTTCTTCAGCACTCTGCCTGTTCTTCAGCATATGCCTGTTTTTCAGCATATGACTGTTCTTCATATGTTTGCCTGTTCTTCAGCTCTATGCTTGTTCTTCAGCACTTTGCCTGTTCTTCAGCTTTGCTTGTTTTTCAGCACTATGCCTGTTCTTCAGCATATGCCTGTTCTTCAGCATATGTCTGTTCTTCAGCACTATTCCTGTTCTTCAGCACTTTGCCTGTTCTTCAGCACTATGCCTGTTCTTCAGCACTTTGCCTGTTCTTCAGCATTATGCCTGTTCTTCAGCACTATGCCTGTTCTTCAGGTCTTTGCCTTTTCTTCAGCACTATGCCTGTTCTTCAGCACTCTGCCTGTTCTTCAGCATATGCCTGTTCTTCAGCACTCTGTCTGTTCTTCAACATATGCCTGTTCTTCAGCACTGCCTGTTCTCCAGCAATCTGCCTGTTCTTCAGCATATGCCTGTTATTCAGCAGTATTCCTGTTCTTCAGCACTTTGCGTGTTCTTCAGCACTATGCCTGTTCTTCAGCACAATGCCTGTTCTTCAGCACTTTGTCTGTTCTTCAGCACTATGCCTGTTCTTCAGTTCTCTGCCTGTTCTTCAGCATATCCTGTTCTTCAGCACTATGCCTGTTTTCATCACTATGCCTGTTTTTCAACACTATGCCTGTTTTCAGTACTCAGCCTGTTCTTCAGCACTTTGCCTGTTCTTCAGCATTTGCCCGTTCTTCAGCACTCTGACTGTTCTTCAGCATATGCTTGTTCTTCAGCACTCTGCCTGTTCTTCAACACTCTGCCTGTTCTTCAGCACTATGCCTGTTCTTCAGCACAATGCCTGTTCTTCAACACTATACATGTTTTTCAGCACTTTGCCTGTTCTTCAGCACTAGGCCTGTTCTTCAGCACTCTGCCTGTTCTTCAGCACTATGCCTGTTCTTCAGCACTTTGCCTGTTCTTCAACACTATGCATGTTCTTCAGCACTTTGCCTGTTCTCCAACACTATGCCTGTTCTTCAGCACTTTGCCTGTTCTCCAGCATCATGCATGTTCTTCTGCATATGCCTGTTCTTCAGCACTATGCCTGTTCTTCATCATTCTGCCTGTTCTTCAGTTCTCTACCTGTTCTTCAGCACTCGTCCTGTTCCACAGCACTCTGCCTGTTCTTCAGCACTGTACTTGTTCTTCAGCACTTTGCCTGTTCTTCAACACTCTGCCTGTTCTTCAGTACTCTACCTGTTCTTCAGCACAATGCCTGTTCTTCAACACACTGCCTGTTCTACGACATATGCCTGTTCTTCAGCACTGCCGTTTCTTCAGCACTCTGCCTGTTCTTCAGCAGTCTGCCTATTCTTCAGCACTATGCCTGTTCTTCAGCACTATGCCTGTTCGTCAGTACTCTGCCTGTTATTCAACACTATGCCTGTTCTTCAGCACTATGCCTGTTCTTCAGCATATGCCTGTTCCTCAGCACTATGCCTGTTCTTCAGCACTTTGCCTGTTTTACAGCACTTTGCCTGTTCTTCAGCTCTATGCCTGTTCTTCAGCACTATGCCTGTTCTTCAGCTCTCTGGCCTGTTCTTCAGCACTCTCTCTGTTCTTCAGCACTATGCCTGTTCTTCAGCACTTTGCATGTTCATCAACACTATGCCTGTTCTTCAGCACTTTGCCTGTTCTCCAACTATAAGCCTGTTCTTCAGCACTTTGCCTGTTCTCCAGCGTTTTGCCTGTTCTTCAGCACTCTGCCTGTTCTTCAGCATATGCCTGTTTTTCAGCATATGCCTGTTCTTCAGCACTATGCCTGTTCTTCAGCAGTATGCCTGTTTTTCAACACTATGCCTGTTCTCCATATGTTTGCCTGTTCTTCAGCTCTATGCTTGTTCTTCAGCACTTTGCCTGTTCTTCAGCTTTGCTTGTTTTTCAGCACTATGCCTGTTCTTCAGCACTCTGCCTGTTCTTCAGCACTATGCCTGTTCTTCAGCACTGCCTGTTCTTCAGCATTTTGCCTGTTCTTCAGCACTATGCCTGTTCTTCAGCACTTTGCCTGTTTTTCAGCATTATGTCTGTTTTTCAGCACTATGCCTGTTCTTCAGCACTATTCCTGTTCTTCAGCACTTTGCCTGTTCTTCAGCACTATGCCTGTTCTTCAGCACTTTGCTGTTCTTCAGCATTATGTCTGTTCTTCAGCACTATGCCTGTTCTTCAGGTCTTTGCCTGTTCTTCAGCACTATGCCTGCTCTTCAGCATTCTGCCTGTTCTTCAGCATATGCCTGTTATTCAGCAGCATTCCTGTTCTTCAGCACTTTGCATGTTCTTCAGCACTATGCCTGTTCTTCAACACAATGCCTGTTCTTCAGCACTTTGCCTGTTCTTCAGCACTATGCCTGTTCTTCAGTTCTCTGCCTGTTCTTCACCATATTCCTGTTCTTCAGCACTATGCCTGTTTTTCATCACTATGCCTGTTTTTCAACACTATGCGTGTTTTTCAGAACTCAGCCTGTTCTTCAGCACTTTGCCTGTTCTTCAGCATATGCCCGTTGTTCAGCACTCTGACTGTTCTTCAGCATATGCTTGTTCTTCAGCAGTCTGCCTGTTCTTCAACACTCTGCCTGTTCTTCATCACCATGCATGTTCTTCAGCACTTTGACTGCTCCTCAGTACATTGCCTGTTCTTCAGCACTATGCCTGTTCTTCAGCACTCTGTCTGTTCTTCAACGCTATGCCTGTTCTTCAGCACTTTGTCTGTTCTCGAACACTATGTCTGTTCTTCAGCACTTTGCCTGTTCTCCATCATTATGCCTGTTCTTCAGCACTCTGTTCTTAAGCATATGCCTGTTTTTCAGCATTTGCCTGTTCTTCAGTCTTCTGCCTGTTCAACGACATATGCCTGTTCTTTAGCACTGCCGTTTCTTCAGCACTCTGCCTGTTCTTCAGCAGTCTGCCTATTCTTCAGCACTATGCCTGTTCTTCAGCACTATGCTTGTTCCTCAGTACTCTGCCTGTTATTCAACACTTTGCCTGTTCTCCGCACTATGCCTGTTCTTCAGCATATGCCTATTCCTCAGCACTATGCCTGTTCTTCAGCACTTTGCCTGTTCTTCAACACTATGATTGATCTTCAGCATATGCCTGTTCTTCAGGACTGCCTGCTCTTCAGCACTCTGCCTGTTCTTCAGCATATTCCTGTTCTTCAGCACTATGCCTGTTCTTCAGCACTATGCCTGTTCAGCACTATGCCCGTTCTTCAGCATTATGCCTGTTTTTCAGCACTCTGCATGTTCTTCAGCACTTTGCCTGTTCTTCAGCACATGCCCGTTCTTCAGCACTTTACCTGTTCTTCAGCATATGCCTGTTCTTCAGCATATGCTGTTCTTCAGCACTCTGCCCGTTTC
>WNGS01164709.1:22042-38295 GCA_020271785.1 Procambarus virginalis | reverse complement strand
TGGAGGAATGGCACCATGCTTGAGTCACACCCCCCCCCCCTTCCTCCTCCTCCTCCCAAGATGTATTCATCAGTTTTAACATTTTTGTGTTAAAAATAGGTTGTTATCATTTTTATATAGATATTATATACAAAGTCTATGTATAGTAAGGCGCTGGTTAGGTCAGGTGTTTAGGTTCTGTTGGTGATTATTTGTATTTGTTGTATGTGGGTGAAGCATTTCAACCCGTCCTCGACTCTGAGTCCATTCCATCCAGCGGTCGACCCCACAAACACATTCATGAATTTAACATGCTGTTCATTCACAATAGGAATTTTCTCAAATATAAATTAATATTATAATATATTAGCATATTGTGCACATATAGGCAAAGGTTAGGTTAGGTGTTTAGGTTCTGTTGGCGATTATTTGTATTTGTAGTACGTGGGTGAGGCATTTACAGCGTTGTGGTTCGAACACAAGTCGCCAGTGAAGCACTTCTTCCGGAAGTGTTCGGATGTCATCAGTTGTGAGTCATGTGTAAACCGTTTTTCATTCATAAACAGTTTTTGGTGGGTGGATGGAATGGACTTTGGGTCTTTGTGAGGACGAGCTGCAAGCGAGACCGTCGCTCTACCGTCCACCCCAAGTGGTTGATAGCTGACTTACCTGCCTTTCCCAGATGTAACAGTCTGGGAAGGTAATGGAGTCTTTCACAGTGTAGTCTACACTACTCTACTCTACTCTACTGACAGTTAAGGGAGAAGTGTTGTCAGTGCCTTCGTCCCTCACACTCGCTGGTGGCTGAGTGGGCAGCACGCTGGATACGTAGTCCTGTGGTCCGAGGCTCGATTCCCGACGCCGGCGGAAACATATTTTTTTTTTTACATGCAAGCATGCGAGTTAAATTACAATAAAACATGAAATTAGAAACATAACAGAACAGAACAAGAAACCGCCGGCCAGAAGGACAGACAGAACAACAATTACCAAAACTGGAAAGGGTACAGGAAATGCAGGATAAAAACACAAAAGGATACAAAACAGAGAACAAAACAGAATTACAATCACAGATAAGCATGCAATGCAAGCAAAACAAGAACATAGCAACAAGGTAAAACATTTTAGCAGTATGAAACAAAACAGACAGAAGCGCCGGCCTGAAGGACCGACAACAAAGCACAACAGTATGAACAAAATGAAATATAATAAAAAATACAATAAGAAAGCACACCACACAACAGGCCAATAACAAACAAAAAATAAAAGACAATCACAACACGTAAGCATAAAATAAAACACATAGGGCACGGTAACAAGACAAAATAAATACATGAAGACTAACACACACACACCAAACCACCCGCCTCGCCACAAACAAAGGGAGAGGCACGGGCACAAACTACCAGAAGGCAAACAAACAGCCAGAAGGGCACACAGCACAAAAGTAGAAAATCACCTGACATACTTGCCCGGAAACACGTCCCGAGGGAATCGTACATGGAACGCCTCCCATCGTAACCACTGCCAAGGGCCCTGACCATCCACCGGGGACGCCATATCATCCGGGACATTGGCAACAAACACCCGCGAACAGGGCACCCAAATGGTATCACTCCTGATCCGAGTGACCGGCACACGCTCCCACACCAATGGAACTGCCCCACCCTGAAAGTCCAGCGCCTCCTCGCAGATCGGTAACACAGCAATCCGCGACCAGTGACCCAACGGCATCACAGACTCCGGTAACACGTTCCCCAAGTCCCCAACGGACGTCCTCAGAGGAGGGAGCCGGACAGAAGGCACCACCACAGGGGCACCAGCGTCCACGGGCACACCACCGGACGACTGCCGGGAAACCGAACTGCGCACATCCTTCCGCAAGGTCACCACCAGGCCACGCCCAACCCCATCATCCCTGGCAGCGGAGGCCACCACTCCCCACCGCGGAGAGGCCTCCGGTGGAGAAGGAACAGCAGGCACACCCGAGACACGGACACCAACGTCAGCAGGCACATGGACTTCCGCCACCACTAAGTGCGGAGCCAGCGACGCATCCGGAACCACTCCATCCCCACCCGAAGACCAACAGTCACTAAATTCCCCAACATCGGCCCAGGCACGACGACGAGCGCCGGGAACGTTTGGGAACCGGCCTGAGATCATCAGAGCCGGAAGCTGTCCCAGAAACACGGGCACCACTAGCCGGACGAACTGACGCCCGCTGCAGAACGGCAGCAGCTTCGACCACAGGGGACCCCGGACCACACACATCAGGGGGCACCACAGCCACCCCAGCACCCAGCACAGCCGGGACCCGAGGCGAGGATGCAGGGCCAGTCGCAGCAGCTGAAGACGGGTGAGCAGACGGCGATGCCTCACAGGGAGCATCAGGAAGGCCCACGGGAGCAGGAGTAGCATCCGACGGCACCGCAACATCCGGATCAGGGTCGGCGACAACCGGGGGAACGTCGTGCGACGCTGGGGGAGCCTCAGCAACTAACGGGTCGTTCACCTCCTCACCCCCGGAGTCCTCGTCCAGAGGGAGCGGCGGGAAATCCTCTTCCCGGAACAAGTTGACTTGAGCAACCGTAGCCGCATCGCACCCGGCAGCCTGATGCCCCAACAGGCCACACCGGAAACAGGTACGAGGCTGCCGGGCATAGTACACCCGGACGTAGTACCCCAGAAGCCGGACCGAAGATGGAATATCCGACCGCAGGTGCATCCCCAAGGTGCGGACGTTCGTCCGCCTACCTGCATACCTCCCTGAGGAGAGCGTGTTGACCTGCACACTGACGACCGCTCCAAACCGCTGAAAGTAACGACGGAGGAGGTCCTCGCGAAACTCCAGGGGCGCCCCATGCACACTGACATAAGTCAGGGGACCACTACGGTCCGAGATGGACACAGAGCCGGCACCACCCGGCAACGAACGTCCCTCGTAACGACGGAGGAAATCACGGTACTCCTCCTCCGTCACGAACTTTATAACAACCGGTGGGCAGTTACAAGCTCAATACCGTAAATGGCCATCACAGGGATACGGAGCATGTCGCACATAACCATTTCTATAGCCGCATATCCAGCACGACCAGTGAACTCCAAGCCCACGGAGTTCACGCGCTTAACAGGAGGAAGGGGACCACCCATGGTAAGCTCGCCACGTCAACACGCAGCCCGCAGCAACAGCAGGGGGGGGGGCAAAGACGCCCACACCCCCTGGTGACGAAAACAGCAAACACCCCAAACTACCAGAGGCCAGACGACACGTCTGTACCCCACGGCAGCTCCAGGTGGACTCCACGCTCGCTGGTGGCTGAGTGGGCAGCATGCTGGATACGTAGTCCTGTGGTCTGGGGCTCGATTCCCGACGCCGGCGGAAACAGATGGGGCAGAGTTTCCTGGTGCCCCCTGTTACCTAGCAGTAAATAGGTACCTGGGAGTTAGACAGCTGTTATGGGCTGCTTCCTGGGTGTGTGTGTGTGTGTGTGTGAAAAGAAAGTTAGTAGTTAATAACAGTTGATTGATAGTTGAGTGGCGTGCCGAAAGAGCAGAGCTCAACCCCCGCAAGCACAACTAGGTGAATACAACTAGGTGAATACACACCTCGAGCGGGTTAACGAGGCCCTTGGCGGGGGTCAGGCAGGTCCTAGTCAATCGCAGATACTTTAAACAGATATATCGAAGATATCAGTAAATGGAACGTAGTCTATCGTGCTATCTGTGATATAACGGACAAAGTGTCTTGAAAGATATAATTGAAAAATAAAAAGGTATGACTGAGTCTTGACAGATATAATTGACAGCAACATGCCCCCCCCCCCCCACACTCTACTACATCAGTCAGACTTAACTAGTCAGACATTTGACACACTGAACTTCACGAGAAAGTTAGTTATATATATAAATCTTTCTATATATGTTAGATCTATACATATGCTATATGTATATAGATGTATCAGTATACATACAGAGAGGAGCTGTGATATGTATAGATCTCTCGGTGTACATATCACTACCCTTAACCAGGTAATTAAATAATGTACATGTATAAAATGGAGATAAATGTGTATATCAATGCACTGTTTAATTATGTAAGAGATTTATCCCCGTCCAGTCGCCTGGATTAATTATTAATTAATGTATGTAAATAAATAAAAAATTCACAACATCAGCCTCGGGGCTAGATTCACGAAGCAGTTACGCAAGCACTTACGAACCTGCGGCCAGATTCACGAAACAGTTATGCAAGCACTTACGAACCAGCGGCCAGATTCACGAAACAAGCAGTACTTACGAACCAGAGGCCAGATTCACGAAGCAGTTACGCAAGCACTTAAGAACCTGTACATCTTTTCTCAGTCTATGGCGGCTTTGTTTACAATTATTAAACAGTTAATGAGCTCGGAAGCACCAGGAGGCTGTTTATAACAATAACAACAGTTTATTGGGAAGTTTTCATGCTTGTTGTTTAATAAATGTAACCAAAGCCGTCAAAGATTGAGGAAAGATGTACACGCTCGTAAGTGCTTGCGTAACTGCTTCGTGAATCTAGCCCCAGGTTCGTAAGTGCTTGCGTAACTGCTTCAGGAATCTGGTCCCAAGGCGGATAAATAGTTTCCTAATGGACATTATATGGAACAGAGATGAATCAATAAGCACTAACCTCACGTAAAGTTACACTGTATTCAGTACATACTACTTGACCTGCAAGGTCAGTGGTATTAACCCTCATTCTTTATCTTCATACTGTCTTCTATAACACCCGAATTTATGGGTTATCAAAATTATATGGAATCAAATATTGGATTAATTAAAATCCGGTGCAAAAGTAAATTTCCAAGGGGCAGAAATATTGCCAGGTTCGAGACCCGGGTCCCTGAAGGGAGGATATTTAGAGAGGGCAGTGAAATTACCTTCTTGGGAAGCCTCCGCCCTCTTCCTCAACCACCCCAGGACTCTTGTTTATGGTAATTAAGGTGGTCTTTGGAGATGCTGGGGTCTACACTGTACACTCCCCTGGTGCTGGGGTCTACACTGTGCACCCCCTGGTGCTGGGGTCTACACTGTACACTCCCCTGGTGCTGGGGTCTACACTGTACACCCCCCTGGTGCTGGGGTCTACACTGTACACCCCCTGGTGCTGGGGTCTACACTGTACACCCCCTGGTGCTGGGGTCTACACTGTGCACCCCCCTGGTGCTGGAATCTACACTGTACATTCCCCTGGTGCTGGGGTCTACACTGTACACCCTCCTGGTGCTGGGGTCTACACTGTGCACTCCCTGGTGCTGGGGTCTACACTGTACACCGCCCTGGTGCTAGAGTCTACACTGTGCACCCCCCTGGTGCTGGGGTCTACACTGTACACCCCCCTGGTGCTGGGGTCTACACTGTACACCCCCCTGGTGCTGGGGTCTACACTGTACACTCCCCTGGTGCTGGGGTCTACACTGTGCACCCCCCTGGTGCTGGGGTCTACACTGTACACTCCCCTGGTGCTGATGTCTACACTGTACACCCCCCTGGTGCTGGGGTCTACACTGTACACCCCCTGGTGCTGGGGTCTACAAAGTATACCCCCCTGGTGCTGGGGTCTACACTGTGCACCCCCCTGGTGCTGGGGTCTACACTGTACACTCCCCTGGTGCTGGGGTCTACACTGTACACCCCCCTGGTGCTGGGGTCTACACTGTGTACCCCCTGGTGCTGGGGTCTACACTGTACACCCCCCCTGGTACTAGGGTCTACACTGTGCACCCCCCTGGTGCTGGGGTCTACACTGTACACCCCCCTGGTGCTGGGGTCTACACTGTACACCCCCCTGGTGCTGGGGTCTACACTGTACACCCCCCTGGTGCTGGGGTCTACACTGTACACCCCCCGGGTGCTGGGGTCTACACTGTACACCCCCCTGGTGCTGGGGTCTACACTGTACATCCCCCTGGTGCTGGGGTCCACACTGTACACCCCCTGATGCTGGGGTCTACACTGTACATCCCACTGGTGCTGGGGTCTACACTGTACACTCCCCTGGTGCTGGGGTCTACACTGTGCACCCCACTGGTGCTGGGGTCTACACTGTACACCCCCCAGGTGCTGGGGTCTACACTGTACACCCCCTGGTGCTGGGGTCTACACTGTACACCCCCCTGGTGCTGGGGTCTACACTGTACACTCCTCTGGTGCTGGGGTCTACACTGTACACCCCACTGGTGCTGGGGTCTACACTGTACACCCCCCAGGTGCTGGGGTCTACCCTGTACACATTCCCCTGGTGGTGGGGTCTAAACTGTACACAACCCTGGTGCTGGGGTCTACACTGTACACTCCCCTGGTGCTGGGGTCTACACTGAACACATCCCCCTGGTGCTGGGGTCTACACTGAACACATCCCCTGGTGCTGGGGTCTACACTGTACATCCCCCTGGTGCTGGGGTCTACACTGTACACATCCCCCTAGTGCTGGGGTCTACACTGTGCACCCCCTGGTGCTGGGGTCTACACTGTACACTCCCCTGGTGCTGGGGTCTGCACTGTACACATCCCCCTGGTGCTGGGGTCTACACTGTACACCCCCCAGGTGCTGGGGTCTACACTGTACACCCCCCAAGTGCTGGGGTCTACACTGTACACATCCCTCTGGTGCTGGGGTCTACACTGTACACATCCCCCTGGTGCTGGGATCTTACACTGTACACTCCACTGGTGCTGGGGTCTACACTGTACACATCCCCCTGGTGCTGGGGTCTACACTGTACACATCCCTCTGGTGCTGGGGTCTACATTGTACACATCCCCTGATGCTGGGGTCTAAACTGTACACCCCCCTGGTGCTGGGGTCTACACTGTACACTCCCCTGGCGCTGGGGTCTACACTGTACACTCCCCTAGTGCTGGGGTCTACATTGTACACCCCGCTGGTGCTGGGGTCTACACTGTACACTTCCCTGGTGCTGGGGTCTACATTGTACACCCCCTGGTGCGGGGGTCTACACTGTACACTCCCCTGGTGCTGGGGTCTACACTGTACACATCCCCCTGTGCTGGGGTCTACACTGTACACTCCCCTGGTGCTGGGGTCTACACTGTACACCCCCCTGGTGCTGGGGTCTAAACTGTACACCCCCTGGTGCTGGGGTCTACACTGTACACCCCCCTGGTGCTGGGGTCTACACTGTACACCCCCTGGTGCTGGGGTCTACACTGTACACATCCCCTGGTGCTGGGGTCTATACTGTACACCCCCCTGGTGCTGGGGTCTACACTGTACACTCCCCTGGTGCTGGGGTCTACACTGTACACTCCCCTGGTGCTGGGGTCTACACTGTACACCCCCCTGGTGCTGGGGTCTACACTGTACACTCCCCTGGTGCTGGGGTCTACACTGTACACCCCCCTGGTGCTGGGGTCTACACTGTACACCCCCCTGGTGCTGGGGTCTACACTGTACACCCCCCTGGTGCAGGGGTCTACACTGTACACCCCCTGGTGCTGGGGTCTACACTGTACACCCCCTGGTGCTGGGGTCTACACTGTACACTCCCCTGGTGCTGGGGTCTACACTGTACACATCCCCTTGGTGCTGGAGCCTACACTGTACACCCCCCTGGTGCTGGGGTCTACACTGTACACCCCTGGTGCTGGGGTCTACACTGTACACCCCCCTGGTGCTGGGGTCTACACTGTACACATCCCCCTGGTGCTGGGGCCTACACTGTACACCCCCTGGTGCTGGGGTCTACACTGTACACCCCCCTGGTGCTGGGGTCTACACTGTACACCCACCTGGTGCTGGGGTCTACACTGTACACCCCCCTGGTGCTGGGGTCTACACTGTACATCCCCCTGGTGCTGGGGTCTACACTGTACACCCCCCTGGTGCTGGGGTTACACTGTACACCCCCCTGGTGCTAGGGTCTACACTGTGCACCCCCCTGGTGCTGTGGTCTACACTGTACACCCCCCTGGTGCTGGGGTCTACACTGTACACCC
This sequence comes from Procambarus virginalis, assembly GCA_020271785.1. Lineage (NCBI taxonomy): Eukaryota > Metazoa > Arthropoda > Malacostraca > Decapoda > Cambaridae > Procambarus > Procambarus virginalis. Next base: position 30,318 of record WNGS01164709.1, on the reverse strand, counting down.
CCGTGGTGCTGGGGTCTACACTGTACACCCCCCTGGTGCTGGGGTCTAGACTGTACACCCCCCTGGTGCTGGGGTCTACACTGTACACCCCCCTGGTGCTGGGGTCTACACTGTTCATCCCCCTGGTGCTGGGGTCTACACTGTACACCCCCTGGTGCTGGGGTCTACACTGTACATCCCCCTGGTGCAGGGGTCTACACTGTACACCCCTCTGGTGCTGGGGTCTACACTGTACACTCCCCTGGTGCTGGGGTCTACGGTGTACACCCCACTGGTGCTGGGGTCTACACTGTACACCACCCAGGTGCTGGGGTCTACACTGTGCACCCCCCTGGTGCTGGGGTCTACACTGTACACATCCCCCTGTTGCTGGGGTCTACACTGTACACCCCCCTGGTGTTGGGGTCTACACTGTACACCCCCCTGGTGCTGGGGTCTACACTGTACACCACCCTGGTGCTGGGGTCTACACTGTACACCCCCCTGGTGCTGGTGTCTACACTGTACATCCCCCTAGTGCTGGGGTCTCCACTGTACACCACCTGGTGCTGGGGTCTACATTGTACACCACCGTGGTGCTGGGGTCTACACTGACACATCCCCAGGTGCTGGGGTCTACACTCTACATCCCCCCTGGTGCTGGGGTCTACACTGTACACCCCCTGGTGCTGGGGTCTACACTGTACACCAACCCGGTGCTGGGGTCTACACTGTACAACCCTCTGGTGCTGAGGTCTACACTGTACACCCCCCTGGTGCTGGGGTCTACACTGTACACCCCCTGGTGCTGGGGTCTACAGTGTACACCCCCCTAGTGCTGGGGTCTACACTGTACACCCCCCTGGTGCTGGGGTCTACACTGTACACCCCCCTGGTGCTGAGGTCTACACTGTACACACCCCTGGTGCTGGGGTCTACACTGTACATCCACCCTGGTGCTGGGGTCTACACTGTACACCCCCTGGTGCTGGGGTCTACACTGTAAACCCCCCTGGTGCTGGGGTCTACACTGTACATCCCCCTGGTGCTGGGGTCTTCACTGTACACCTCCAGGTGATGAGGTCTACACTGTACACCCCCCTGGTGCTGGGGTCTACACTGCACACCCCCCTGGTGCTGGGGTCTACACTGTACACCCCCCTGGTGCTGGGGTCTACACTGTACATCCCCCTAGTGCTGGGGTCTACACTGTACACCCCCCAGGTGCTGGGGTCTACACTGTACACCCCCCTGGTGCTGTGGTCTACACTGCACACCCCCCTGGTGCTGGGGTCTACACTGTACACCCCCCTGGTGCTGGGGTCTACACTGTACACCCCCCTGGTGCTGGGGTCTACACTGTACATCCCCCTGGTGCTGGGGTCTACACTGTACACCCCCTGGTGCTGGGGTCTACACTGTACACCCCCTGGTGCTGGGGTCTACACTGTACACCCCCCTGGTACTGGGGTCTACACTGTACATCACCCTGGTGCTGGGGTCTACACTGTACATCACCCTGGTGCTGGGGTCTACACTGCACACCCCCCCCTGGTGCTGGGGTCTACACTGTACACCCCCCTGGTGCTGGAGGATGGCCACAACTGTGGCCTCCCTCACACAACTGTGGACTCCTTCACACAACTGTGGCCTCCCTCACACAACTGTCGCCTCTCTCACACAACTGTGGCCTCCCTCACACAACTGTCGCCTCTCTCACACAACTGTGGCCTCCCTCACACAACTGTGGACTCCTTCACACAACTGTGGCCTCCCTCACACAACTGTCGCCTCCCTCACACAACTGTGGCCTCCCTCACACAACTGTCGCCTCTCTCACATAACTGTGGCCTCCCTCACACAACTGTGGCCTCCCTCACACAACTGGACCTTCTCTCACACAACTGTGGCCTCCTTCGCACAACTGTGGCCTCTCTCATACAACTGTGGCCTCCCTCACACAACTGTGGCCTCCCTCACACAACTGTGGCCTCTCTCACACAACTGTGGCCTCCCTCACACAACTGTGGCCTCCCTCACACAACTGTGGCCTCCCTCACACAACTGTGGCCTCCCTCACACAACTGTGGCCTCCCTCACACAACTGTGGCCTCCCTCACACAACTGTGGCCTCCCTCACACAACTGTGGCCTCCCTCACACAACTGTGGCCTCCCTCACACAACTGGACCCTCCCTCACACAACTGTGGCCTCCCTCACACAACTGTGGCCTCCCTCACACAACTGTGGCCTCCCTCACACAACTGTGGCCTCCCTCACACAACTGGACCCTCCCTCACACAACTGTGGCCTCCCTCACACACCTGGGCCTCCCTCACACAACTGTGGCCTCCCTCACACAACTGTGGCCTCCCTCACACAACTGGACCTCCCTCACACAACTGTGGCCTCCCTCACACAACTGTGGCCTCCCTCACACAACTGTGGCCTCCCTCACACAACTGTGGCCTCCCTCCCCACACACTGTGGCCTCCCTCACACAACTGTGGCCTCCCTCACACAACTGTGGCCTCCCTCACACAACTGTGGCCCCCTCACACAACTGTGGCCTCCCTCACACAACTGTGGCCTCCCTCACACAACTGTGGCCTCCCTCACACAACTGGGCCTCCCTCCACAACTGTGGCCTCCCTCACACAACTGTGGCCTCCCTCACACAACTGTGGCCTCCCTCACACAACTGTGGCCTCCCTCACACAACTGTGGCCTCCCTCACACACTGTGGCCTCCCTCACACAACTGTGGCCTCCCTCACACAACTGTGGCCTCCCTCACACAACTGTGGCCTCCCTCACACAACTGTGGCCTCCCTCACACAACTGTGGCCTCCCTCACACAACTGTGGCCTCCCTCACACAACTGTGGCCTCCCTCACACAACTGTGGCCTCCCTCACACAACTGTGGCCTCCCTCACACAACTGTGGCCTCCCTCACACAACTGTGGCCTCCCTCACACAACTGTGGCCTCCCTCACACAACTGTGGCCTCCCTCACACAACTGTGGCCTCCCTCACACAACTGTGGCCTCCCTCACACAACTGTGGCCTCCCTCACACAACTGTGGCCTCCCTCACACAACTGTGGCCTCCCTCACACAACTGTGGCCTCCCTCACACAACTGTGGCCTCCCTCACACAACTGTGGCCTCCCTCACACAACTGTGGCCTCCCTCACACAACTGTGGCCTCCCTCACACAACTGTGGCCTCCCTCACACAACTGTGGCCTCCCTCACACAACTGTGGCCTCCCTCACACAACTGTGGCCTCCCTCACACAACTGTGGCCTCCCTCACACAACTGTGGCCTCCCTCACACAACTGTGGCCTCCCTCACACAACTGTGGCCTCCCTCACACAACTGTGGCCTCCCTCACACAACTGTGGCCTCCCTCACACAACTGTGGCCTCCCTCACACAACTGTGGCCTCCCTCACACAACTGTGGCCTCCCTCACACAACTGTGGCCTCCCTCACACAACTGTGGCCTCCCTCACACAACTGTGGCCTCCCTCACACAACTGTGGCCTCCCTCACACAACTGTGGCCTCCCTCACACAACTGTGGCCTCCCTCACACAACTGTGGCCTCCCTCACACAACTGTGGCCTCCCTCACACAACTGTGGCCTCCCTCACACAACTGTGGCCTCCCTCACACAACTGTGGCCTCCCTCACACAACTGTGGCCTCCCTCACACAACTGTGGCCTCCCTCACACAACTGTGGCCTCCCTCACACAACTGTGGCCTCCCTCACACAACTGTGGCCTCCCTCACACAACTGTGGCCTCCCTCACACAACTGTGGCCTCCCTCACACAACTGTGGCCTCCCTCACACAACTGTGGCCTCCCTCACACAACTGTGGCCTCCCTCACACAACTGTGGCCTCCCTCACACAACTGTGGCCTCCCTCACACAACTGTGGCCTCCCTCACACAACTGTGGCCTCCCTCACACAACTGTGGCCTCCCTCACACAACTGTGGCCTCCCTCACACAACTGTGGCCTCCCTCACACAACTGTGGCCTCCCTCACACAACTGTGGCCTCCCTCACACAACTGTGGCCTCCCTCACACAACTGTGGCCTCCCTCACACAACTGTGGCCTCCCTCACACAACTGTGGCCTCCCTCACACAACTGTGGCCTCCCTCACACAACTGTGGCCTCCCTCACACAACTGTGGCCTCCCTCACACAACTGTGGCCTCCCTCACACAACTGTGGCCTCCCTCACACAACTGTGGCCTCCCTCACACAACTGTGGCCTCCCTCACACAACTGTGGCCTCCCTCACACAACTGTGGCCTCCCTCACACAACTGTGGCCTCCCTCACACAACTGTGGCCTCCCTCACACAACTGTGGCCTCCCTCACACAACTGTGGCCTCCCTCACACAACTGTGGCCTCCCTCACACAACTGTGGCCTCCCTCACACAACTGTGGCCTCCCTCACACAACTGTGGCCTCCCTCACACAACTGTGGCCTCCCTCACACAACTGTGGCCTCCCTCACACAACTGTGGCCTCCCTCACACAACTGTGGCCTCCCTCACACAACTGTGGCCTCCCTCACACAACTGTGGCCTCCCTCACACAACTGTGGCCTCCCTCACACAACTGTGGCCTCCCTCACACAACTGTGGCCTCCCTCACACAACTGTGGCCTCCCTCACACAACTGTGGCCTCCCTCACACAACTGTGGCCTCCCTCACACAACTGTGGCCTCCCTCACACAACTGTGGCCTCCCTCACACAACTGTGGCCTCCCTCACACAACTGTGGCCTCCCTCACACAACTGTGGCCTCCCTCACACAACTGTGGCCTCCCTCACACAACTGTGGCCTCCCTCACACAACTGTGGCCTCCCTCACACAACTGTGGCCTCCCTCACACAACTGTGGCCTCCCTCACACAACTGTGGCCTCCCTCACACAACTGTGGCCTCCCTCACACAACTGTGGCCTCCCTCACACAACTGTGGCCTCCCTCACACAACTGTGGCCTCCCTCACACAACTGTGGCCTCCCTCACACAACTGTGGCCTCCCTCACACAACTGTGGCCTCCCTCACACAACTGTGGCCTCCCTCACACAACTGTGGCCTCCCTCACACAACTGTGGCCTCCCTCACACAACTGTGGCCTCCCTCACACAACTGTGGCCTCCCTCACACAACTGTGGCCTCCCTCACACAACTGTGGCCTCCCTCACACAACTGTGGCCTCCCTCACACAACTGTGGCCTCCCTCACACAACTGTGGCCTCCCTCACACAACTGTGGCCTCCCTCACACAACTGTGGCCTCCCTCACACAACTGTGGCCTCCCTCACACAACTGTGGCCTCCCTCACACAACTGTGGCCTCCCTCACACAACTGTGGCCTCCCTCACACAACTGTGGCCTCCCTCACACAACTGTGGCCTCCCTCACACAACTGTGGCCTCCCTCACACAACTGTGGCCTCCCTCACACAACTGTGGCCTCCCTCACACAACTGTGGCCTCCCTCACACAACTGTGGCCTCCCTCACACAACTGTGGCCTCCCTCACACAACTGTGGCCTCCCTCACACAACTGTGGCCTCCCTCACACAACTGTGGCCTCCCTCACACAACTGTGGCCTCCCTCACACAACTGTGGCCTCCCTCACACAACTGTGGCCTCCCTCACACAACTGTGGCCTCCCTCACACAACTGTGGCTCCCTCACACAACTGTGGCCTCCCTCACACAACTGTGGCCTCCCTCACACAACTGTGGCCTCCCTCACACAACTGTGGCCTCCCTCACACAACTGTGGCCTCCCTCACACAACTGTGGCCTCCCTCACACAACTGTGGCCTCCCTCACACAACTGTGGCCTCCCTCACACAACTGTGGCCTCCCTCACACAACTGGTGCCTCCCTCACACAACTGTGGCCTCCCTCACACAACTGTGGCCTCCCTCACACAACTGTGGCCTCCCTCACACAACTGGACCCTCCCTCACACAACTGTGGCCTCCCTCACACAACTGTGGCCTCCCTCACACAACTGTGGCCTCCCTCACACAACTGTGGCCTCCCTCACACAACTGGACCCTCCCTCACACAACTGTGGCCTCCCTCACACAACTGTGGCCTCCCTCACACAACTGTGACCTCCCTCACACAACTGTGGCCTCCCTCACACAACTGTGGCCTCCCTCACACAACTGTGGCCTCCCTCACACAACTGTGGCCTCCCTCACACAACTGGACCCTCCCTCACACAACTGTGGCCTCCCTCACACAACTGTGGCCTCCCTCACACAACTGTGGCCTCCCTCACACAACTGTGGCCTCCCTCACACAACTGTGGCCTCCCTCACACAACTGTGGCCTCCCTCACACAACTGTGACCTCCCTCACACAACTGTGGCCTCCCTCACACAACTGTGGCCTCCCTCACACAACTGTGGCCTCCCTCACACAACTGGACCCTCCCTCACACAACTGTGGCCTCCCTCACACAACTGTGGCCTCCCTCACACAACTGTGGCCTCCCTCACACAACTGTGGCCTCCCTCACACAACTGTGACCTCCCTCACACAACTGTGGCCTCCCTCACACAACTGTGACCTCCCTCACACAACTGTGGCCTTCCTCACACAACTGTGGCCTCCCTCACACAACTGTGGCCTCCCTCACACAACTGTGGCCTCCCTCACACAACTGTGGCCTCCCTCACACAACTGGACCCTCCCTCACACAACTGTGGCCTCCCTCACACAACTGTGGCCTCCCTCACACAACTGTGGCCTCCCTCACACAACTGTGGCCTCCCTCACACAACTGTGGCCTCCCTCACACAACTGTGGCCTCCCTCACAACTCGCCAACACCCCCATGAGGCCAGAGTAATCTGCTCTCACCAGGCACAAAGTCACCCACATAACTCTACGGGCGGACACCAGCCTGGGAGGTAAACAGATTAACCTGGGATAACCTGCACTAACCCACTTCCCTCCCACGTATGTTGGGAGCAGTTAAGGAACTTCCGCTCCCTTCCCACCGTCTGGGAACGAACTAGGCTGCTTGACGCTGATTGGTCAAGACTTCCGCTGTTGGGACATTATGGTGTCAGCCATCTTGGTATGTCACCTGTTGCTTATTGGGCTAGGCTCGTCTAGCCAGGCTCGTCTAGCCAGGCTCGTCTAGCCAGGCTCGTCTAGTTAGGCTTACTAGGGGAAAGGGAAGGGAACTATCAGGGGGGAAAGCGCCTAGCCATTTCGACTATATAGCATTTGGATGGGTCAGGATAAGGATTTGGGATAGGACGAGGGAGGATGAATGGTGTCCAACCACTTTGTTGACGGTCGGGGATTGAACGCCGACCTGCATGAAGCGAGACCGTCACTCTACCGTACAGCCCCAAGTGGTTGGGGCAAAAAAACTTGAGAGAATAGTTAGAAGGTGACCTTAAGTGCGGTGGTATTAGATGACTTGGCTTTGTCTTACCGCCTGATGTTCAATCCCATTTAAGGAAAATATAAACTGTTTACACAATCGCTTCGTTCGTATTGTTGGATGAGTGTTTCATCCTCGTGAAGCCAGGCGCCAGGTCTCGTCAGCCATGTGCACAACCACTTACGAAACTCGTACATCTTAATCATGGCGGCATTGTTTACATTTAGTAAACATTTCTTTCTCTCTCTCTGGGAACATTCCCTCAAGTCCCCGTGGTGTAGTGGTAACACACTCGCCAGGTGCTTTGCGACCGCTTTGGTCTGGGTTCGTATCCTGGCCGGGGAGGATTGACTGGGCGCCAAACCTTAACTGTAGCCTCTGTTTACCCAACAGTAAAATCTCGTTAGTCAAATGCTGACGACTTATAGTCCTCGATAGTCAAATTCTGACTACTTATAGTCCTCGATAGTCAAATGCTGACTACTTATAGTCCTCAATAGTCAAATGCTGACTACTTATAGTCCTCGTTAGTCAAATGCTGACTACTTATAGTCCTCAATAGTCAAATGCTGACTACTTATAGTCCTCAATAGTCAAATGCTGACTACTTATAGTCCTCAATAGTCAAATGCTGACTACTTATAGTCCTCAATAGTCAAATGCTGACTACTTATAGTCCTCGTTAGTCAAATGCTGACTACTTATAGTCCTCGATTAGTCAAATGCTGACTACTTATAGTCCTCGATAGTCAAATGCTGACTACTTATAGTCAGCAGTCAATAGTCAACATGCTGACTACTTAATTCCTCAAGTCAGAATGCTGAACTACTTTAGTGCCCCGCT
>WNGS01164708.1:18641-29327 GCA_020271785.1 Procambarus virginalis | reverse complement strand
TAGGTACCAGTTGCCACGTTTTCCTGTTTCTGACATTTACCATATTACAGTATATTCGTTGTACATTTATTTGCTGTTCTTTCACAATGTTTCGTCTCCAAGCTTTCCGTAACGATCCAGCAGGTGAAATAGGGAACTTAAGTCGTGCCAAGAGGACCGAATTACAAGCTCTTGCACACGAGTATCAACTAGATGTTCCCTCTGGAGCCAACAAAAATGACTTACACAACATACTCTTGGATTACCTCTTAGAAGAAGGGATAATCGACTCTGAAGCTCACGAAAATTATTCTGTTGCAGATAAACATGGTCTGGCAGCAATGAAACTCAAGCTCAAACTTGCCAAGATCGAGCGGGAGCAACAAAAGGAAGCCCTACAGCAACAAAAGGAAGCTCTCCAGCTGAAGAAAGAAGAGGCCGCCCTCAAGAAACGTGAGGCCGCCATATGGAAGGAAGGAGAGGAACGAGAGATGGCCCTCAAAGAACGTGAGACTGCACTACTCCGTGAGCGTGAGCGAGTAAAGCTTGAAGCAAAACAACGTTTCCTGGAGATGCAATGCGAGCATGACAAGAAGCAAGCTGATGTGGGTCTAGCATGTCGTCGACAATAACTAGAGTTGGAAACTACACACCTCAATCAACGCCAACAAGCTACAGGTAGTCTTCCCGTAAGTTTCAATGTCTCCCATGCAAGTAAGTTAATGCCACCATTCGTTGAGACAGATCGACGTCTTTTTTACAACCTTTGAGACCCTAGCTAATCAACTAAGCTGGCCTGCAGACCAATGTTCTACCCTTCTCAGAGTACATCTTACAGGTAGAGCTGCAGTTACTCTCAGTACCTTAGCATCTGAGAAGGATTACCAGACCCTGAAGCAAGCAGTTTTGGACGCATACCTTCTCTCCACCGAAAGCTACCGACGAAAATTCTGTGATTACCTAAAGGCAAGTACCATTACCTTTCTAGAATTTGCTAATACCAAAAAGAGATATTTTATGATATGGCTGGAAGCAGCACATGTCTCTACCTTTGCAGAACTCGTCAACCTCATGCTAGTTAAAGAATTCTTGAGACGTGTACCTCCTCCCATCCGTTTATATTTAGCAGATAAAGAAGAAACCGACTACATCAAATGTGCAAAGTCGGCTGACACCTACAGCCTCATCCACCGGCTGACACCAGAACCACCTTCCAGTAAGAAGTCTTGGTACAGTTACGAGAAAGTGAGTACAGATCAAGCTAGCTCTCAATTTTACTGTAAGTATTGCAGACTCTATGGACATACCATAGATAAATGTGGTAAGTCTCAATACAAAGGTAATGCTGAATATACTAAACCCAAACAGACTCCTCCTAAGTCCAGAAAGCCTGTGATGAATGTTGGTGTTCCTGTTAATGATCTTTCTCTCTTCAGTAAACACCTGTATCCTGGAAATGTCTTTACCAACGGTACAGATTCGGAGGGACGTTTCAAATTGAAGATCTTGAGGGACACAGCGGCTCTTCAGTCCATAATATTGAAATCAGCTGTGCCTAATATCACCTACACCGGGGAAACCGTCTTCATCACTGACCTCACTGCTACCACTCCTTATCCACTCGCCAGAATCCACCTGGATTGTCCCTTCGTGACCGGTGAAGTCCAAGTCGCCATCAGGGAAAAGCCTTTTTCCATGCCTGGAGTGCAACTTCTCCTGGGCAACGACTTGGCAGAAGATCTGCAACCGACCAACCTGATCATCATGGACAAACCCCAGGTGTGTACCTCTGTAATGGATAATCCCATCTTTGAGTATGTTCCAGCAGAGGTTCAAGAAAGTGATGAAGTTTCTCCTCCGGATTTGGTGACCACTCGTGCACAAGCTGCACGACCGCAAACAGCTGACTCTACTGCTACCGCTATCCCTCAAGACCCTCAGAATCTACCACCGAACCTTACCAAGTTGGAGTTCCGTAAGTTACATAGGGAAGATCTTTCATTAACACCAATATTCTTCCAGGCTGAGACTCAACCTGACAGTATCCCTGGGTTCTTCCTAGAAAACGAGTTGCTCTATCGCAGATATAGACCCAGTAAGCTGAAGGAGGATGACGATTGGGCCAATATCGAACAACTAGTGATTCCCACCAGCCTACGGCCCAATATTCTACACCTGGCCCACGGAGCACTTTCACACTATGGTTTTAACAAAACCTACCACGGAATCAGATAGGACTACTACTGGCCAGGTATGGTTAAGGACGTCAAACAGTACGTCCAATGGTATCATACATGTCAGCTAGCAGGTAAACCTAACATCTTTACCCCCAGAGCTCCATTAACACCCATCCAGGTGCTTGTGGAACCTTTCCACAGACTTATCATAGACTGTGTTGGTTCTTTACCCCGGACCAATTCTGGCAACACCTATATACTAACCATCCTCTGTCCTACCACCAGATTCCCCATAGCAGTTCCAGTAAAGAACATTACAGCTGCTACTGTGGTGAAACAACTATTGAAGATCTTCACCCAGTATGGATTTCCAAGAGAGGTTCAAAGTGACTGTGGCACCAACTTCACCAGTGATCTCTTCAAGAAGACACTGGAAGAGTTCAACATCACGCAGGTATTGTCCAGCCCCTATCATTCTGCTTCACAGAGTTCTCTTGAGCGTAGTCATCAGACTATTAAAGCACTCCTAAAGAAATTTTGCAATGAGACCTCGAAGGATTGGGATAAACAACTTGACCTCATTATGTGTATTTTCAGAAGTCTCCCCAATGAGTCTCTAGGAGTATCTCCTTATGAGATGCTCTACGGACGTAAGTGCCGTACTCCTCTCAAAGCTTTTAAAGACTCTCTACATAATGCCACCTTCAATGAGCCTCAGAATGAGCCCCAGTTTCTTCAAAACCTACAACACATTCTAGAGAGAGTACGTAAATTTGCTACTGACAATCTATTGAAAGCCCAGGAGAGGATGAAGACTCATTACAACCAAAACAGCAAAGTAATGAAATTTAAACCGGGAGACTTCGTGTCGGCCTATTTTCCTATCCCAGGTTCTCCCTTGCAAAACAGGTTTGCAGGACCCTACCGCATCAAGAAGTGCAGAAACAACCACAACTACGTTCTTGAAACTCCAGATAGGCGGCGGAAGACCCAGTTGTGCCACGTCAACCTCCTGAAGCAATACCACGTTACTCCCCCCACTGTGTTAGTATTTTATTCCACCTTTAAAGGTCCATACCTCCACAGTGAGACCTTCCCTGCTTCTCCCGAAAGCACTGACACTGAGTCAGTGCCTTCCAACTCGGAAATCCTAACTGATCTTCATACCTATTTGCAGGACAAAGATAGTGCTCTTTTGCCATGTACTAATCCTATTCTCGCCTCGCCAGATATCACGAAGCCTTTCCTCCTCCATGTCGACGCCAGTGGTACCAGCATCGGGGGTGTCCTGATGCAACAACGAGGCGAGGAGGTTCTACCTGTTAGCTACTACTGCTACAAGTTAAAACCTCACCAGAAGAATTACAGCACTATCGAGAAGGAGCTACTCTCCATCGTCCTGAATTTACAGCACTTTGCACCATACCTACAAGGTGCTCGGTCTACCACCATCTACTCGGACCACAATCCCCTACGCTTCTTGCAGCAAGCCCAATTCAATAATCAACGTCTTCTGCGATGGGCTTTATATCTACAAGATTTCAACCTGGAGATCTTCTACATCAAGGGTTCTGACAACATCATAGCCGACGCCCTCTCCAGAGTCCATGAGGTAGAGGCAGCTCCACCTACCACTCTACCATCAGAAGTACTTGACGCAGTAGAGCAGGCTTCGGCGGAGAGTTGTGACGATAATCTCTGTCAAGAGAGATTGAGCCTGCTCTTCCCTACATAAAGTACTAATATCATCTACAAGAATAATGCTACATTCAAGATACGGCTACCAGTAGTACAAAACGTTTTGACCAGGAAGCAAAACGTACCCCTTCAACCCCCCCCCCCTTCACTCCCTCCACAGCAGCTCGCCACCCGTCTTCAACCAGCTAACGACCCATTCCCAGCCTGCCTGCTCCTGATTGGTGACTCGCCGTCCGCACACCTGCACACTGCACCTCAATGCCATCTACCTGAGTCGATGTCTGGGCCTGCTCCAGCCATCATCTTCAGAATATCCTCGTGCTCGTAGCTGTGAACACCTGATATACATTCTGTATCAGGTGGAGGTTCTTAGCTTGCGCTTATATTCTCAGCACCGATAATTTTACTTTTCTTGTCTTTACATTATTGTTAGAGTAACCATTTACTTATTCATTTTTATGTTAGACTTTTTAGCTTGTTATTTGCACTGTGCATTGCCAAGGGATTGTCTTTAATTTTGCTTTGTTTTCTATATTAATTAAAGTTTCATTGTTCATACTTTGTGTTTTGCGTGTCTTCCCTTACTTTTACCACAGACAACAGCCAAGCAGTCTCTTTTTTTTTTGTAAATGTGACAGGAGGATTGAGGATATTGATGCTCATGATGCACTCTACCTCATCATCACCAGATGTCTGTCCCTCCCCAGGTTAACCTACTTTCTGAGGTGTTCACCATCTTACAGTAGCCAAAAACTAAGTGAGTATGACCGGTTACTGAAATCAATGCTAGAAAAAGTCCTTAACCTCTCTCTTGATGACCTGCAGTGGAAACAAGCCTCTCTTCCCGTAAGACTTGGGGGCCTCGGAGTTCGAACAGCAACGCAAATCGCCTTCCTGTCCTCCTTATCAGCATCCGACGACCTTGTGAAGGAAATTCTACCTGCCCACTTACATCAGCTGGCAGGTGTACATGATCCCAATTTTACACGCTGTGCCACAGAGTGGGCCTCTCGTGCAGGCCCATCACCTCAACCACCATCCCCAAAAGCCCACAAGCAATCCAGCTGGGATGGCCCCATTGTAGACAAAGTTGCTGCAGAGTGCCTGGGTGCTGCACCAACACAGCACGACATTGCTCGCCTCACAGCAGTAGCAGCCCCACATGCAGGGGATTTCCTGTTAGCAACCCCCAATGTCGGCAACTGGCACGCGTCTCACACCACACGCCCTCCGAATTGCTATGGCCCTCCGCCTTGCTGCCCCAATCCACACCAGATATAGGTGTATTTGCGGCGAGGTGGTGGCTGACAGGTACGGCCACCATGGCCTACTCTGCCAAACCACAGGAGGATGGCACTCGACGCACAGTGAAGTTAACGACATCATCAAGAGGAGCCTCACCACAGCTGGATGCCCAGCTGAGAGAGAGCCTCGTTACCTAATGCCCCGTAACTCTGATGCTCTTATTGGTCGCCCGGATGGTATCACAGTGAATCCCTGGAAGAATGGCAAGCAGTTGGTATGGGACTACATGTGCGTATCAGCCCTGGCTAACACCTACATTGACCTCAGTGTTGCACAACCAGGTGGCGCTGCCACCCACAGGGAAGCAGCCAAATCCCGTAAGTATAGAGAACTGGATCACCACTACAATTTTGTCCCCATTGCTTCTGAGACACTCGGCGCCTGGGGTAAAAGTGCTACCAGTTTTTTTAAGGAACTGGGTTCTAGGCTCATTGAAACAACAAGGGACCCTAGAGCTGCCAGCTTTCTTTTCCAGCGCCTCAGCGTGGCGATACAGAGGGGAAATGCTCACTGCATTCAGGGTTCCTGCCCGCCATCTGAGGAGCTGGAGGAACTCGACAACCTATGATAAATATCTTTGTAACCTATATGTAACTCCTTTTTTTTGTAACAAAGTTCAAATAAAGCAAATATATATGTGTACATACAAAAGAATGGGGGTGGTAGGAGAAGAAAATATTAGTGTTCAGTGAGAAACCACAAGGTCTCCTCTGAATACGTTTTATTTTCTTCTCCGAGGCTATGGGTCACAAACTTTATATATATATATATATATATATATATATATATATATATATATATATATATATATATATATATATATATATATATAGAGAGAGAGAGAGAGAGAGAGAGAGAGAGAGAGAGAGAGCACCCCCAAATTAGACATACCTGAGCCACATTTGAAGAGTCTTCTCGAAGCATGCACAAAGGAAGCCCCTTTCATCAGTCCACAAGGAGACATGCATTTACAAATAGACGGAGTAGCAATGGGCTCTCCCTAAGGAGTTTTATTTGCTAATTTTTATATGGGAACCATCGAAGACAGGGTCTTCAGTAGCAGACAAAAACCAACTGTATATAGCCGTTATGTAGATGACATATTCGTAATAGTAAAAGATTCAGATGAACTAATTGACCTAAAAAGCCATCTAGAGAGAGAGAGAGTCAGTACTCCGATTTACACGTGAAAATAGTGAAAATAACAGTCTGCCATTCTTGGATGTACTAATAACAAATACAGGAACCTCTTTAAGCACCAACGTATATACTAAGCCCACCAACATAGGATTATGCCTGAACGGTAGAAGTGAGTGCCCCCAAAGATACAAAGCCAGTGTCCTCAATGCTTATATTCGTCGAGCGCTTACCCACTGCTCTGAATGGAGCAACGTGAGTAGAGAGTTTGAAAGAGTTATTCAGGTATTGGTGAACAACGGATATAGCAACGCGGAAATAAACGCTGCTATAAGAAGACACTTGGACCACTGGTATAATCCAGAACCTAGAACAGAAACCACAATACCTCCAATAAAATTATATTACAAATCAACCATGCACAGTGAACATATAAAAGAGGAAAGAATAATGAAAGAAATAATCCGTAAAGGAGTAAAAAGCACTACTCCTAACCAAAACATAAACCTTATAATATTCTACAAAACCACGAAGACTTCTGAACTCCTTATCAAAAACAGCCCGAAGCCGACAGAAAACCCTCTACAGCAGTCAAGCGTTGTATACACGTACACTTGCCCCCAAGAAGGATGTAACCTTCAATCTAAGTACATAGGTATGACGTCGACTAAGCTGACGAGGCGTTTGATATGCCATCTTCAATCTGGTGCCCCTAGGAATCACATGAGACAAGCCCATGACATCACCCTAACAAGAGAAATGTTGAACAAAAATACATGCATAATAGACAAAACCCAAGATGCAAGAAGATTACAAATTCATGAAGCAATTCACATAAGAATAGAACAACCTACGATGAACACTCAAATCACGGAACTATTTACTCCACCCACCATGAGAGTAAGTACAAGACCAGAACATAACGATGCCAACACAGAAGACAATGTTCAACATAACAGGCCAATTACACTGGATTAATCCTTGTATGTACATATGAACTGCCTTGTATGGGCCAATAGGACTTCTGCAGTTACCTCTATGTTCTTATGTTTCACCTCACATTTATCCCTTATGTATCCCCCTATGTTTTCACCTTTATTGTCTTATCACCTGACCCAGTGTGGGTATAAAATCAACCAAAATTGAAAAATTTCTTCACTTGAGAATGAACCATGGAGGCTCGAAACGTTGTGCAAATTATATAAATAAGTGTAATACATTCTATAGTAATTCACCTCTTTTCTTCACCCTGAAATTGCGAAAATGAGTTTTGGAGAACTCCTATTTCAGCTAAGCCCTGATGCTAAGAAAATAGTTAGAGGGATAGAAGCCCTAAATCAGAAGATAGTAAATACAGAATATGCGGACATATTCAATGAGACATGTTTAAAAGAAAACCTGCTGCCAGTATACACCAATATAATATATATATATATATATATAATATATATATATATATATATATATATATATATATATATATATATATATATATAATATATATATGGTCTCCAGGCATATATGCTACTGAAAACTCACACCCCAGAAGTGACTCGAACCCATACTGCCAGGAGCACTCAGCATCTCGCGTACAGGACACCTTAACCACTCGATCAACACGACCAGACAAAAGAGGATGGTAGCTGAGGCTATTTTCCCATTCCCCCGCCGGCACTCAGTTGGTAATCTTGGGCATGATATTTTATCAAATCACCTCATTCTTTGGGGCACACGTGAGGAACACAAATGCGAACAAGCCTAAACGGTCTCCAGGCATATATGCCACTGAAAACTCACACCCCAGAAGTGACTCGAACCCATACTGCCAGGAGCACTCTGCATATGGCGTACAGGACACCTTAAGCACTTGACCAACACGACCGGACAAAAGAGGATGGTAGCCGAGGCTATTTTCCCATCCCCCTGCCGGCACTTGGTTGGTAATCTTGGACATGGTATTTTATTAAATCACCTCATTCTTTGGGGCACACGTGAGGAACACAAATGTGAACTATATATATATATATATATATATATATATATAATATATATATATATATATATATATATATATATATGTCGTACCTAGTAGCCAGAACGCACTTCTCAGCCTACTATGCAAGGCCCGATTTGCCTAATAAGCCAAGTTTTCATGAATTAATGTTTTTTCGACTACCTAACTTACCTAACCTAACCTAACCTAACTTTTTCGGCTACCTAACCGAACCTAACCTATAAAGATAGGTTAGGTTAGGTTAGGTAGGGTTGGTTAGGTTCGGTCATATATCTACGTTAATTTTAACTCCAATAAAATAAAATTGACCTGTACATAATGAAATGGGTAGCTTTATCATTTCATAAGAAAAAAATTAGAGAAAATATATTAATTCCGGAAAACTTGGCTTATTAGGCAAATCGAGCCATGCATAATAGGCTGAGAAGTTTGTTCTGGCTACTAGGTACGACATATATATATATATATATATATATATATATATATATATATATATATATATATATATATATATTATATATATATATATATATAATATTGAAAACTCACACCCCAGAAGTGACTCGAACCCATACTGCCAGGAGCAATGCAACTGGTGTTTACACGACACCTTATCAACTCGCAACCCACTCTCGCACAAGACAGCACATATATGACTTAATGCTTAAGGTCAATATGTTGAATATGAATTAGTACATATGAGGTATATTCCCAGTTACATTTTTTCCAAGGCCCAAACTCTTCCACACGTACCAATTTACGTCTCACAGTACTCGTCCATCGCCGTAGACACCAGAATAGTCGTTTTTGGTTCAATTATAATGAAAATTGTCGTTTTTAGGTCCCACATGGGTTGTGTAAATTTATCTGCTATTGCCCATGCTCTTAGAATATTAGAGATCAGCTACAGTTACATCCTATTGAAGGCTCGTAGTTTTGTTTTAAGACATATTAGTTGTTCTTAGTAAAATTATATTAGCACTATAAAATTATTACATAGACAAATAGTGCCTTCATCAATCAACTATACCTACTACACTAGTTTGTGGCTTTATTAAAAATCTTTAAAGAATATGGTATGTAGGCAACGATCAATAGAAACGCTGATTGTACGTTGGAAGTCACATACCCGTCCTCGCAAATTCGTATATAGTCCCCGAAATAATTCTCCAGGACTGTAGTAACAGTCATAGCCTCGATCACGCCCTGCTGCGCACTACCCGTTCCACCTACCACATCATACGCACCTTCCCCCTTACATAGACATCAGCTTCATCACCACTGCAAAACCCACCCGCCTTACCTAACAACCCTTGTTAAGCTATGCGCTTAAGATAAGCATACTTTATAACTACCGTACTACACAATTGGACATCCATGTTACTTACCTATTATAGTTAGTAGGTTTATAGGATTATAGGTCTATATACTCCTCTTTATATAGTATGAGGTCATATAGGTATATATACGGGCTATTAATAGGACCTATTATAGGTGGAGTTATAAGAGTTATATATACCTAGATGTAGGTATATGTGAGTACAGTAATATAATTGTATTACGAAGCAATAAGATGCTTTTTTCATCTTTCACCATACTAGCAAGGTTAATGTAGGTCTGGTGTTTTTTCTATGAAGCTTTTGAAGGGTATCTATTATGTTTAATATATCACATATGCACCTATTTAATAAGTTAATATTGAATATACGAATTTACGAGGACGGTAGTGGGAATCCCTGGCTATGGGGATATAACACACACTACTGGCAACAGGATGGTATAGTGGTCAACTACCTACTGCCAGGATGGGTATAGGGAGGTCACACTACCAGCACTGTTATTTGGGTAAGGGGTCCATACGACTTGTAGGATGGGCCTGGGCCCATCAACTGCCCATAGGATGGGTATGGAGATATTCCACTACCCATTACCGCCTACTGGATGGGTACATGGTCCACTCCCAACCCACAGGATGGTATATGGCGTCCACTACAGCCTGCAGGATGGGTACTGGCTGATCCATACTACTTTGCCCACAGGATGGGTTTGGGGTCCACTGTCACCAACAGGGTAAGTATGGGGTCCACTACTGCAACTGGATGGGATATATCTCTCCACTTTCGCCCAAGGAGCTGTAGTGTGGCGTCTGGACCACTTTACCCGCCACAGGATGGTATGGCCTACTCATTATCGCACGACAGCCATGTTTGAGTTCCGTCCATCGACTAGTAATGGGGTATATGGTTACTACCAGGGTACCGCCGCCAGGATGGGTATAGTTCGTCATACTGACCACACACAGGATGGTGTGGGGTTAACATTTTTGATATATATATATATATATATATATATATATATATGGATATATATAGATAT
>WNGS01164708.1:0-10372 GCA_020271785.1 Procambarus virginalis | reverse complement strand
AATCAATCATATCTTATCACCTCTAAGGCCAGAGTCGCTCCATTAAAAAAGAGGACTTTGCCTCAGATGGAACTAACAGCACTGCTAGCAGCCACACGCTTAGCTGTGCATATCAAACAAGTCTTGTCTACCATGAACATCAAAGATGTCATTATATGGTCTGACAATGAAGCTGTTTTACAATGGGTACGAAACGACAACTGTCCGACTCCCTATGTAAAAAATCGCGTCTCGGAAATTAAAGAAATTTCCGCAGGCTTTCAATTGTTGCATGTACCAACAAAAGATAATCCAGCTGATCTCTTATCAAGAGGTATGACGTTTAAACAATTTGCAAAGGCAGATATTTGGTTTCATGGGCCTAGATGGTTAGTGAATGGCAGTTGGCCTGAACAAAAGCCGCACGTCATCACGACACAAACCATAACTACCACCAGGCAGCAAGCTCAAATATCAGTCTTGGATTGTACTCGTTACTCCTCGCTCAGCAAATTAATCAATGTAACACAGAACGTGTTTCAATATCTCAGGAAAAAAGGTATAAAACACACTTTTCCTGATGCACTTATCTATTGGGTAAGACAAGCCCAAATAGAAACTTATGGTAAGAACTATGAAAATCTTCCGCATAAGTTAAAACACAATCTCGGTCTGTGGATAGACCAAGAAAATCACAACATTCTGCGTTGTGGAGGAAGACTTAAACACGCAGATGTTAATCTAGATACCGTGCATCCATGGCTTTTACCAAAAAATCATTGGATCACCAGGTTGATTGTGTTACATACACATCAACAAATCATCAAACATGGAGGAGTGTTAGACACACTCACACAAATCAGACAACAGTATTGGATTCCTCAGGGAAGACAGTCAGTCAAATCAATCTTGAAAAATTGCATGATATGCCGAAGGTACGATGCAAAAACTTGCTCTTATCCGGGCCCACCACCCCTACCAAAGGAACGTGTGGTCCATCTACATCCTTTCGAAACGACCGGAGTAGATTATACAGGAGCAATATATCTAACAGGGACTCCAGATAAGCAACCTATCAAGGCATACATCTGTCTGTTCACCTGTGCTACCACCAGGGCAGTACATCTAGAGGTAACACCCGATATGACTGCTCAATCATTTATTCAAGCTTTCCGCAGATTCGCAGCACGCCGATCATGCCCCAAGCTGATGATTTCAGACAACGGAGCAAACTTGGTAGCTGGAGAAGCATGTCTACGGGAAATCTGTTCCCATCCTGCAGTTACTTCCACACTGGAACAGCGTCATTGCAGATGGAAATTTATCCCTCCAAGAGCCCCATGGCACGGAGGATTTTATGAACGGTTAATAGGAACTGTCAAAAGATCCTTGAGAAAATCTCTACACCGTCAGAAAATCAATCTTCAAGAACTCCAGACAGTAATCACGGAAATAGAATCAAGGGTGAATAACCGGCCGTTGACTTACTTGTCTGATGATCCTACTCAACATGAGCCATTAAGTCCTGCACACCTAATGTATGGAAGACTTTTGACTCCAGTACCATCTCTAGTGGATGATGAGATCAGAGATCCCTCATATGTGAGTCAGAGCGAGTTGGTTCAGGGGTATAAGCATCTGTCCAGCATAATCCAAAAATGGAATGATGTTTGGACAAAAGAATATCTTACATCTCTACGAGAAGTAGAGATGCTCACAGTATCAATTTACATATATATATCTATGTGTGGGTGCGTGCAAGCACCGAGATTCATCAGAGAATTTACTGTGACTATTATTATTGATCTGTGATTATTATTATTATATATATTGGTAGTGAACCAGATGTTTGTGGATTGATCTCTATAATCTATTGATATAAATGCCTGAGGATTAATCTCTATAATCTATTGATATAAATGCCTGTGGATTGATCTCTATAATCTATTGATATAAATGCCTGTGGATTGATCTCTATAATCTATTGATATAAATGCCTGTAGATTGATCTCTATAATCTATTGATATAAGTGCCCGTGTGTTGATCTCCATATTCTATCGATATAAATGCCTGTGTGTTGATCTCGATGATCTATTGATATATATATGCCTGAAGTTTGATTAATGATTTATATATGACATGATTGTGTACTGAGTAATCTCATATACGTGAAGTGATTGCCAGTGATATCTCTACGAGAGGAAGTATAAATATAAAGAAAAGTTCAGTGATCAAGTGAGTGCATTCACAGTAAATATTATTAAGAGTAGAGTAATCTTTTGGTACGGTGAAAAGTCACTGTGAGAGTATTGTGAATATAGATGTTGATCGTGAGGCCAGTGAAATCATAAGTAAGCCATGTGAACGTTGAATAGTGTTTTGGAAAAAGTTAAATAAACGGTGATCGTGACAATTAGAAAACAAGTACTAGTCTTTCCCACGATCGCGAGGGCCCGGTCAGCTGGCATTTCTGACAGGTGACACGTGCCGATGTTGCCATATGGTGCGCTCTAGAATATTATGCTATGAATGGAGCAATCGTCATATATTAATTCTGATACATTGATGCATATATATTTCTCGTTGTTTTTTTAAGTAAAATACCAAAACTCTTTGGTGTTTGATATCATCCCCTCCATTTTATCTTGTGACCGTGTTATGATATAAAGTAGAGTGACCTGCCTGATACTATATTACTAGATTTGGCTCTTGCCACAATTACACCTAACCACTGCAGTGTTACTGGACATCTAACAAAACCAGTTGGCGACCTTGAAGGCTATGTAAGAGTTCGGTGTCGGGAGGGCCACAGATTGAGGGAACGATCTGTGCACCCACTCATCTCATAATCTAAAGGCCGGTTGTGAGATCGACTGGGATACTCTCCGAGGCCAGCAGTGGAGCCTAAGGGATTGAGGGAGACCCGCCGAACGACGGTGAGTAAGGGTTATGGTTGGAGCAACCACCTGGAAAGGAGATCCAGTCTACTGTTGCTTTAACCCTTCTCTTACGAGAACACCGTGAAACCCCGACATTGGCGACCTTGCCAGGACTACAGGAAGGTGAACTCCGTCACTGTGGCCGATTCCCACCCTATGCCAAGGGTGAGTGATTGTATTGACCAGGTGGGCAGTGCAAGGTACGTATCCAAGGTCGATCTGCTCAAGGGATACTATCAAATCTCCTTGACTCCCGCAGCCAGGAAAGTATCGGCCTTTGTGACTCCGGATGGGCTGTACCAGTATAAGGTGTTACCCTTTGGAATGAAAAACAGCGGGAGCTGTTTCCAAAGGATGATGAATGAGTTGCTCAGGGGCGCCGAGGGCTGCACAGTATATATAGACGACATCGTTGTGTACGCCGATGATTGGAAAACGCACTTGGAAAGGCTCGGAGAGTTGTTCAGAAGGCTCGAGGAGGCAAACTTGACTGTGAACTTAGCAAAGAGCGAGTTTGGGAAAGCTCGCCTCGAGTACCTTGGTTTCGTGATCGGCCAAGGGGAAGTAACCCCGGTGGATCATAAAGTGCTGGCCATTAAAGAATACCCCGTGCCCAAGACGCGCAAAGAATTGTTAAGGTACCTCGGGATGATAGGGTACTATCGCGGGTTAATAGGACACATGGCGCGCGAATGTAGACGTCCTAAGCAGCGGGGTTACGTTGCTTTTGTGCGGGTGGAGGACCAGTTAGCCGAAGGAGTGCGGGATGGACCCGTACGTAAGAAGGCTAACCCGTTCGTGCGCGAGGGAACTGTAAGGGTGGGGGACGCAGACCCCATCCCGGTAATGATGCTGAGAGATACTGGGGCGGAATTTACCCTAGTGAGCAGAACCCTTTTCCCTGAGTGTCACGAGAATACCTGTGTAGGTGAGGCAAGTGTGACCACTGTGGGAGGCCCAGTGCAGATGCCCCTACACCAGGTAACCCTGAGTTCTGTTTATGGATGCCAAACCCTAGTAGTGGGAGTCTGTGCATCGATGCCCAAGATGGAGGCACAGGTCATCTTGGGAAATGACGCGTGTGGAGGACGTGTCCTCCCGAACCTCTTGAAGGACGAGGAGTGCTTGGAGCACTACAGGAAGAAAGGCGGAGTGTTTGACGCCTATGGGGACGAGAAAGGAATCGCCATGGAGGCGTTCCCTGTATGTGCCGTAGTTCCGAGACGGTGCGGAGGACGAGGAGGACGTGGATCTGATAAGGCCGACGAGGAGACGTCCGCCGGCCTGGGAATTGATCACCTCGTTATGGAACCCGGAGAACGAGTGGAGGGCGAAGGCAGCCCAGAAGGTGAGGTACAGGTGACCCTCACCGGTTCTCCTGGGGTGGACCGCACTCGTCTCGAGGAGATGCAGCAGGCAGAATTCCCAGAGTTGATTGGTAAGGTCAAAGGAGGACGTATTGGTCCCGAGAAAGCTACTCACTTTACCAGGCAAGAAGGCATGTTAATAAGACAGTGTAAACCTGTAAGGATGGAGGTCGGAAAAGCCTCTCCAGGTACGAGAGATCAAGTAGCGTTACCAGCCAAGTGCAGAGCGGCAGTGTTGAGTCCGTTGCACGCTGTTGACTCTGCGGGTCACCTAGGGATGACCACGATGCGACGTTCGACGTCGAGAGAAGTGGCTGGGCAACTACAACATCTTTTCTCTTGGGTGAAGAGGTCCAGGGAAAATCAGGCTGACAGTGGAAATATGTTCCGGTCTGAGTATGTCAGACGAACAATGATAGATCAGGGAGTGATGCAGATTCGGTCGTCGCCCTACCGATCGCAGTCGAAGGGGGCGATCGGAAGACTCCACTCCACCTCAGAGACAGCTCTGAGAATGTTATGCGTAGAGCAGGAAGACGAGTGGGAAGAGACAGCGGGCCCTGTTTTGTTGGCCATTTGCAAAGCAGTGGCAGAACCGTTAAAATTCTCACACTCCCAGCTGGTGAACGGACGTGAGGTGTGGAGCCCTCGGTCCGTAATAGGTAAGCAGTGGACGCCCAGGATGACCTTGAAGACGGTCTGCAGACACATGAGGAGTGTCACACATTGGCGACTGCAATACTGGCTGGAAGCCAAGATTTTTAGTGGCACGGACAGCGTAGTCGCAGATGCGTTGTACCGCATGCACTAACCAGACATGACTCTTATTTTAAGGGGAGGGGTATGTGACGGTGTTCCCCCCCTTCTAATTCTCCCACGCCTGCTGTAAGAGTCATGTCCACTATTCCCGAGCGTTCTCTACATTGCAGGCAACAATTGAACATATGTGGGAGAGAATAGTATTCTCGAAGAGCCGAGAAATTTGCGAGAATATAGCATTTTGGCCTGTGGGATAGGCCCTTTAGGGATCCAATATGGCGCTGGCGAGTCTGTCTTCCCGCCAAAACTGGGTGACGTCAGTGGCGCCAGATTGGTCACCGTCAGCGACGTGGCACTGGGAGCCAATGAGAACCAACTTTGGGAAAAGTGACGTCACATAGGCATAGGGGGTCCGCCCGTGTTGGCGCCAGGCGACATGAGTCTTTCACGACACGTCCGAGAGGTAGGACGCGCGATCGGTCATCCTGTCAGAGTGACGGATTTACCGAACTCCGGTGGATTTAAGCGTCTCCAGTTGTTGGCACGCACTCTGTGAGGTCTTCCTGCAACCCAGAAGGGCTCAGATAAGGAATTGACAAAATATTGAGCAACAAGTGCTCAGGGACAGGTGCGTTGCAAGAAGTGGGCCGGGCATCGACGTGTGTCGTCGTTGGCAGTTCACCAGTATAAGAGGCAGCTTAGTGGCCGGGCCACCCACCGTGAGGGAACCAGGTTGACAGCCTTGTCAACCAGGTTGAACGTGTGATCGACGATCCTGTCAAGTTTGACAGTAACCCCACCTTCGTGGAACCCTACGAGTCAACAGTTGGATGCAAGCACGTCGAGAAGTCTTCCCAAATACCTAGCGATATATCTAGACGACGAGGGAATTGACAGTGTTGTGAGCTTCAAGAGCTCTGAAGTCGGGTGCTGTGCGTGTGTCGTCCGGGACGGCTGATAACTTCAGTGACTTCGTAGTGGTGAGAGGCAGTTACTCTGGGAGTACAGTGACAAGGACTAATTGGGAAACGTACGACGACCGCCGAGACGTAGGCTGGCTGCCGTAGTTGGGAGGAAAGTTGACGGCCAGGAGACCGACTTCAACCCTGCGACGTACTGTAGGGAAAGAAGCACGGACCTGCTGTGTACAGAAGCGGCGAGACGCGACATCCTAAGGCGTGGGGCTTGTGTTTCTGGATGAACGAGGCGAGAGCCTGGACCAGGAGCTACAACCCAACTGTCATCCTAGGATAGGTGAAGTAGGTGTTTACAGTTCCCTCCCATTTCCCCTTTAGTTAGCTATATATATTCTTGTCAGGATATTTTGTATGTCGTGAGCAAGTCTCACTTGAGTCTAAGTCACAGAGAGCACAGTGTGTGGTGAGGCTACCCAGAGCGCTCACAGTATCAATTTACATATATATCTATGTGTGGGTGTGTGCAAGCACCAAGATTCATCAGAGAATTTACTGTGACTATTATTATTGATCTGTGATTATTATTATTATATATATTGGTAGTGAACCAGATATTTGTGGATTGATCTCTATAATCTATTGATATAAATGCCTGAGGATTAATCTCTATAATCTATTGATATAAATGCCTGTGGATTGATCTCTATAATCTATTGATATAAATGCTGTGGGCCGACCGGAGGGAGCCGGTCGGCCGAGCGGACAGCACGCTGGACTTGTGATCCTGTGGTCCTGGGTTCGATCCCAGGCGCCGGCGAGAAACATTGGGCAGAGTTTCTTTCACCCTATGCCCCTGTACCTAGCAGTAAAATAGGTACCTGGGTGTTAGTCAGCTGTCACGGGCTGCTTCCTGGGGTGGAGGCCTGGTCGAGGACCGGGCCGCGGGGACACTAAAAAGCCTCGAAATCATCTCAAGATAACCTCAAGATAACCTCAAGATTGCTCTATAATCTATTGATATAAATGCCTGTAGATTGATCTCTATAATCTATTGATATAAGTGCCCGTGTGTTGATCTCCATAATCTATCGATATAAATGCCTGTGTGTTGATCTCGATGATCTATTGATATATATATGCTGAAGTTTGATTAATGATTTATATATGACATGATTGTGTACTGAGTAATCTCATATACGTGAAGTGATTGCCAGTGATATGTCTCTACGAGAGAGGCAGTATAAATATAAAGAAACACTGGTTCAGTGCTCCAAGTGAGCTGCATGTCACAGGTAATAGAGTTAACTTAAGAGTAGAGTAATTCTTTTGGTACGGTGACAAAAAGTCTACTGTGTGCGAGTTATTGTGAATATAGATTGTTGTTATCGTGAGGCCAGTGGAATCTCATAAGTAAAGCCAAGTGACGTTGAAATCAGTGTTTTGGAAAAATAGTTACAAATAAACGGTGATCGTGGACAATTAGAAACAGTACTAGTCTTCCCCACGATCGCGAGGGCCCGGTAGGCTGGCATTTCTGACAGGTGACACGTTCCGATGTTGCCATATGGTGCACTCTAGAATATTATGCTATGAATGGAGCAATCTTCATATATTAATTCTAATACTTTGATGCATATATATTACTCGTTTTTCTTTTAAGTAAAATACAAAGACTCTTTGGTGTTTGATATCAACCTCTCCATTTATCTTGTGATTGCGAAAAGATAAAGAAGACAGAGTTACAGAATTAATTACTTGCCTGGTACCACACTATTTGAGCTTGTTTTTACCACAATTACACCTCGCAACTGCTGTGTTACTGGACACTTGAAAGCCAGTTGGCGACCTTGAAGGCTATGTAGACTGTTCGGTGTCGGGAGGGCCACAGATTGACGGAACGATCTGTGCACCCACACATCTCATAATCTAAAGGCCTGTTGTGGCGAGATACTGACTGGGGTTACTCTCCGAGGCGAGCAGTTGAGCCTAGAGGATTTGAGGGGAGACCCGCCGAACGCCGGTGAGTAAGGGTTATGGTTTGGAGCACGCAATCGCACCCTCGGAAAGGAGATCCAAGTCTACTGTTTGCTTAACCCGTCTCCTTACAGAGGAAACGAACACCGTGAAACCCCGACAAGGGGTATAAGCATCTTGTCCAGCATAATCCAAAAAATGGATGATGGTTGGACAGAAAGGAATATCTTACATCTCTACGAGAACATCAGTAAGGGGCCAATATCCCTCACAATAAATCTGATCTCCAACCTGGCGATATTATCTTGGTAGACAGTGATGGCCCTAAGGCTGACTGGCCATTTTGTAAAGTCGTCTCTGTCCATCTAGATAGCCAGGGGATTTTG
Organism: Procambarus virginalis; assembly: GCA_020271785.1. Lineage (NCBI taxonomy): Eukaryota > Metazoa > Arthropoda > Malacostraca > Decapoda > Cambaridae > Procambarus > Procambarus virginalis. The sequence goes on along the minus strand of WNGS01164708.1, from coordinate 2,050 downwards.
AGAATTGTCAAGATCCTGTCTAAAGGAAAAACGTCCCTTGAAGACATCTGGACAAAGCTCAATCAACCATAGTGGTATATCATGGAAGGCGCAAGCTGCAGTTAGATCATGAGAGACCTAAAGACATTCTAACTACACATGACCCAGAGACTCCTAACAGGCACAATCGTCCACAACGGACACCCGCACAAAAGTGCAAGCAAGATTTGCACTTGTATTATCAAATCCGCTGGAGAGTACTAAATAACATATGGTTACTACGGTCCTTAGTATAGGCCTCGTGTGCCAGCATCCTCTTCCCTCTGGAAGATGTGGGAAAATTTTTACCCACCATATATATAATCATCTAAGAACTGTATTATTTCTATATCATATCAAAGCATATCTATATCAGTATCAAAATCGTATCAAAATCACAATAGATTCATTATATATAGCTACTTGATCCTAGATGACCATGCCACTATGATCACGTACGCCATATGGGCTCATATATGATGCCTACGTGACTTTGTGCATGACTTGCCCGGTCTCAAGGATCCAGTAAGCTTCTAGAAGTGATTTGTTAATGTTAAAAATCTTATTTGGAACACTTGACGTCCGTATCCGGTAGAAGATAAAATCCGATCCTTATTAAGAGTCAGTGGTAGTTATCAAGTACTACTATAAGCTTTAAATCCTATATCATATTTATTATAATCACATCTTATCTCAATCATAAGTCTAGTCTGTAAAAATAATCTATCAATGTTCATTTTAAGTTACCCCTCCAGGGGGAATGGGGGGAGGGCATCTCGGGAGAGAACCGCCCACCAAACAGCCCGGGGGCAGAACGCGTATTTTTACACAACTGTGAACAGGTTGACGGTCCCTTAGCGAACATGTTCAGCTCAAGGAGGACAGCCTTATGTCTAATATCATTATCACCAGAGAACACTCTCTAGAACTGGGGGACTACCTGGACAATATATCAACTAGGAAAATCCTAGAACATTTATGCAAAATAAGAGTGAAGTGGAGCATTTAGTGCAGCGATCAGGTATCCAACCTTCATTCCTAATCTCATCCCTAATCTTCATTTTCATCTTCTGCAAACGAAGTCCAATATCCGTAGCAACGCTACTCGTACGTCAAAACAGCAACGGACCTGTACTACGTCAAAAACAGGCAAACGCTTGTAAATGCTAAAATAGTCGATGCTCTAAACTCGCCTAAGAGAGGTTCTTGCCGTCTGGGCAGCATACTTTGTCAGGACAGGCACCCCGGGCTTCAGCTAAGTTATTGATGTTTACTTGTAGGCGTATTAGTGCGGCCAGGTTAAAGCTAGTATAACATTAGATTTCTATAAGACTGATTAGTCGGTTATAAAGCGAGGCAATGCTTCATATTTCTGTGAGTTTATTAGTAATATTGTGGTACAGCTGTTGAGCCTTATCCAAGCTTCATAAAGCCTCTATGAGTGTCACCAGACTGTCAGTAAAAAGATGTCACAATCATAGTAATCTATATCTCATGAGTGTGCCAGAGTGTAGGAAGGAGATTCAGACAATAGCTGACTGTGGTATTTAATCATATACATTGATCATTATACATTGCATATACTGAATATCTAAATTAAGTGTATACATTGCTTGCTTCAGTTTATATCGTTTCAGTAATCATATAAGTTGCATTAATTGAATATAAATTTAGTACTTAGTAACAGTAATTAGACCATATTTAGGTCATGTATCATACGTTTAACAGATGATACCAATATAAGTGTTGTAGTGTTTAAAGTATAAGTGTATTGGCTGTTAATGTCTAAGGTGCTAGGCTAGACTGTGTATGATTAAATCTCTGTATTTAAAAAGAGCCAGTGTTCAGTCAATAACTGAATTATAAAATCTTAATCCTTGTATAAATACAAGCTGATGTGAGATACCTATTGGCAAGTGGACGTGGAACTGCAATCAACCTATCAACTAATTCACTCACCCCACCTGGTCCTTACAGCCCATTATCTGTCATTAGGAAAAGAGGAGTGCTAGGATTTACGATTTTATTTACG
>WNGS01164707.1:22233-52433 GCA_020271785.1 Procambarus virginalis | reverse complement strand
CCTGGTATAGCCAGAGCCTTGGTGTAGCCAGAGCCTGGTGTAGCCAGAGCCTTGGTGTAGCCAGAGCCCTGGTGTAAGAGTGTTAGCCAGAGCCTGTGTACCAATTGGTGTAGCCAGAGCCTGTAGCGAGCGTGTAGCCAGACTTTGTAGCCAGACTGGTGTAGCAGAGCCTTGAGCCAGAGCCCGGTGAACCGCCTGGTGTAGCCAGCTTGTTAGCAGGCCTTGGTGTAGCCAGAGCCTTGGTGTAGCCAGAGCTAGGCCTTTGTCCCCCGGACACTTGGTGTAGCCAGAGCCCTGGTAAGGTTTAGCCAGAGCCCTGGTGTAGCCAGAGCCTGTGAGCTTGCCAGAGCTAGCTGGTGACGCCTGGAGCCAGAGCCCTGGTGTAGCAGACCTGGACAGGCTGAGCCGGCTTGAGCACTATACGCTTCACTACCGTCCGCTCCAGTGGTGTGGGACCAACACAGCTACACGACAGCAACACTTCTCGTGACAGCCATTAGGCACTCCACAGTTGGCTTCAGCTCGCAACACACCTTAATGATCCAGGAATGAAAAACCTGGATCACGACTCAAGTTTTAAACGTTCGCAAAACCTGGAGAGTAGTTGACAGAACACCAGACGAATTATGTCATTGTTATTGCGTAAAGTTATCTGAAGGGTCTGGCTGCACGCAGCTAGGTGGCCCACGCTGGGGCTTATTGTTGAATTGGATGGATAGGTTTTATGCAGTTTAGAGTTAAATATGATTTTATGTAATCGAGAAATGGACTTCTGAAACTGAGTGATTGAGTGAGTTTGGTGTGAGAGTGTTTGGGGTGAGTGTTGGGGTGATCGATGTTGGGGTGAGAGTGTTGGGGAGTGTTGTGGAGTTGGGAGGTGTTGGGGTGAGAGTGTTGGGGTGAGTAGTGTGGGGTGAGTAGTGTTGTGGGTGAGTGTTTGGTGAGGAGTGTTTGGGGTGTAGAGTGTTGGGGTGAGAGTGTTGGGGTGATTGTGTTGTGTGTGGGTGTGGGGGGGCTTGTGAGGGGCTTGTTGTGGGTGGGTAGAGTGTGTTGGGTGAGTGTTTGGGGTGGGTGAGGTGTGCTGTTGGGGTGAGAGTGTTGGGGTGCAGGTGTTGGGGTGGAGAGTGTTGGGGTGATGTGTTGGGGTGAGAGTGTTTGGGGTGAAGTGTTGGGTGATGTGTTGGGGTGAGTGTGTTGGGGTGAGGTGTTGGGGTGAGTGTGTTGGGGTGAGTGTGTTGGGGCTGAGGTGTTGGGTAGTGTGTTGGGTGAGTGTGTTGGGGTGAGAGTGTTTTGGGAGTGGTTGAGAGTGTTGGGGTGAGAGTGGGTAGTGTGGGTGAGTGTTGGGGTGAGTGTGTTGGGGTGAGAGTGTTGGGGTGAGAGTGTGTGGGTGAGTGTTGTTGGGGGTGAGTGGTTGGGGTGAGAGTGTGGGGTGAGAGTGTTGGGGTGAGTGTGTTGGGGTGAGCTGGGTTGGGGTGAGTGTTTGGGTGTGAGAGTGTTGGGGTGAGATGTGTTGGGGTGAGTGTGTTTGGGGTGAGGTTTGGTAGAGTGTTGGGGTGAGAGTGTTGGGGTGCGAGTGTTGGGTGAGAGTGTTGGGGTGAGTGTTGGGGTGAGTGTGTTGGGTTGAAGTGTTTGGGGTGAGAGTGGTTGGGTGTGAGATGTGTTGGGGTGAGAGTGTTGGGTGAGTTGGTTGGGGTGAGAGTGTTGGGGTGAGAGGTGTTGGGTGAGTGTGGCTGCTGGGGTGAGAAGTGTTGGGGTGCAGAGTGTTGGGTGAGAGTGTTTTGGGGGTGAGGTGTTGGGGTGAGAGTGTTGGGGTCAGAGTGTTGGGGTGAGAGTGTTGGGGTGAGAGTGTTTGGGGTGAGATGTTGGGTGAGTGTGTTGGGGTGATGTGTTTGGGTGCATGGTTTGAGAGTTTTGGGTTGAGGGTTGGGGTGCGTGTTGGGTGTGTGGTAGAATGTTGGGGTGCAGATGTTGGGGAGTGAAGAATTGTTGGGGTGCGAGGTTTGGGTGAGATTGTTGGGGTTAGAGTGGTGTTGGGGTGCGCGTGTTGGGGTGCGCGTGTTGGGGTGCGCGTGTGGGGTGCCGTGGTTGGGGTGCTGTTGGGGTGCGCGTGTTGACTGCGCTGTTGGGGTGCGCGTGGTTGGGGTCGTGTTGGGGTGCGCGTGTTGGGGTGCGCGTGTTGGGGTGCGCGTGTTGGGGGTGCGCGGTGGTTGGGGTGCGTGTTGGGGTGCGCGTTTGGATTGCTCGTGTTTGGGGTGGCGTGGTTGGGGTGCGCGTGTTGGCGTGAGCGTGTTGGGGTGCGCGTGTTGGGGTGCCGCTGTTGGGGTGAGAGTGTTGGGGTGAGAGTGGTTGGGGTGAGAGTGTTTGGGGTGAAGAGTGTTTGGGAGTGAGTACGTGTTGGGGTGAGAGTGTTTGGGGTGAGAGTGTTTGGCGATGAGAGGGTTGGGGTGAGAGTGTTGGGGTGAGTGTTGGGTGAGAGTGTTTGGTGTGTGATTGTGTTGTTGTGAGAGTGTTGTGGGTGAGTGTGCTGGGGTGAGTGTTGGGGTAGAGTGTTGGGGTGAGGTTGGGTGGAGTGTTGGGTTGAGAGTGTTGGGGTGAGAGTGTTGGGGTGAGTGTGGGTGAGTGGGTTGGTGAGTGTTTTGGGGTGAGCTGTGTTGGGGTGAGAGTGTTGGGGTGAGAGTGGTGGGGTGAGATTGTTGGGGTGAGAGTGTGGGTTAGTTGTTGTGGTGAGAGTTGTTGGGGTAGTGTTGGGTGAGAGTGTCGGGGTGAGAAGGTTGGGGTGAGTGTTGGGGTGAGAGTGTTGGGGTGAGTGTGTTGGCGGGTGCGAGTGTTGTTGAAGAGTGTTGGGGTTGAGAGTTTTGGGCGTGAGAGGTTGGGGTAGAGTGTGGTGGAGAGTGTTGGGGTGAGAGTGTTTGGGTGAGAGTGTTGGGTGGAGTGTGTTGGGTGATGTGTTGGGGTGAGTGTGGTTGGGTGAGTATGTTGTGGGGGTGAGAGTGTTGGGTGATTGTGGTGGGGTGAGAGTGTTGGGGTGAGACGTGGTTGGGTTGAGAGTTGTTGGGTGATTGTGTTGGGGTTAGTGGTGGTTGGGGTGATGTTCGGGTGAGAGTGTTGGGTGAGAGTGTTGGGTGAGAGTGTTGGGGTGAGAGTGTTGGGGTGATTTATTTGGGTGAATGTGTGGGGTGAGTGGTTTTGGGGGTGAGTGTTGGTTGGGTGAGTGTGGGGTGAAGTGTTGGGGTGAGAGTGTTTCACACAGGGTGATAGTGGGTGTGGGTGGAGTGTTTGGGGTTATTGTTTTGGTGAGTGTTGGGGTGAGAGTGTTGGGGTGATGAGTTTTTTGTGGTTGACGTGTTTTGTGATAGTTTTTGTGTTGTATAGGATTTTTGGAGTTATATTTTTTTTGTTTAAGATTTTTTGTTTCATTTTTTTTTGGGTTATTTTTTTTATTGAGAGTGTCTGGGGTGAGAGTGCTGGGGCTGAGAGTGTTTGGTGTAGAGTGTTGGGCTGAGGTGTTGGGGTCTAGAGTTGTTGGTTGAGTTTCGGGTTGGGGTGCAGAGTGTTGGGAGTGAGAGTGTTGGGGATGAGAGTGTTGGGGTGAGTGTTGGGTGTGAGTGTGTTGGGTGAGAGTGTGCTGGGGATGTGAGCAGTGTTTGGGGTAGATGGGTGTGGGGTGAGAGTGTTTGGGGGTGACAGCACACTAGACAGCTGTTGATCCTGACTGATGATAGATTCTCTGACCGTACTCTTGACCGTACTCTTGACCGTACTCTTGATCGTACTCTTGATCGTACGCTTGGCGCCTCATTGTTGACGGTCGCCGGCCTCCAGTGTCAGCCTCGGGCACAGTGACCACCTCACGAACCCTTTATTTATAAAAGCTTCTCGACGAACCGTTCTGTCGATAATAGATGCTATTTGCACGCTGTGCTCCTTACCGTGGGGGGGTAGGGGGGGTAGTGGTGGGGGGCAGTGGTCCTGGTGGGGTAGTGATGGGGGGGCAGAGGTCCCTGGTGGGGTAGTGATGGGGGGCAGAGGTCCCTGGTGGGGTAGTGATGGGGGGCAGAGGTCCCTAGTGGGTTAGTGATGGGGGCAGAGGTCCCTGGTGGGTTAGTGATGGGGGGCAGAGGTCCCTGGTGGGGTAGTGGTGGGGGGCAGAGGTCCTTTGGGGTAGTGATGGGGGCAGAGGTCCCTAGTTGGGTAGTGGTGGGGGGCAGAGGTCCCTGGTGGGGTAGTGGTGGGGGCAGAGGTCCCTGGTGGGGTAGTGGTGGGGGCAGATGTCCCTGGTGGGGTAGTAGTGGGGGGCAGAGGTCCCTGGTGGGGTAGTGGTGGGGGCAGAGGTCCCTGGTGGGGTAGTGGTGGGGGCAGAGGTCCCTGGTGGGGTAGTGGTGGGGCAGAGGTCCTAGTGGGTTAGTGATGGGGGCAGAGGTCCCTGGTGGGGTAGTGGTGGGGGCAGAGGTCCCTGGTGGGTAGTGGTGGGGGCAGAGGTCCCTGGTGGGGTAGTGGTGGGGGGCAGAGGTCCCTAGTGGGGTAGTGGTGGGGGGCAGAGGTCCCTGGTGGGGTAGTGGTGGGGGCAGAGGTCCCTGGTGGGGTAGTGGTGGGGCAGATGTCCCTGGTGGGGTAGTGGTGGGGGGGCAGAGGTCCCTAGTGGGGTAGTGGTGGGGGGCAGAGGTCCCTGGTGGGGTAGTGGTGGGGGCAGAGGTCCCTGGTGGGTAGTGGTGGGGGGCAGAGGTCCCTGGTGGGGTAGTGGTGGGGGCAGAGGTCCCTGGTGGGGTAGTGGTGGGGGCAGAGGTCCCTGGTGGGGTAGTGGTGGGGGCAGAGGTCCCTGGTGGGGTAGTGGTGGGGGCAGAGGTCCCTGGTGGGGTAGTGGTGGGGGCAGAGGTCCCTGGTGGGGTAGTGGTGGGGGCAGAGGTCCCTGGTGGGGTAGAGGCAGCCAGCTTCAGGCAAGACAGGGAAGAACACTGGAAGGGGTTTAAGGGGAATAAATTATTGCTATGGAAGTCCACACAAAATTCAGGATATTAGAGAATCCAGTGTTTTGTTTTAAGTAATAATTATCGTTCCCCTAAAGAAAGGCATCAGGTAATCTTGCCTGGTAGCTCCAGCTACGACCCCAACACACCACACCTTCCACCAAGACATGTTTTTTTTTTGGGTACACATTTAACACCAGCTGCTGAACAAGAAATATCGACTCAGTGCAGTGGGCTCGAACTTAGCCTTCCACTCCAAAAAACACGCAACACCACCTTATTGTGCAATATTCTTAGTGCAACATCAGAGTATTTAATCGTACAAATATAATAAACAATATTGAAAAGTCCTGTTGATTGTCAGAGAGAATTATTGGTAATGCAGGAGTGCGTATTACTCGGAAACTGAGTACAAGCACTCTTCAGAGGCACTACCAGGGGAGCTGTGGGCCACACTACCAGGGGAGCTGTGGGCCACACTACCAGGGGAGCTGTGGGCCACACTACCAGGGGAGCTGTGGGCCACACTACCAGGGGAGCTGTGGGCCACACTACCAGGGGAGCTGTGGGCCACACTACCAGGGGAGCTGAGGGCCACACTGCCAGGGGAGCTGAGGGCCACACTACCAAGGGAGCTGAGGGCCACACTGCCAGGGGAGCTGAGGGCCACACTGCCAGGGGAGCTGAGGGCCACACTACCAGGGGAGCTGTGGGCCACACTACCAGGAGAGCTGTGGGCCACACTACCAGGGGAGCTGAGGGCCACACTACCAAGGGAGCTGAGGGCCACACTGCCAGGGGAGCTGAGGGCCACACTGCCAGGGGAGCTGAGGGCCACACTACCAGGGGAGCTGAGGGCCACACGACCAGGGTAGAAGAGGCAGCAGGGATGGGGAGGTTAGCAATCGATCACGTTGATTTATTGCACATCCGCAGCGGCGGGAGTGTGGGCTCTCCCCTTCGTCGGAGGGTGAGGGGTGAGCCATCGTCGGAGGGGCGGTGAGGGCCGGGCTCTACCATCATCTACCCTTTCCTGTTAACTACCGTATGAGGGGCGGTGCAGGCAGACTGTACCATCATCTACTGCACCAGAACTCCTAGTATTGGGACGCTGTAGCACAGTACTGGGTCAGGGAACTGTGAACCCCCAGTACTGGGACGCTCACCAGCAGTAATGTTAAGTGAGCACTGGTGGTGAGGACTGTGAGAGCAGCGTGTAAGTGAGCGCCAACAAGAGCCTCCTCACACCTCACACTGAGTCCAACATTCAGGCCGGGTTCAGTGTGTTACATTAAACAAAGTTATCTGCGCGGAAGAAGTATTACACGCTAGAAATAAAATAGTTTACGTTTAGAATATATAATGTATTGTAGTAAATATATAAATATATTAAATGTAAGTATATAAATTTATATACTTACATTAAATGTAAGTATATTAAATTTATATAAATAAATTTAAATTTATTAAACTGTTCATTTAGTTTTAACATGAATGTTGATCTCTAACTAAACATACGACCTCGCTTAAGCCAGAGCGAGGCTGGATATGTGTAAATTGAAATTATTATTAAGTTTATTAGATTTACATTGATTCATGTTTGCATAAGAAATTAATGCATTAAATGATGAAATTGCAATAATTTGGATGGTAGGGAGAACTGACATGTTATTCTGCTTGTGTTTACAGGAGTCGCCCATGGAGCTGAGCTTCCAGGTGGTGGCCACCAGGAAGGTGAAGAAGCGGCGCCAGCAGCCAGCCTCCCTCACAGCAGAAGAAGACTCCCACGACGCCTCACAAGACACAGCGGAGACTCAGCTTCCTCGGGAAGAGTGTGTGGAGCCTCCAGACAAGGTGGCCAGGATGGAGCCCACCTGCGAGGCAGCCACCACCCTCATACTCCCAGAAGACCAGCCGCCCCTCGACACCCACCCGCCCACGCCCCCAGAGACACCTGAGGGCGGCCGAGGCAGGGACGCAGAACAGTTTTCAACTGAGGATCACACTGTCACTCAGCTGGACACCCAACAGGACGCCGAGGCTGGTGGCAACCCAGAGAACACCCACCAAGTAGAAGAGAATCATGAAGATGAGCAGCAGCAGCAGCAGCAGCAACAACAACAACAACAAGAGGAGGAGACGACCCATGTTTTAGAGGAGGAAGAGACACAGGAGGAAGAGACGCAGGAGGAACTGCATGAGGAGACGCAAGAGGAGGGTCACGATGAAGAAATTCCTGAAGTGCTTGAGGAGGAGGAACACACTGACAAAGAAACGGAAGATGTGCGCGAGGAAGATAACGAACACATGGAAGCCGCTGAGGATTTCGATGCATCAAAAGAATCCAACGACCTCATTGTCGACCATGACTCGGAAACACCACTTGAAGTCGACACCAGCCACGAGACGGAACCAGAAGCGGACGGAGAAGCGGATGGAGAAGCGGACGGAGAAGCGGACGGGGAGCATGAAGTGGATCCCGTTGAAACAGAGGGCGAGGACACGGGCAATATAGGCGTGGAAGAGGAGACAGACACGGGGAAGGATTGTGGAGACGACGAGCAGGAAGATAGTGCCATTGACGTGACAGAGACGAGTGCCAGCGAGCCGATGGACAGCGACGACAAGGACACTGACCTCAACGTCAGCACCGAGTCCGCAGAGATGGAAGCCGAGGAGTCAAGGGAGCGGTCGTCCTCCAGCAAGCAAGTTCAAACGGACGAAGGGCCCATTAATCTCACCTACGGGTACAAATGTGACAAGAAGATGTTCCGCAAAGACTGTTATGTCTTCACTGATAATGAGGAGGATGAAGACGACAGCGCAGAACAGGAAGAAGAGAGAGATGAGGTGGGTGCCCTCGACCTCTCTCGTCATGCCCGCAGTGTCAGAGAGGCGAGAACACAACGGGAAAGCCTAGACTCTCCACCTAACAGCGCGTCATATGGGGTATCTACAGACAAATCAGGAAACCGCACAGCGCGGGGCCAAGGAACTCAAACTATTCTTTCGATCACTCAGAGCAAAAAGTCTAAAAAGCTCAAGCAACAATCGTCCACAACAGCAGTATCGCCAACAGCAACAGCTCAAACTACGCCCTCCGTCACACCCATCAGCAGACCACCAATTCCACTGGACTGGGCTCGATCCTCTCTAGTTCCCGCACCTGTTAACCCACAAGCCGTAGCTTTTAGTGACCTCATGACACTATCCCATGCAGCAGTACAGCTGCAGCTGGCCATGGCGCATGCTCAGGCACAAGCTCAGGCTCAGGCACAAGCTCAGGCTCAAGCACAAGCAGAGGCTCAAGCAAGAGCTCAGGCTCAGGTTCTCAAGAATCTGAAAGTCAGTGAATCTCTGAGTTTTGTGAATGGTTCAGGAGATACGCTGACTATAAGTCCAATCACAACAGCGATGGAAGGCAAGACTAACAAGAATACAACTTCCAAAGCGGTCAGTAAGAGCCACCATAGTTCGAAAGCAGTCAATGGAAATTCATTCAGTAAAAATTTTAACACCAAGTCTCATAATAGTCACAAATCGTCAGGTAGCATCGTAAGCAGCAAGAGTAGTAGCAATAGTCACGGCAGCATTAGAACTACAATTCCTAAGTCTGCCTTAACAACCTCCCTCAAAATACCAACAGTGTCTGTCAGTTCCAAAACGAACGGCGCGACTTCTCCTTCAAACACAAAATCCGACAAAGATCACACTGAGAGAACTGGAGACCCAGTCTTCAAAATAACGAACCAAAAGTTGGCAGAGTTCGTCAGACGTCAACATCAACAACAAAAATTAAAACAAAATCATTTTAAATCCGGCACGAACACCGTCACCCCGACCTCTAACAGCATCACAGTGTCTGGCAGCAACAACACCAATTCAACAGTCACAAAAGCGTCGCACCTCATCAATTCCAGCTACAAAGTAAGCGGAAGCTCGAACGTGTCGAGCCTCGGCAGCTCCGTGTCGTCTGCGAGAGGCTCCTCGAGTTCCAGTCAGAGCATCAGAGCGACCAACACGAGCGTGCGTCAGATCCCCAACCCTTCGCTGCTACGCCAACAGTCAGAGTCGAGGATAACCAGTGGCCTAACAGGCCTTGGCCTCGGCTCCAGAAAACCCTCCGAGTCCATTAGCAGAATCGAGAGCCTGACCAGATCGCTGCACGAGAAAGTTGCGGCCTCGTCGCTGGCGGCCACAATCAACTCCGCCGCGAGATAGATGTACAGCCAGTGACGCTCTATGGCATACTTAGTTCACAAACTACGCGGTCCCACAAACATTGCGAGGACCTTGAAGAGTGTACCCCGTCACTGGCATCATCTAGCAACTATATACATAGCAACAGCTGCAACAAATATGCTGACTTGTTAATTATTTAAAATCTATATGGATAAGAGTAAGGCATTTTAGTGTAGGCCTACACATAAACTATCATCGAGGAACATTCACATGTACACGTAAGAGAAATTGGTGCTAGAAATGCGACCTCGTAATGAGAAGTTATTCTTCTGTACAAATTGGTGGTATTGTATATACGACAAAAATTGCCACTGTTCAAAAAGTAGTATTAGCCGAGATAAAGAAACAATAACATATATGAGAGGCTGTTGAACAACACAACCCCGGCCATAGTGTGACCACGGCCATAGTGTGACCACGGTCATAGTGTGACCACGGTCATAGTGTGACCACGGCCATAGTGTGACCCCGGCCATAGTGTGACCACGGCCATAGTGTGACCACGGCCATAGTGTGACCCCGGCCATAGTGTGACCACGGCCATAGTGTGACCCCGGCCATAGTGTGACCCCGGCCATAGTGTGACCCCGGCCATAGTGTGACCACGGCCATAGTGTGACCACGGCCATAGTGTGACCACGGCCATAGTGTGACCACGGCCATAGTGTGACCACGGCCATAGTGTGACCACGGCCATAGTGTGACCACGGCCATAGTGTGACCACGGCCATAGTGTGACCACGGCCATAGTGTGACCACGGCCATAGTGTGACCACGTGGCAAGTGCTTCTCCGCACTGCAGCTTAGGGTGACAACACCGCGTTGGTACTCCGGTGACAGTGTTCGACGCTGGTACTCCGGTGACAGTGTTCGACGCTGGTACTCCAGTGACAGTGTTCGACGCTGGTACTCCAGTGACAGTGTTCGACGCTGGTACTCCGGTGACAGTGTTCGACGCTGGTACTCCGGTGACAGTGTTCGACGCTGGTACTCCAGTGACAGTGTTCGACGCTGGTACTCCAGTGACAGTGTTCGACGCTGGTACTCCAGTGACAGTGTTCGACGCTGGTACTCCAGTGACAGTGTTCGACGCTGGTACTCCAGTGACAGTGTTCGACGCTGGTACTCCAGTGACAGTGTTCGACGCTGGTACTCCAGTGACAGTGTTCGACGCTGGTACTCCAGTGACAGTGTTCGACGCTGGTACTCCAGTGACAGTGTTCGACGCTGGTACTCCAGTGACAGTGTTCGACGCTGGTACTCCAGTGACAGTGTTCGACGCTGGTACTCCAGTGACAGTGTTCGACGCTGGTACTCCAGTGACAGTGTTCGACGCTGGTACTCCGGTGACAGTGTTCGACGCTGGTACTCCAGTGACAGTGTTCGACGCTGGTACTCCAGTGACAGTGTTCGACGCTGGTACTCCAGTGACAGTGTTCGACGCTGGTACTCCAGTGACAGTGTTCGACGCTGGTACTCCAGTGACAGTGTTCGACGCTGGTACTCCGGTGACAGTGTTCGACGCTGGTACTCCGGTGACAGTGTTCGACGCTGGTACTCCAGTGACAGTGTTCGACGCTGGTACTCCGGTGACAGTGTTCGACGCTGGTCTGATCTTGTTAGGGTCGTCAGGAATGACCCAAAGAGATCGACAAAGCTTGTGTTCCACAAACAGAAAAACTCGTTTATTCTTAATATATTAGATCTGATATCTGTGGGGTCTTATCCACATTACAAAAGGGTGATATAGTATTTAGATGTAGAGATGTAAGGATAAATTTCAGCTTACAATTTGGCTTTAATTCAAGTTTTGGGTAATAGCGTGCGAGTGTGCACCGCGAAGCCGCCTCTGTTTCCCTGTGTTTATGTCAAGAACATTTACTTAGGTTATACGTTCCTTTTATATTCTGTTTAGTCACAATATGTTACAATATGTTAAAAATCGGTGAATAATATATATATATATATATATATATTTAGATTCTTGCCACTGGATTATATATTAAGGAGGTAACAGGCAGTTTTTGGTCTTTGGCGACTGACTGGGTTTTATAAATCCAGAGTCAGTTATATATTTATGCCGACATGTTGGGACGGCGCCTACAACCCAGATGACCAAAGAGCTTTGCCCGCGCCGCTTCTCCCTATATGTATTTGTTTTACAAAATGTGTGTATATAATTATGATATATTGAGTAGTGTAGAAGTCTTTATCCAACTTGTGTGTGTCTCAAGTATCCACGGCCGTGTTTACATTTTCTGTTCTCCGTACATGTACTAGAGCACGTTGTTATCTTGGCCAAGCTATCCCACCCCCTCCCCCCACCCTACATGTTCAGTACATGTGCGTGCCTCTTCCAGCCGCCTCGGCCCCTGGTGTCAACACCTAGTTACTGTGGCGAGTGTATCCCCAAACTTCCAGCGTTATTTTATAATATATATTAGTTCTGGCGGGAGCTCGAGGTGGCGCTACTTTTACTCGCTGAGTTTTACTGATAGCCAGAGAGAGGACCAGGGACCTTCTTCCTAAGTCACACTGAGAGACACTTGCACTCACGGATACACTCACACTGAGAGACACTTGCACTCACGGATACACTCACACTGAGAGACACTTGCACTCACGGATACACTCACACTGAGAGACACTTGCACTCACGGATACACTCACACTGAGAGACACTTGCACTCACGGATACACTCACACTGAGAGACACTTGCACTCACGGATACACTCACACTGAGAGACACTTGCACTCACGGATACACTCACACTGAGAGACACTAGCACTCACGGATACACTCACACTGAGAGACACTAGCACTCACGGATACACTCACACTGAGAGACACTTGCACTCACGGATACACTCACACTGAGAGACACTGACCGACACGCACTGGCAGTTACGCCGACAGGCACAACTCAGACCACGTGTACGGGGTGCCACACGTGTACGGTGGTGCCACACGTGTACGGTGGTGCCACACGTGTACGGTGGTGCCACACGTGTACGGTGGTGCCACACGTGTACGGTGGTGCCACACGTGTACGGTGGTGCCACACGTGTACGGTGGTGCCACACGTGTACGGTGGTGCCACACGTGTACGGTGGTGCCACACGTGTACGGTGGTGCCACACGTGTACGGGGTGCCACACGTGTACGGTGGTGCCACACGTGTACGGGGGTGCCACACGTGTACGGTGGTGCCACACGTGTACGGTGGTGCCACACGTGTACGGTGGTGCCACACGTGTACGGTGGTGCCACACGTGTACGGTGGTGCCACACGTGTACGGTGGTGCCACACGTGTACGGGGGTGCCACACGTGTACGGTGGTGCCACACGTGTACGGGGGTGCCACACGTGTACGGTGGTGCCACACGTGTACGGGGGTGCCACACGTGTACGGTGGTGCCACACGTGTACGGGGGTGCCACACGTGTACGGTGGTGCCACACGTGTACGGTGGTGCCACACGTACCCCACAACAACAACAACAACATGGTCCTCTCCTGGTCATGTCCTGTTTCCTCTCTTTCCTCTCATTTCGTTGTATATTTTCTGGGTTATAATATGTTCCTGAAAAAATATTTTGATTTACATTTGTGAATTATCATTGCACATTATTGTTGTATCCAATAGGATAATTTTATTATTTATATAAATCTTGTGTGCCATGAAATTATTGTTTTGAATATGTGAGAATGAGTGTATTGATGGTGTGGAGTGTTGGCCCGTTGTATACATAATATCAGAGGGCATTACCTGTTTTTATTGTGCATAGCTTTATGTACACACACACACACACACACACACACACACACACACACACACACACACACACACACACACACACACACACACACACACACACACTATTCAACACTGGTGGGAGGCGAACAAGGGGACACAGGTGGAAACTGAGTACCCACATGAGCCACAGAGACGTGAGAAGGAACTTTTTTAGTGTCAGAGTAGTTAACAGATGAAATGCATTAGGCAGTGATGCGGTGGAGGCTGACTCCATACACAGTTTCAAATGTAGATATGATAGAGCCCAGTAGGCTCAGGCATCTGTTGACCAGTTGAGAGGCGGGACCAAAGAGCCACAGCTCAACCCCTGCAAGCACAAATAGGTGAGTACACACAACAACAACAACAACAACAACAATGCTTTACTATAATTGTCATAATTTGTTGAAGTACACACGTTTGTTGACGTGAGTCTGGTAATAAAGTGTCACATTACGTGCTTCATATGAACACTCAGGTTAGTGCCGGTTATGGAAGTGTTCAGGTGGGACTGTGGGTCCCCGTGTTCAGGGGGGACTGTGGGTCCCCGTGTTCAGGGGGGACTGTGGGTCCCCGTGTTCAGGGGGGACTGTGGGTCCCCGTGTTCAGGGGGGACTGTGGGTCCCCGTGTTCAGGGGGACTGTGGGTCCCCGTGTTCAGGGGGGACTGTGGGTCCCCGTGTTCAGGTGGGACTGTGGGTCCCCGTGTTCAGGTGGGACTGTGGGTCCCCGTGTTCAGGGGGACTGTGGGTCCCCGTGTTCAGGGGGGACTGTGGGTCCCCGTGTTCAGGGGGGACTGTGGGTCCCCGTGTTCAGGTGGGACTGTGGGTCCCCGTGTTCAGGGGGGACTGTGGGTCCACGTGTTCAGGTGGGACTGTGGGTCCCGTGTTCAGGTGGGACTGTGGGTCCCCGTGTTCAGGTGGGACTGTGGGTCCCCGTGTTCAGGGGGGACTGTGGGTCCCCGTGTTCAGGTGGGACTGTGGGTCCACGTGTTCAGGGGGGACTGTGGGTCCCCGTGTTCAGGGGGGACTGTGGGTCCACGTGTTCCCGCCTTAACTAAATAAGTAACTAGCTTGTTAAATTACATCCCTCCCCCACCCCCCTTGTTTCTGTGTTAGTGCTTTAGTGGAGGTGTACCGCCGCCCAGGCTTGTGTACCACCGCCCAGGCTTGTGTACCACCGCCCAGGCTTGTGTACCACCGCCCAGCCTTGTGTACCACCGCCCAGCCTTGTGTACCACCGCCCAGCCTTGTGTACCACCGCCCAGGCTTGTGTACCACCGCCCAGCCTTGTGTACCACCGCCCAGGCTTGTGTACCACCGCCCAGCCTTGTGTACCACCGCCCAGGCTTGTGTACCACCGCCCAGGCTTGTGTACCACCGCCCAGGCTTGTGTACCACCGCCCAGCCTTGTGTACCACCGCCCAGGCTTGTGTACCACCGCCCAGGCTTGTGTACCACCGCCCAGCCTTGTGTACCACCGCCCAGGCTTGTGTACCACCGCCCAGGCTTGTGTGGGGTGAATCAAGACTGTCCCCGCGGCCTGATCGAGGACGGGCGGCGGGGACGCTGAGCCCCGGACCCACCTCAAGATAACCTTAAGGTAACGGCGCCTCAAACACACCATCCTGGCATATTTCTGGTGTCTTTAAGACACAAATATAACCAAGAGAAATAGCCAAGTTTGTCTTAGTGTCTTGTAATTATATTATTGTTTGTTGAATATTCATAGATCTGAAAGTAGATTGCTGTGATTGCTTATTTTCTTTTTTGTTTTGAGCAAGATCTCGAGTCCCGTCGACTGTAGTGGCAAGACCCGCTGGTCGGCACTAGCATGGTTATACCCACTACACGTATTATAATACAAAATATACGATATATCCAGTTATTATTATTGAGAAATTACTGACTGGAGTGTAATGTATTTCCTGTGTAACTTCCTGGTCAGATATTAGAGAATGTGGAGAGAAAACTGTGTTTCCTATCTTGAAAAAAAATACTAGAGTTGTTTAAAGTTTTGATTATTTTACCATTTCTATTCAAGGAATCATACATTTTGGAAGAAGCATAAATCACACGGAAAGTTATGGAATGTTTCTTGGTAAGTTGGTGTCAGTTAGTGTAGTGAGTTACGCCTCACACAACACACTTAAAGCAGGTAATTCTTGTATACATAACCTAATTTACCTGAGACCCCTCTAGTGGCCTCGACGAGGACACGAAGGTGGCGGCTCATCAAATATATAATATATATATATATATATATATATATATATCTATATATATATATATATATATATATATATATATATAATAAAAACTACAAACTACATGGAAGATGAAAAGATCAAGCCAAGGGCTGTGTTGAATTTCTATATTCTCAAGGTATACAAAAACTAAGCAAATGGGATAAAGGTTAATGTATATTTTTCGAAGTCATCTCAAATATGTTTCATTCCTGAGTGTGTTTAATGCATGACAGGCCTCGTCTTGATCGTTTCTTCTTCCATGTGGTTGCTTACACACACACACACACGCACACGCACACGCACACACGCACACGCACACGCACACGCACACACGCACACGCACGCACACACACACACACACACACACACACACACCACACACACACACACACGCACACGCACACACGCACACACGCACACCGCACACACACCCACACACACAATATATAATATATATATATATAGATATATATATAATATATATATATATATATATAGAATACACATATATTCCTAAGAGCCAGAATTGCTAAACAAGCCGAGTATTGTTATATTTAATCTTACGGAATAATATCAATGTTCCACAGTAATGAACGTGTTGAGCATATTATAACCAATTCTACCATAGCACACAAGAATAACCTAAATGTAATAATTCTTAACACTGACTAACACGAATAATTTGCCGGAAATCAATTCATATTTAAGATAACCAACATCGTATAGTTGATTATTACAAACTGTTCCTGAGAAAATATAGGTGTTATCTGTGTGGTAAAGAGGCCGCGTCTCCTCGGCCTGGTAGTGCGGTTCTGGCTATTAGGTGCGACACATCACAATCTTGTATATATAATATTCTTTTTCAACCCATTCAGACTCGTTAGAAATTTTGTTTTGGCGAACAAGAAGACAGAACAGCAGCGGTGTGGCCTTGCGTCACATATATCAGCATCACATTGCGTCACATATATCACCATCACTTTGCGTCGCATATATTGGCATCACCTTGCGTCACATATACCAGCATCACCTTGCGTCACATATATCAGCATCACCTTGCGTCACATATACCAGCATCACCTTGCGTCACATATATCAGCATCACCTTGCGTCACATACACCAGCATCACCTTGTGTCACATATATCAGCATCACCTTGCGTCACATACACAGCATCACCTTGCGTCACATATATCAGCATCACCTTGCGTCACATACACCAGCATCACCTTGCGTCACATATACCAACATCACCTTGCGTCACATATACCAGCATCACCTTGCGTCACATATACCAGCATCACCTTGCGTCACATATACCAGCATCACCTTGCGTCACATATACCAGCATCACCTTGCGTCACATATACCAACATCACCTTGCGTCACATATACCAGCATCACCTTGCGTCACATATATCAACATCACCTTGCGTCACATACACCAGCATCACCTTGCGTCACATATACCAACATCACCTTGCGTCACATATACCAGCATCACCTTGCGTCACATATACCAGCATCACCTTGCGTCACATATACCAGCATCACCTTGCGTCACATATACCAGCATCACCTTGCGTCACATATACCAGCATCACCTTGCGTCACTATACCACATCCCCTTGCGTCACATACACCACATCACCTTGCGTCACATATACCAGCATCACCTTGCGTCACATACACCAGCATCACCTTGCGTCACGTATATCAACATCACCTTACGTCACATACACCAGCATCACCATGCGTCACATATATCAACATCACCTTGCGTCACATACACCAGCATCACCTTGAGTCACATATATCAACATCACCTTCACTACCTTTACTAAGTCTTCACTCAAACTCAATCCGTTTCTTAGAGCTCTGAAATACTCATCATATTAATGATAATAACTTACCCAAACAAGCTAAGACAAGACTACTGTACATGTGAGGTGTAACCAGCAGGTGTCGTCAGTGTGTAACGAGCGGTCATATAACCATTGTAGTGAGCAGCAGTTATGGGCATTATACCAATGTGTGGTTGTTGTGTAGTTAGCATGAATGGAGGTCAGACTGTGTTAGCAGCTCTATGTTCAAATATTACTTTTACCGTTATGGATTATATGTGGAACACATCATGTCTTTAGTTTCATTAAAAAGTCCAATGGAAAATGTGTGATTTTGTTTTATTGGTAAATGAGCTTTACTTGAAGGGCCCTCCTGGTGACCAGTGAGTGAGGATGGACGGGTGGCCAGGGCCCATGAGGCCAGTTTCTGGCCAGGGGGTCTTGTGGCCAGTCTCTGGCCAGGGGTCATGTGGCCAGTCTCTGGCCAGGGGTGGTGTGGCTAGTCTCTGGCCAGGGGTCTTGTGGCCAGTCTCTGGCCAGGGGTCATGAGGCCAGTCTCTGGCCAGGGGTCATGTGGCCAGTCTCTGGCCAGGGGTGGTGTGGCTAGTCTCTGGCCAGGGGTCTTGTGGCCAGTCTCTGGCCAGGGGTCATGAGGCCAGTCTCTGGCCAGGGGTCATGTGGCCAGTCTCTGGCCAGGGGTCTTGTGGCCAGTCTCTGGCCAGGGGTCATGAGGCCAGTCTCTGGCCAGGGGTCATGTGGCCAGTCTCTGGCCAGGGGTCTTGTGGCCAGTCTCTGGCCAGGGGTCTTGTGGCCAGTCTCTGGCCAGGGGTCATGAGGCCAGTCTCTGGCCAGGGGTCTTGTGGCCAGGGGTCATGTGGCCAGTGAGGAAGGCTGGCCAGGGGGTCGTACTGAGGCCAATAAGGGCCGGGACGGGAGGGTACTGATGTGTACTCAACATATATTTTGATTTGGTTTGGCTTAACTACTTCCTCTCTTTAGTCCATTACGATTGACTGAAGTGCAATATGTATTTCTTAGCCCTAATCAAGGTACATATATGTGTCAAGTCTGCCGCTATATATGTGAATCGTATTATGCAACTTTTGCCTTTGTGTTGTGAAAGTTATGTTGGTTTTCACTGAAGTTTGTCTGTGACAAGATCAGACGTACACCACCCAAAATATATTTTGCGTAAAATTGAAATTATTCCTTTATCATAAAATAATACTGGTGATACTTACGAAGGGCTGCATTTAATACATCACTGAGCCACACTTGTGAGCAAAGCAACTCTTGAGTGAAGCATTTGACTATTACAGCAACAACTATTGAATGAAGCATTTGACCATTACAGCAGCAACTATTGAGTGAAGCATTTGACCATTACAGCAGCAACTATTACGGCGACGTTCAAGGATGTCAACTACTGTTACAGTCAGCATTTTAAGGCTATAAAGTTCTTGTATCTCAGTCTTCTTAACCCGAATTGTTGTTAACTCGCGCCAGGCTAAACCAGGGCAAGCACACAGTGCCACAACACAAGGGCCAGAGTGTCACAACACAAGGGCCAGAGTGTCACAACACAAGGGCCAGAGTGCCACAACACAAAGGCCAGAGTGCCACAACACAAGGGCCAGAGTGTCACAACACAAAGGCCAGAGTGCCACAACACAAGGGCCAGAGTGTCACAACACAAGGGCCAGAGTGCCACAACACAAGGGCCAGAGTGTCACAACACAAGGGCCAGAGTGCCACAACACAAGGGCCAGAGTGTCACAACACAAGGGCCAGAGTGTCACAACACAAGGGCCAGAGTGTCACAACACAAGGGCCAGAGTGTCACAACACAAGGGCCAGAGTGTCACAACAAGGGCCAGAGTGCCACAACAAGGGCCAGAGTGCCACAACACAAAGGCCAGAGTGCCACAAGGGCCAGAGTGCCACAACACGCCCACATACCCGTCTAGAGTTGAGTAATGCCTCTCCCAAATTCAATATGTATATTGTGTAAGGGTAGAGTGTATGGTGCTTGTTTTGTATCATTGCAGTCATCGCGTGTAGAGATGGCATATGGAAATATACTTGATCATACATATACTTTCGTTTATATCTGTCCCTTCCTCTGAACACACAACAGTTCCCACCTGGACCATGATTTTTCGCTCAGTTCCATGATTCACACTGCAGGATTCTCGGCCAATCTGCATAGCGCTGAATGGATTACATTATGAAGTAAATATAAAAACCTGTTGTGCTCAAAAAGCTACAGTTCGTCAACTTAGTTATACACCTCCTTCATTGTTAGTCACGTCTCCCACTCAAACGCTTCAACAGTTATAAGAATTTGGAGAGAATGAAGCAGTGAGGCCTCCAGCAGCGTCACCCGTGGCCGACACCTGTGGCCGACAGTGGGCGACACCTGTGGCCGACAGTGGGCGACACCTGTGGCCAAACAGTGGGCGACACCTGTGTTGTCTCGTGTGGTATACACACACGACGGTACAGGTCTATACATTCAATAATAGACCTCAACCTTACTTATTTAATCTAAATTATCAAAATATGCAACAGCCTTCTCTAAACAATCGTAAAGTACCCTAATATTTGGTCACCTTAACTGACCTGCATATTTACGAAATAAGTGGAATTTCGGTAGGATGTAGAGAGTTCGGTTTAGTTTAGTTTAAAAAAAAAGAGATATGTATTAGGCTTGACAAAGATTTCATATAGAGTTAAACTGATTACAGTTGCCTATAATATTATACATTAAGATTTGATTAGAAAAAAAACACCACGTTAATAAGGTTGAGAGATCTGGTATACTTAGGCTGAAACAAAGATTAGTGAGCTTAGGACAGAATAGTATTGTTACGATTAAAAACATCTAGGTGAGGCAGCCAACTTAAAAAAAAAAATACGCCCAAATTACCGAAGACAAAACCTGTACAATGTGGTTACGAAACAGAGAGTACTAACCTAGCCTGGACCGGCTCATGGTTACAGGTAGTAGGCAATATTAAGTTTCATGATTACAGGTAGTAAGGTAAATAGTTACAGGTAGTTGGGTAGAGTAGGGTTCATTGCTACAGGAAGTAGGGTACAATGAGTTCATGGTTACAGGTTGTATGGCATAATATGGTTGAGGATGATGACCATTGGTACCAACCTTCACTGTGATCAATATAATGAAAAAGAGAATATGTATATATTTAATTTGTTGTAATAAAGTTGCAGTTATGAGTTGGATTAAATAAATTATCAAAGCCTTATAGACATTGAAGATGATTTTATTAAGTTGTTAAAGTTTAATATTGAAGAGAAATGATGTTAATTAAAATGCAATAACTAAGTGAACTTTGTGCTACATATTTTATTTACGGATAGGAAGAAGAGATATTCATTGCCACCAACATTACAGCTTTAGAAGAAGACTGCGCTGTAACACTTGGGGTTTACAAATGTAATCAGTTTACACTGCATACCGATCAAGTCATATTACCTATAATGTAATATTTTCCTTGTAAATATCTGTAATAATTTTGTAGTTTACATAATTTAAATATATATGAAAATAATAATTATTATAAGTATATAATGAATTTAGGAAGCTAGAAGAGATGAGGCTGGTTAGGCTTGAGTAAATTTTTTGCCACTTTACCTTGTGTTGGTTTCGGGGCTTGGCGTCCCCGCGGCCCGGTCATCGCGCAGACTTCCTCTTTGCTAAACTGGTCAACCAGGCTGTTGGATGCGGCTGCTCACAGCCTGATGTATGAACATTAGACCAATGTTCAAAGATTATACTATAGAAATCAGTAGGAACCGTGAGGAGGATTCGAACCTGTGCTCTGGGAAGTTCATCGTCACTTACAAAACATAATGAGGAAACAGCTTCAAGTACAATTACAGTTGCACATTAAATATCAGAATTAGAACTTGAGAATTGTTGGCACCAAGTCCAATTCCGGACAAGATACTTATAGGCTACATTACAGACATTTTAAATAATATATACTTACAGTGGCGGCGTGAAGGACAAATGGCTCGCAATATATCAACATTTCATAATACTCTGAAAAAAACATCATGATCAAAGGTGTTGTAATAATACGTCAACTTTACCAGCACCTGTGAGTCTGGGTGACACACCACCACACCACCAGTACCAGCACCTGTGAGTCTGGGTGACACACCACCACCAGTACCAGCACCTGTGAGTCTGGGTGACACACCCCACCACCACCAGTACCAGCACCTGTGAGTCTGGGTGACACACCACCACCAGTACCAGCACCTGTGAGTCTGGGTGACACACACCCACCACCACCAGTACCAGCACCTGTGAGTCTGGGTGACACACCACCACCAGTACCAGCACCTGTGAGTCTGGGTGACACACCACCAGTACCAGCAAATGTGAGTCTGGGTGACACACCACCACCAGTACCAGCACCTGTGAGTCTGGGTGACACACCACCACCACCAGTACCAGCACCTGTGAGTCTGGGTGACACACAACCACCAGTACCAGCACCTGTGAGTTTGGGTGACACACCACCAGTATCACCACCTGTGAGTCTGAGTGACACACCACCACCACCAGTACCAGCACCTGTGAGTCTGGGTGACACATCACCACCACCAGTACCAGCACCTGTGAGTCTGGGTGACACACCACCACCACCAGTACCAGCACCTGTGAGTCTGGGTGACACACCACCACCACCAGTACCAGCACCTGTGAGTCTGGGTGACACACCACCACCACCAGTACCAGCACCTGTGAGTCTGGGTGACACACCACCACCACCAGTACCAGCACCTGTGAGTCTGGGTGACACACCACCACCAGTACCAGCACCTGTGAGTCTGGGTGACACACCACCACCAACACCACCAGTACCAGCACCTGTGAATCTGGGTGACACCACCACCAGTACCAGCACCTGTGAGTCTGGGTGACACCACCACCATTACCAGCACCTGTGAGTCTGGGTGACACCACCACCAGTACCAGCACCTGTGAGTCTGGGTGACACACCTCCATCACCACCAGTACCAGCACCTGTGAGTCTGGGTGACACACCACCACCACCAGTACCAGCACCTGTGAGTCTGGGTGACCCACCACCAGTACCAGCACCTGTGAGTCTGGGTGACACCACCACCAGTACCAGCACCTGTGAGTCTGGGTGACACCACCACCAGTACCAGCACCTGTGAGTCTGGGTGACACCACCACCAGTACCAGCACCTGTGAGTCTGGGTGACACCACCACCAGTACCAGCACCTGTGAGTCTGGGTGACACCACCACCAGTACCACACCTGTGAGTCTGGGTGACACCACCACCACCACCAGTACCAGCACCTGTGAGTCTGGGTGACACACCACCACCACCAGTACCAGCACCTGTGAGTCTGGGTGACACACCACCATCACCACCAGTACCAGCACCTGTGAGTCTGGGTGACACCACCACCACCACCAGTACCAGCACCTGTGAGTCTGGGTGACACACACCACCACCACCAGTACCAGCACCTGTGAGTCTGGGTGACACCACCACCAGTACCAGCACCTGTGAGTCTGGGTGACACCACCACCAGTACCAGCACCTGTGAGTCTGGGTGACACCACCACCAGTACCAGCACCTGTGAGTCTGGGTAACACACCTCCACCACCACCAGTACCAGCACCTGTGAGTCTGGGTGACACACCACCACCACCAGTACCAGCACCTGTGAGTCTGGGTGACCCACCACCAGTACCAGCACCTGTGAGTCTGGGTGACACCACCACCAGTACCAGCACCTGTGAGTCTGGGTGACACCACCACCAGTACCAGCACCTGTGAGTCTGGGTGACACCACCACCAGTACCAGCACCTGTGAGTCTGGGTGACACCACCACCAGTACCAGCACCTGTGAGTCTGGGTGACACCACCACCAGTACCAGCATCTGTGAGTCTGGGTGACACCACCACCAGTACCAGCACCTGTGAGTCTGGGTGACACCACCACCAGTACCAGCACCTGTGAGTCTGGGTGACACACCTCCACCACCACCAGTACCAGCACCTGTGAGTCTGGGTGACACACCACCACCACCAGTACCAGCACCTGTGAGTCTGGGTGACACCACCACAAGTACCAGCACCTGTGAGTCTGGGTGACACCACCACCAGTACCAGCACCTGTGAGTCTGGGTGACACCACCACCAGTACCAGCACCTGTGAGTCTGGGTGACACCACCACCAGTACCAGCACCTGTGAGTCTGGGTGACACACCACCACCACCACCAGTACCAGCACCTGTGAGTCTGGGTGACACACACCACCACCACCACCAGTACCAGCACCTGTGAGTCTGGGTGACACACCACCACCACCACCAGTACCAGCACCTGTGAGTCTGGGTGACACACCACCACCACCACCAGTACCAGCACCTGTGAGTCTGGGTGACACCACCACCACCACCAGTACCAGCACCTGTGAGTCTGGGTGACACACCACCACCACCACCAGTACCAGCACCTGTGAGTCTGGGTGACACCACCACCAGTACCAGCACCTGTGAGTCTGGGTGACACCACCACCAGTAGCAGCACCTGTGAGTCTGGGTGACACCACCACCAGTACCAGCACCTGTGAGTCTGGGTGACACACCTCCACCACCATCAGTACCAGCACCTGTGAGTCTGGGTGACACACCACCACCACCAGTACCAGCACCTGTGAGTCTGGGTGACCCCACCTCCACCACCAGTACCAGCACCTGTGAGTCTGGGTGACACACCACCACCACCAGTACCAGCACCTGTGAGTCTGGGTGACACACCACCACCAGTACCAGCACCTGTGAGTCTGGGTGACACACCACCACCACCAGTACCAGCACCTGTGAGTCTGGGTGACACACCACCACCACCAGTACCAGCACCTGTGAGTCTGGGTGACACACCACCACCACCAGTACCAGCACCTGTGAGTCTGGGTGACACACCACCACCACCAGTACCAGCACCTGTGAGTCTGGGTGACACACCACCACCAGTACCAGCACCTGTGAGTCTGGGTGACCCACCACCACCACCAGTACCAGCACCTGTGAGTCTGGGTGACACACCACCACCACCAGTACCAGCACCTGTGAGTCTGGGTGACACACCACCACCAGTACCAGCACCTGTGAGTCTGGGTGACACACCACCACCAGTACCAGCACCTGTGAGTCTGGGTGACACACCACCACCAGTACCAGCACCTGTGAGTCTGGGTGACACACCACCACCACCAGTACCAGCACCTGTGAGTCTGGGTGACACACCACCACCAGTACCAGCACCTGTGAGTCTGGGTGACACACCACCACCACCAGTACCAGCACCTGTGAGTCTGGGTGACACACCACCACCACCAGTACCAGCACCTGTGAGTCTGGGTGACACACCACCACCACCAGTACCAGCACCTGTGAGTCTGGGTGACACACCACCACCAGTACCAGCACCTGTGAGTCTGGGTGACACACCACCACCACCAGTACCAGCACCTGTGAGTCTGGGTGACACACCACCACCACCAGTACCAGCACCTGTGAGTCTGGGTGACACACCACCAGTACCAGCACCTGTGAGTCTGGGTGACACCACCACCAGTACCAGCACCTGTGAGTCTGGGTGACACCACCACCAGTACCAGCACCTGTGAGTCTGGGTGACACCACCACCAGTACCAGCACCTGTGAGTCTGGGTGACACCACCACCAGTACCAGCACCTGTGAGTCTGGGTGACACCACCACCAGTACCAACACCTGTGAGTCTGGGTGACACCACCACCACCACCAGTACCAGCACCTGTGAGTCTGGGTGACACACCACCACCACCAGTACCAGCACCTGTGAGTCTGGGTGACACACCACCATCACCACCAGTACCAGCACCTGTGAGTCTGGGTGACACCACCACCACCACCAGTACCAGCACCTGTGAGTCTGGGTGACACACCACCACCACCACCAGTACCAGCACCTGTGAGTCTGGGTGACACCACCACCAGTACCAGCACCTGTGAGTCTGGGTGACACCACCACCAGTACCAGCACCTGTGAGTCTGGGTGACACCACCACCAGTACCAGCACCTGTGAGTCTGGGTACACCCTCCACCACCACCAGTACCAGCACCTGTGAGTCTGGGTGACACACCACCACCACCAGTACCAGCACCTGTGAGTCTGGGTGACCCACCACCAGTACCAGCACCTGTGAGTCTGGGTGACACCACCACCAGCACCTGTGAGTCTGGGTGACACCACCACCAGTACCAGCACCTGTGAGTCTGGGTGACACCACCACCAGTACCAGCACCTGTGAGTCTGGGTGACACCACCACCATTACCAGCACCTGTGAGTCTGGGTGACACCACCACCAGTACCAGCATCTGTGAGTCTGGGTGACACCACCACCAGTACCAGCACCTGTGAGTCTGGGTGACACCACCACCAGTACCAGCACCTGTGAGTCTGGGTGACACACCTCCACCACCACCAGTACCAGCACCTGTGAGTCTGGGTGACACACCACCACCACCAGTACCAGCACCTGTGAGTCTGGGTGACACCACCACAAGTACCAGCACCTGTGAGTCTGGGTGACACCACCACCAGTACCAGCACCTGTGAGTCTGGGTGACACCACCACCAGTACCAGCACCTGTGAGTCTGGGTGACACCACCACCAGTACCAGCACCTGTGAGTCTGGGTGACACACCACCACCACCACCAGTACCAGCACCTGTGAGTCTGGGTGACACACCACCACCACCACCAGTACCAGCACCTGTGAGTCTGGGTGACACACCACCACCACCACCAGTACCAGCACCTGTGAGTCTGGGTGACACACCACCACCACCACCAGTACCAGCACCTGTGAGTCTGGGTGACACCACCACCACCACCAGTACCAGCACCTGTGAGTCTGGGTGACACACCACCACCACCACCAGTACCAGCACCTGTGAGTCTGGGTGACACCACCACCAGTACCAGCACCTGTGAGTCTGGGTGACACCACCACCAGTAGCAGCACCTGTGAGTCTGGGTGACACCACCACCAGTACCAGCACCTGTGAGTCTGGGTGACACACCTCCACCACCATCAGTACCAGCACCTGTGAGTCTGGGTGACACACCACCACCACCAGTACCAGCACCTGTGAGTCTGGGTGACCCCACCTCCACCACCAGTACCAGCACCTGTGAGTCTGGGTGACACACCACCACCACCAGTACCAGCACCTGTGAGTCTGGGTGACACACCACCACCAGTACCAGCACCTGTGAGTCTGGGTGACACACCACCACCACCAGTACCAGCACCTGTGAGTCTGGGTGACACACCACCACCACCAGTACCAGCACCTGTGAGTCTGGGTGACACACCACCACCACCAGTACCAGCACCTGTGAGTCTGGGTGACACACCACCACCACCAGTACCAGCACCTGTGAGTCTGGGTGACACACCACCACCAGTACCAGCACCTGTGAGTCTGGGTGACCCACCTCCACCACCAGTACCAGCACCTGTGAGTCTGGGTGACACACCACCACCACCAGTACCAGCACCTGTGAGTCTGGGTGACACACCACCACCAGTACCAGCACCTGTGAGTCTGGGTGACACACCACCACCAGTACCAGCACCTGTGAGTCTGGGTGACACACCACCACCAGTACCAGCACCTGTGAGTCTGGGTGACACACCACCACCACCAGTACCAGCACCTGTGAGTCTGGGTGACACACCACCACCAGTACCAGCACCTGTGAGTCTGGGTGACACACCACCACCACCAGTACCAGCACCTGTGAGTCTGGGTGACACACCACCACCACCAGTACCAGCACCTGTGAGTCTGGGTGACACACCACCACCACCAGTACCAGCACCTGTGAGTCTGGGTGACACACCACCACCAGTACCAGCACCTGTGAGTCTGGGTGACACACCACCACCACCAGTACCAGCACCTGTGAGTCTGGGTGACACCACCACCCCACCAGTACCAGCACCTGTGAGTTTGGGTGACACACCACCACCAGTACCAGCACCTGTGAGTCTGGGTGACACACCACCACCACCAGTACCAGCACCTGTGAGTCTGGGTGACACACCACCACCACCAGTACCAGCACCTATGAGTCTGGGTGACACACCACCACCACCAGTACCAGCACCTGTGAGTCTGGGTGACACACCACCACCAGTACCAGCACCTGTGAGTCTGGGTGACACACCACCACCACCAGTACCAGCACCTGTGAGTCTGGGTGACACACCACCACCACCACCAGTACCAGTACCTGTGAGTCTGGGTGACACACCACCACCAGTACCAGCACCTGTGAGTCTGGGTGACACACCACCACCACCAGTACCAGCACCTGTGAGTCTGGGTGACACACACCACCACCAGTACCAGCACCTGTGAGTCTGGGTGACCACCACCACCACCAGTACCAGCACCTGTGAGTCTGGGTGACACACCACCACCACCAGTACCAGCACCTGTGAGTCTGGGTGACACACCACCACCACCAGTACCAGCACCTGTGAGTCTGGGTGACACACCACCACCAGTACCAGCACCTGTGAGTCTGGGTGACACACCACCACCAGTACCAGCACCTGTGAGTCTGGGTGACACACCACCACCAGTACCAGCACCTGTGAGCGCATGGATAAGACATCCATGGAGCCCAAGTAAGCACACAACGCATAAACTTACATCTACCTAACGTGAAAGTCCTGAGATTGATTTATGGTTTTAAATGTTATTAACATTATTCATACACGGAGGATGACAAAGAAATTTGTGAAATCCTAAAAAAGCAGTATGAGGACATGTTTAGCACTCCAATAAACAACATGAAAGTGGAAGATCCAGATAATTTCTTTATGCGGGATATCCAAACCCTGTAAATATAACTGATATCAACACGAGCGCACTAAACTTTGAAAGAGAAATTGAAAACATGCCATGCACTCGGCCCCAGATCCAGACTCATAAATTCAATATTATAAAGAAATGCAAAGTGCCGGTAGCACAGGCACTCATTATAGTGTGGAGGATGAGCTTGGACACGGGGGGATACCAGATGCACTTAAAGTAGCAGACATAGCCCCTCTACACAAGGGAGGGGGCAAAGTATTGGCAAAGAATTATAGACCAGTTGCACTAACATCGCACATAATAAAAGTATTTGAGAGAGTGATTAGGAGTCAGGTCACAATTTCATGGAGACCAATGACCTCCACAATCCAGGCTAACATGGATTTCGAGCGGGAAGATCGTGCCTCTCACAGCTACTTGAGCACTACGATAAAGTCACTGTGGCATTAGAAGAAAAACAGAATGCTGATGTGATATACACGGACTTCGCAAAGGCTTTCGATAAATGTGACCATGGCGTGATAGCACACAAAATGAAGTCAATGGGAATAAACTGGTAAAGTAGGACGCTGGATACTCAGTTTTCTGTCAAACACGACTCAGCGAGTAACGATCAACATATAAAATCTAGTCCAAGTGCAGTTAAAAGCTGGGCACTCAGCTTTTAACTTTAAACTTTTAACTAACTTTAACGTTAACGAGGTACAGCTTTAAAAGCTGTACCTAGGGTACAGTTCTTGCACCGCTGCTTTTCCTATTCTCATATCAGATATAGACAAAAATACAAATCACAGCTTCGTATCATCCTTTGCAGATGACACAAAAATCAGTATGAAAATTACCTCGGCTGAAGTCATTGAAAAACTTCAAGCTGATATTAATAAAGTTTTCGACTGGGCATCAGAAAATAACATGAGGTTTAACAGTGATAAATTCCAGGTACTCAGGTACGGTAAAAATGAGGACCTTATACATAATACAGGTACAAAACACAATCAAATGTGCCCATAGTAGGAAAACAGCATGTAAAGGATTTGGGAATAATGATGTCTGACGACCTAACGTTTAGGGAGCATAACCAAGCAAATATTGCGACAGCCAGAAAAATGATAGGATGGATTACGAGAACTTTCAAATCCAGGGATCCATCACAATGGTTGTACTCTTCAAGTCACTTGTGTTGTCCCGTCTTGAGTACTGTTCAGTACTCACTTCCCCTTCAGAGCAGGAGAGATTGCTGAATAGAGGGAATACAGAGAACATATACGGCACGTATAGACGCGATAAAGCACCTAAATTATTGGGATTGTCTCAAAGCCCTCCAAATGTACTCACTAGAAGAAAACGAGAGAGATATCAAATAATATACACCTGGAAGATACTGGAGGGCCAAGTACCAAATCTACACAGTAAAATAACAACGTACTGGAGTGAACGATATGGAAGAAAATGCAGAATAGAACCAGTGAAGAGCAGGGGTGCCATAGCACAATCAGAGAACACTGTATAAACATCAGAGGTCCGCGGTTGTTCAACGTCCTCCCAGCGAGCATAAGAAATATTGCCGGAACAACCGTGACATCTTCAAGAGAAACTAGATTTATTCCTCCAAGGAGTGCCGGACCAACCGGGCTGTGGTGGGTATGTGGGCTGCGGGCCGCTCCAAGCAACAGCCTAGTGGACCAAACTCTCACAAGTCAAGCCTGACCTCGGGCCGGGCTTGGGGAGTAGAAGAACTCCAGAACCCCATCAACCAGGTATCAACCAGGTAACAATACAGACAAGAAGTAACACAAGGACAACAAACTGCCGGATATTAGAACAGAATACGTGCTCAGGTGGAGGCTCTGGCGACCAGGAGGACAAGTCACAGCCAGGAGCAGCTGGAGGAGGAGCAGCAGCAGGAGGAGCAGCAGGAGGAGCAGCAGCAGGAGCCGCGCAGCGCAGCAGCAGAAGGAGGAGGAGGAGCGGAGGAGCAGGAGGAGGCGATCATATCAGACGGCAGTAAAAGTCATTCTCACTAAATTACAGCAATTTACACGGGAGGAAAGTGATGGACGAAGGTGATAACTGAAGAGGGAGACATCTGTGTGACGAGGTGGATGGAAGTGATATCGTGTGTCTGACACTAGATATAA
>WNGS01164707.1:0-12922 GCA_020271785.1 Procambarus virginalis | reverse complement strand
AAGTGATATCGTGTGTCTGACACCAGATATAAGGAAGTGATATCGTGTGTCTGACACGGATATAAGGAAGTGATATCGTGTGTCTGACACCAGATATAAGGAAGTGATAGCGTGTGTCTGACACCAGATATAAGGAAGTGATATCGTGTGTCTGACACCAGATATAAGGAAGTGATGTCGTGTGTCTGACACCAGATATAAGAAGTGATATCGTCTGACACCAGATATAAGGAAGTGATAGCGTGTGTGTGACACCAATATAAGGAAGTGATATCGTGTGCCAGCCATATTAAGGTTCCTGGACTCGGTACCAGTATCAACTCTTATAGGCCTATTCATACAACTGCTAATTAAAAAACGCAGCCTAAAGGTAGTCCACCAGTATACTGTATGACAACAAACACAATAAACAAAGTAATATACAACTCTCAGCAATGAATCACTTTGGCTTAAATATTAATAATGAAAACATGGATACCAGACTAAGTGTAAACCACTATAACCACAACCATTTGTGTTGTGGTTCCCTCGCCGTGTGCAGGATGACATGTGCATAACCTGTGGCGGGTACTGACGGTACCCGCCCAGACCTGGCTTACAGACGGTACCCGCCCAGACCTGACTCTACTGACGGTACCCGCCCAGACCTGACTCTACTGACGGTACCGCCCAGACCTGACTCTACTGACGGTACCCGCCCAGACCTGACTCTACTGATGGTACCCGCCCAGACCTGGCTCTACTGACGGTACCCGCCCAGACCTGACTCTACTGACGGTACCCGCCCAGACCTGACTCTACTGACGGTACCCGCCCAGACCTCGCTCTACTGACGGTACCCGCCCAGACCTGACTCTACTGACGGTACCCGCCCAGACCTGACTCTACTGACGGTACCCGCCCAGACCTGACTCACTGACGGTACCCGCCCAGACCTGACTCTACTGACGGTACCCGCCCAGACCTGACTCTACTGACGGTACCCGCAGACCTGACTCTACTGACGGTACCCGCCCAGACCTGGCTCTACTGATGGTACCCGCCCAGACCTGGCTCTACTGACGGTACCCGCCCAGACCTGACTCTACTGACGGTACCCGCCAGACCTGACTCTACTGACGGTACCCGCCCAGACCTGACTACTACTGATGGTACCCGCTCAGACCTGGCTCTACTGATGGTACCCGCCCAGACCTGACTCTGCTGACGGTACCCGCCCAGACCTGACTCTACTGACGGTACCCGCCCAGACCTGACTCTGCTGACGGTACCCGCCCAGACCTGACTCTGCTGACGGTACCCGCCCAGACCTGACTATACTGATGGTACCCGCCCAGACCTGGCTCTACTGACGGTACCCGCCCAGACCTGACTCTACTGACGGTACCCGCCCAGACCTGACTCTACTGACGGTACCCGCCCAGACCTGACTCTACTGACGGTACCCGCCCAGACCTGACTCTACTGACGGTACCCGCCCAGACCTGACTCTACTGACGGTACCCGCCCAGACCTGACTCTACTGACGGTACCCGCCCAGACCTGACTCTACTGACGGTACCCGCCCAGACCTGACTCTACTGACGGTACCCGCCCAGACCTGACTCTACTGACGGTACCCGCCCAGACCTGACTCTACTGACGGTACCCGCCCAGACCTGACTCTACTGACGGTACCCGCCCAGACCTGGCTCTACTGATGGTACCCGCCCAGACCTGGCTCTACTGACGGTACCCGCCCAGACCTGACTCTACTGACGGCACCCGCCCAGACCTGACTCTACTGACGGTACCCGCCCAGACCTGACTATACTGATGGTACCCGCCCAGACCTGGCTCTACTGATGGTACCCGCCCAGACCTGACTCTGCTGACGGTACCCGCCCAGACCTGACTCTACTGACGGTACCCGCCCAGACCTGACTCTGCTGACGGTACCCGCCCAGACCTGACTCTGCTGACGGTACCCGCCCAGACCTGACTATACTGATGGTACCCGCCCAGACCTGGCTCTACTGACGGTACCCGCCCAGACCTGACTCTACTGACGGTACCCACCCAGACCTGACTCTACTGACGGTACCCACCCAGACCTGACTCTACTGACGGTACCCGCCCAGACCTGACTATACTGATGGTACCCGCCCAGACCTGGCTCTACTGACGGTACCCGCCCAGACCTGGCTCTACTGACGGTACCCGCCCAGACCTGGCTCTACTGACGGTACCCGCCCAGACCTGACTCTACTGACGGTACCCGCCCAGACCTGGCTCTACTGACGGTACCCGCCCAGACCTGGCTCTACTGACGGTACCCGCCCAGACCTGGCTCTACACACTGTAGCCAACCTAACGTAACTAACAACCATATGGTACTCAACTATCTGGGAATAATAGCGCACTAAACGTAATTCATGAATGTAAAATACATAAGTCATTACCGGAACAAAATGTATTACATGATAATACTTCCTACGATGATAATAATGTTCATGAAAGAACACGGATCGTTGGTACGACTTCCCCCTCACACAACCTCCAGCTATGGAAACAAATATGAAATTTATGAAGATTAATTGTATTTTTGCTTAAGAACAGAATTGAGTACTAACAAGGATGTCATATAATAATGGTTAACAATGCACTTCATCAATACACAAATATAATGATCCAAACTGGTGAAAAGTATGAAGTTATAAATGTCAAATGTGCAAGAAATACAAATAGTTCAGTTGCATCATGTCATACATAACACTTGAGATAATAATTATGTAAAGATATACACATGTTGACAGTACATAATGAAAATGCAACATGAGTAATGTACATGATTGTCTCAACTAAACAATACAGTTTCAAGCACGTTGAAGATAAATTTGAACTTCTCCGTCATGCAAATTCTACAATTAAATGGTAAGTTGAAATAAAAAAGAAATTATTAAACTCTTTAAAGTATACATCATCAAAATCTGAGGAACAATACGCAAATACGAACATAGTAAATTACAACATATATCTCCTTGAAGGAAAAGAATCACATTATGAGTCTTTGATTCCACAGTAGCAGTGAGTTAATTAACTCCAGCAGAATGAAAAAATTGGTTACTGAAATAATTCAAAATTCCACATTTGATATAACACCATCCGCATGAGATCACTTACACTTCATGATAGCGACTATAACATACACAATTTCCTTATCAATTCTAGAGACAAAACTATTACCCGAGTGTATTCCCACCAGTACACCTTGGATTTGCAGTACAGTTATCTCTCAAGGGTCAGCAGGCAGACCGTGCCCTGCCCACCCTCATGACTAAGGTACTTAGTCTGTGATCAACACAGTTCTTCACACTATAATCACCACACTTATCAAGGTTCACATGTGACATTGTTACTACAAGTACACACAACAGTATGGGGTAATTGTACACAATAATGACAGACTGGGAAACCAACCCAGGGAAACAAGGTCTAGCATCAAAATGTTCTACTTAGCTGGTTTGACTCTTAATCCTGACTTTATCCAACAACACCACCAAATTACACAATTAACCGACACTTAATATACAGTTGGTACAATATACCAATCAAATAAGGTAAAGAACTTACACAAAATCAAGAAATGAAATACCTGATAAACACAGATAGTACAGATCCACCTGATGCTGCGCACTTCATCAGGTAGACACAATATACCTGGACTGGGATACAGTGAACTCTTTAGAGCTCGGTTTGGGGTACCATGAGCACTTCTTGAGCTGGAACATCAGGATGTTCCAGCTCAAGAATATGCTGCATGAATAAGTACACTTTTCACTGGTTACTATCCCTTTTTTATAGAATTATTCCACATAGATTAAGTCGAATAGATGAGGGGAGGGTGAGGGGGTTATCCTGGTTAATGATCTGGGCAGACACTTTCCAGATCTGGTACAACCAATTCAGGAACAGCTGCTCCCTATCACTCTGGATCTCTGTGAACAAAACAGCCTCGGCCAATTGGAACTAAACGTAGAAGACATATAGTTAGACACGTCCGACACTTCTTCACTCTTGTAACCACTAACAACACGACAGGACCTACAAGTAGACTTTTACGCCTATTGCAATAGACAAGACCGACAACAGGAACTGCAATGATCACCTGTCTTGACTGACTCAGGTGATAACAGTGTTGGACAAATCCTTCAGTCTCTTCACAACTCTGCAACAACCATGAGAGTGACAGGACATGAAAGTTCCCAAACAAGGCATCATAATCACAACCACAAGAACAAGCTCACATTTGACGTTGAACTTTAAGACAAAACAGTCCTTCATGGCCGTCTTGGCCTCCCATGAAAATTGCAGAGCCACTCTGGAACTTGGACGGAACTTCCTGTGAATAACTCCTCCCACCACAGGCTTCGCGCGGTGTTCCCTGTAGAGTAAAGCAAAGTGAGCAGTATCTTCCTGTGGCACTGTTTAGTGAGATAACTGCCGTGAGCGAGGTGAGGGACATACTCCCCCCCCCCTCCTGATGCCACATACTCACTCCCTCCATTCTGACTCAATCGACACTACTCATCTTGTCTCTAATATGTTTTTTACCTAAGAGAACAGTGTTCATTACTACTGTATGAGTGGGATATCAATAAAGGGGATGAACAAGCTCATCAATGTAAATATAGCAGAGCACTTTATTTACTAACATTCGAATGCACTAATTTAGTCATGAAATCGTAACCAATCACTGTATGAATCCATTAACAATTGGCCTTGCATATCAAAAACAACCCTTTATGCTCAGTTTGCTGCTAAATTGAGCACCATAGAACACATTTACAATATACAAACTAAAAACAACATAGCACAGACTATATACACTGACGGATCACTCAATACAACTAAAGGGAGGGCAGGAAGTGCTGTTATTGCTCATCAACCCGATGGCAGCATAAGTGAAAGACATGTAAAAGTCAGTAACAGGGCATCCACCCTTGCAAGATGGACATTTGGCACTCAAGCAGCACTCGTAAATTTTTATAAACACTGCAGTAGACAGATTATTAACTCCAACTCCCTCTCCTCACTACAAGTATTAACAAGCCTAGAATCAAACTGTAACGTGCTTGCCTCCGAGGCAATAAGGGATAAGCCAATAGGCTAAAAATAGGCCAGACATAGTGCTTAATGCATGCTATTAAGTATGCATAAGATATGCATACTTAATAAGAGGGTCAAAGTCAAACTATTGTGGATTCCCTCTCACATTTGGCTGAATGGACATAATAAAGTTGATCCCCCCTTGTTAAACGTGTAGCAAATAAAGATAATGTTGAAGGCAATTTTGGTCTATCAAATATAATCCCATTAAGTGTCAAAAGATATTAACTCCTGGATGAATATGAATTAGAAGAATGCAAACTTGCAGATCTTAGGTTTATCTCGATGAAATGTGTCCAACAAAACCTGTGTAAGGGGCAAGTAACACCATCAGCAGACTAACAGACGTTGTCACAGCTCCAGCAACACTTGGCTGCAGGTGTCTCTGACAGTTGGGCTTGTTTAGGGTTCTAAATGAAATAAAGTTCAAAGTGTGCGGATATTTCACGCTGCATGAAATGGCAAACCATCTTATTACTAAGGATAAAATGTCTCAGATCCTTTCACCGTATCCGTGTTCCGCTTCCAGTAGATCAACGACACACAGGAGATTAATGTATAAATTGTGTCAACTTATAACAGCAACTCTTCTGTTATCCTGTAATATCCACTATTTAAATTATTTAAGTTAATAACAAAGACCTTCCTTCAGTAATAAGGAAACCTTCCTTCAGTAATAAAGAAACCTTCCTTCAGTAATAAGGAAACCTTCCTTCAGTAATAAGGAAACCTTCCTTCAGTAATAAAGAAACCTTCCTTCAGTAATAAGGAAACCTTCCTTCAGTAATAAAGAAACCTTCCTTCAGTAATAAGGAAACCTTCCTTCAGTAATAAGGAAACCTTCCTTCAGTAATAAAGAAACCTTCCTTCAGTAATAAGGAAACCTTCCTTCAGTAATAAAGAAACCTTCCTTCAGTAATAAGGAAACCTTCCTTCAGTAATAAGGAAACCTTCCTTCAGTAATAAAGAAACCTTCCTTCAGTAATAAGGAAACCTTCCTTCAGTAATAAGGAAACCTTCCTTCAGTAATAAGGAAACCTTCCTTCAGTAATAAGGAAACCTTCCTTCAGTAATAAGGAAACCTTCCTTCAGTAATAAGGAAACCTTCCTTCAGTAATAAGGAAACCTTCCTTCAGTAATAAGGAAACCAGGTTAATTGAAGTTATTAATGTAAAAATTCCCGCTAAGGTCTGATTAAGCCTTCTTTTGCGCTACTCCTCACAGGAGGAGTATGGGGTGCACAATAAACTACCGCTCACAGGAGGAGTATGGGGTGCACAATAAACTACCGCTCACAGGAGGAGTATGGGGTGCACAATAAACTACCGCTCACAGGAGGAGTATGGGGTGCACAATAAACTACCACTCACAGGAGGAGTATGGGGTGCACAATAAACTACCACTCACAGGAGGAGTATGGGGTGCACAATAAACTACCACTCACAGGAGGAGTATGGGGTGCACAATAAACTACCACTCACAGGAGGAGTATGGGGTGCACAATAAACTACCGCTCACAGGAGGAGTATGGGGTGCACAATAAACTACCACTCACAGGAGGAGTATGGGGTGCACAATAAACAACCACTCACAGCAGGAGTATGAGGTGAACAATAAACTACCACTCACAGGAGGAGTATGGGGTGCACAATAAACTACCACTCACAGCAGGAGTATGGGGTGCACAATAAACTACCACTCACAGGAGGAGTATGGGGTGCACAATAAACTACCACTCACAGGAGGAGTATGGGGTGCACAATAAACAACCACTCACAGCAGGAGTATGGGGTGCACAATAAACTACCACTCACAGGAGGAGTATGGGGTGCACAATAAACTACCACTCACAGGAGGAGTATGGGGTGCACAATAAACTACCACTCACAGGAGGAGTATGGGGTGCACAATAAACTACCACTCACAGGAGGAGTATGGGGTGCACAATAAACTACCACTCACAGGAGGAGTATGGGGTGCACAATAAACTACCACTCACAGGAGGAGTATGGGGTGCACAATAAACAACCACTCACAGGAGGAGTATGAGGTGAACAATAAACTACCACTCACAGGAGGAGTATGGGGTGCACAATAAACTACCACTCACAGCAGGAGTATGGGGTGCACAATAAACTACCACTCACAGGAGGAGTATGGGGTGCACAATAAACTACCACTCACAGGAGGAGTATGGGTTAAAAGTATTGTACAACCTGATGTACAATAAAGCCATATACCCAAACAAGAACAAAAACACGTAGACCTGTATAAAATAATACTATATTTACCGAAAAGAAATATAAAGGTATTTAAACCATTTGTAAGAGCGTGCGCGACACTCCATTTAACTTTAGTTTAAATGCAATAATACTGAAATGGTTAAAACATATTGACATTAAATCTCACTCTCACATCTCATATAATATATAGGCAATGTATCATGAATTCATAGTAATATGTGTCCTCAGATCACCATGTAAATCATCCTCAAATCATGGCATTATTTATCTTAATATATATAAACACACCATCGTACCAGAACACACAGGCCATAACACACAATCTCTGAGGTTATCCTCAGAGATAATGCGGTATCAATTTGTGCACAGTAAATATGGTGCGAGGTTTGAACTCTCTATATTCAGCACTCAATGGTACTCAAAATAACTTTTACTCGTATAGACAAGACTCCTCAACTCTCCTTTGTGCAATTTCGTAGTGTCCCATCCGTCTCCGACACCTTCCCCAGAATATGGGGGAGGGTAGATATAGCCCAAGCTGCTCTATTCTTTTGAGATGTATTAATTATCTCAATAAACTTACTTCAACTTGAACTTCCTCAGAATATCAGAGGCCTCCTCCTTGGTAAACTGTGCAGATCACATTCTTGCTGGGTTCCACATTCTGTTAACAAAACATTTCCCAGCCACGTACCAGTTACCAGCTACCGTGTTGATGCCTCTCACTACACAAACATACAGTAATAATCACATTCATATTTATACATTCATAACATGGTGTATAATAAAGTATCCGCCTCCAGCGGCAACAATAAAATAATGTGCAGTGGAGTGTGGCAGGTGTTGCAAGATCACTGCCGCGTGGGTGTCGTTCAACGCACATATTATCTTGTAAAACTCTTCACAGACGGCCATGTAAACGTGGCCGGAATCACTGAGATGAGTCGGGCAGTAGTTTGATGGTTGATAAGACCTGGGAGTGCTGGTTCAACCCAGTGACGGCAAATCTACTACCAATCAGCGCCACCGACCCCACGTGACCGAAGCGAGGTAGCCTGGTTTCACCAAGACAGGACCAGAGGTTACTTGTCATAGAAAAATATTTACTTGTTTGTTATAACTATAATAATAATAAAATATAATAAATAACTATTTTAAGAAATAACGTTTGTTAAGAAGGTTGGAGCATATAAGTATGTACTGTGAACGGGAAGTGTCAACAGCAACAAAGCCAAGATTGTAAACAATCAGACCTCAGTTGTCTAAGTCGTGGATGTGGATTGCCTCGTTGGCCAAAAGGGGGTTCGGACCTGCTAGCCTGACCTGCCAGTTGCTGCCTGGTGTTGCAAGGGGGCGGGTGCAGTTTGAGGTGTGGAGCACCTGCAAGCCGGGAATCTGGCTGACGGTAGCTGGTGATACCCGTGTTCGGCGGGTAGATACTGTACGGCTGGATTTTTCTGGTGCAGTGGACTGGCCCATTGTGGAGATTGCTCTCCTGGACGTGCTCCGTGTCGACGTCTCTGATCTACTGGGGCTAGAAAAGATCTCGCCTACCCGTGTGGCGGTGTCGTTTGCCACGTCGCTGCTTTACAGGAGTTTGTGGCATGCTGGGATGCACGCTTGCTTCCTATTCCTGCTTCGGCTGTGACTGTGGAGATCTCGGATCCCTGGGGGCCCTTGACATTTGTGAGTGTTCACGGTGTGCCTGTGACCTTCCCCGAGGCGGAACTTATGTCGGTGTTTATGCCGTATGGTGTGGTGGTGAAGCACCGGTTCTCCACTTTGAGTGCTGGCCCTCTGAAAGGGGTCCGTCTGGGCGCTCGTTCGCTCGTCATGCGGGTCACGAGCCCTATTCCTTCCAGGGTTTCGTTTTGTGGGCTCTTTCTGCGGATATTTTATCAGGGTCAGACACGAACCTGTTTCCGGTGTGGCGCTAAGGGCCACGTGGCGGCCAGCTGCAACGCTCCTCGTGCTGAGGCCCTTTCAGTTTTCCTGGAGGAAGACTTTCCCCACTTGTCTGTGCGTGGGGATTCCCCAGTAGATCCTTGCTCTGTCCTGGTGCCTGGTGTGGTTCCTGCGGCGGTTCCGGCAGGCGTTCCGTCTGGCCTTGATCTGTCTGACCCTGGTATGTCTGCCCCACCAGTGAGCTCTGAGGACCTGGGGGCACCTGTTTCGGATCTTCGACGTTCAGTGGTTGCAGAGGTGCATCCGCAGCTGGTTGCTTCCGTGGAGGCATTGGATGGTGCTGTAGGGGTGGTGCCTGCTTGTCCTGCGGACGGACATGTGCTTTCCGAGGCTGTTGGGGTGGTGGTGTGTGAGACTCCCCCCCTGCCCTCTGCCTCGTCAGCTCTGGTAGTTTCCTCGTTCCCACGTGCCTCTTCTCTTGCGCCGGTTCCGTCGTACC
Source organism: Procambarus virginalis (assembly GCA_020271785.1). Classification (NCBI taxonomy): domain Eukaryota; kingdom Metazoa; phylum Arthropoda; class Malacostraca; order Decapoda; family Cambaridae; genus Procambarus; species Procambarus virginalis. Next base: position 3,127 of record WNGS01164707.1, on the reverse strand, counting down.
CGCTGGATACCTCACGTGTGCTGGAGGTACCCTTCTGCCTACTGTGTCTTTTCCTTCACCGACTCCGATTTCCTTGGATGGTGGTGGCTTTATGCCCCGCGTCGTTGAGGATGCTGTTCTGCGTGGTCGTGCTGCCCCGGCTTTGGGGCCGCCTACCGATGGTTCTTCTGGGGCATCGCTTGCAGGGGGTGACAGTTCCGACAATCTACGGCCTATTTCTAAGCGCCGTCGTTCGGCTCGGGATGCGTCGCCTCGCCGGAAGTGGGCTGAGGAGTGTGATGCAATGGATGATGATGCGGTGGATGATGTTGTGATGCCTCCTGTGGTGCCTTCTGTGTTGGCCACTGTGCCCCCTGCTGGTGGCTCTCCTCAGTGGGTGGTTGCCCCTTGTGACCACGACCTCGAAGTGGTGTTGTCGAAGGATGTGCGACGGGGGAACTCTGCTCCTGTTCCGATTGGGGGGGGGGGGCGCTGGGGCGCCTGCGGTGCCGCCCTCCGCGGGGCTCAGTGTGCTGTCCGGCATGGAACGCAGTGCGCGTCCTGGTGGCCGCCCCAATGTGCGGCCCGCTGTACAGCCTGATGGGCTTCGAAATGTACGGCCTTGTTACTGGCCTCTTAAGGGAAAGCCCTTCCCTTTCATCCTCCCATCTGGTGAGGTGGTCGATAGAGCTGAATCTCTGACTTTTGAGTATGATGACCTGGTGCGTCCTGTTCCCTGGTGCCCTTCTATCATCTGGGTTCCGTGGGTGCAGTGTTTCGTCCTTGACGTGCCGGATTTGATGCCTTGGCCTTTTGCGATTCCTGGATGTCCGCTTACTGAGGTCGGCCTAGTTGTTTGGGATGCTTACTGCTTATGATTTCCGCCGAGGCCCCCCGGCGCACATCTTTCCGCAACACCATGACGAGGTTCTGATCATCAGGGGTAACCCCCCACTGTGGAGACCCAACAGCAGGAGATGCAGGAGGGGGGGGGGGCACAGGTAGCAACTTCGGAGCCCCTCACAGCACCAACATCCTCGGCGGGGGATGCCAGAACACCAAACTCCCCCACCTCCTCCCAAAGCACACCACGAAGGGGAGTCACACTCCAAGCCCGCCACGAACGCTTCGAGACAGGCCGCACCACACCACTCCCAGCAGGCCCCTCTGTAGGCACAGCCACCATCTTTACATCCACACAGGCCACACCAGCACCGTCCGAAGAGTCCACAGAGGCCACATCACCCACACTGTCTACATCATGCAGGGAAACAGCCTCAGAATACCGACACACACGCTTCTGCAAAGGGACGGAAAGAGCAGAACTACAGTCGCCAACACACACAGGTACGGCAGGCACCTCCCCCTGCCGAAGCCCCCCCACCCCCTCGAAAACAGCAAAACTTGCGTCCCCAGGAGTCGGTACCACATCCACAGGTGGGGGTGGGACATGAACCTCCACCGGGACATGCCGCACTACTCGCAGCACAGGCGACAGCCCGACACCCACACACACCGGTTCAACAACCCCAAGGGCCACAGCAATTACCAGACGTGTTGCACAGGCTGTAGAACTCGCCTCAACAGGCGGAGCGGCAGACAGGCAATCAGGCACCTCAGACACAGCACCCACTCCGTCCTCAGAACCGTCCGAACGCAGCAGGGGCGGAAAATCCTCCGCACGAAAAACATGCACCCGACCAGTTGCTCCCACGTCGCACGCCGCAGCCAGATAACCCTCGTGACCACACCGATAACAGGTGCGCAGTTGACCCCAATACAGGCAGCGGAGTGTGTAACCCAACACAGACTTCGACGACAGTACACTACACTTCAGCGACATCGTCAGGGTGCGGGAGCCATCAAGCATACCAACACAGTGCCCGGGAAGGACCTTGTTCCAATGAATACTTAACACTGTTCCAAATCATTCAAAACAGGATGTTAAAAAATAGTACTGAAATTCGAAGGGGGCACCATGCACCACCACAGACGTCAAGGTGACACTAAGATTCAGCACCTTAACGGAACCAGCAGTATTAGGGAGAGGGTAAACACGCCCCTCACACTGCTCGAGAAACGCCTGAAAGACAGCCTGGAAGTGGAACTTGACCACAGCACGGTGGCCCTGAAGCAGCTGGACGCCCACCAGGTCCGACAGCTGCACATGGAGCACGTCCACCAGGGCGACACCAACCAACGGATGGTCCACCGGCACCGTAAATGCCAGACCAACCGACAATGTCCTCTTCATTGGAGGGTGAGAAGTCCCCATGGCTAAGTCAAACGTCACCCTGTCAGTGGCAAACCACCACCAGCAGGGCAAACCAGCAATCACCCAACGTGAACTAGCCAGGAGCGGAGAGACCTCAGGAACGTCCGACCTGGCCGGTGGTCACCACGCAACTCTCAATGTGAAGTCTATTGACATACTAAGCCTCTCCCTAACATGCTGTACAATACCAGAACACCTCAGGTTATTGCACTCAAATGGAGTAAACAGCCGATCGCAATAACCTGAGCAGAACCACCACTTAAGAACTACTTAAGAACTACACCTGCCACTTTCCAACTGACCTGGAAACCACCGGAGGCTGGGTATCCCCCTGGGACATGCGACGTCACCTGTCACACTCAGCTGACCTGCTAAGTTCCCAAATCGCCAAATATTATCACTAACATAAATCACAACACATGCAAGTTCTGGTGAACATTCCCTGAACATCACAAAACTCAAAAATTACTAAAACACATCGCCAGAGAATCACTATTATCTCCTAACCTGAAAAACTTGCTGATCACGAATATTAAACCTCTGTCTAGATCTCCCTGATAGTGCATGAGCGGCAAAAAGAAACGTGAGATTAAATAATGTTTACCTACTACATAAAACAGTGTTCAACACCGCTGCAATCATTGTAACGGGGGATAGCTCTCTTTGTCCATTATCCCGTCCCCAGTTGGAGGCGCGATAATGGTTGGTAGTGTAAACTACCAACCATTATCATGGTTGGTAGTGTAAACTGCTGCCCCAGCAGGACCTCTTTCTTGATCAACTGATCCGTCTGTGAAGATGTGAGTCGTTGTAGGTCTTGAGATGGTTTCCATTTGATGTTCTATGACTGCTTTGAGTCAATGCGAGTCACAT
>WNGS01164706.1:36415-48705 GCA_020271785.1 Procambarus virginalis | reverse complement strand
TTTTTCCATATCGTTCACTCCAGTACTTGTTATTTTACTGTGTAGATTTGGGACCTGGCCCTCCAGTATTTCCACGTGTATATTTTGGTATCTCTCTCGTCTCCTTTCTAGAGAGTACATTTGAGAGCTTTGAGACGATCCCAATAATTTAGGTGTTTTATCTCGTCTATGCGTGCCGTATATGTTCTCTGTATTCCTCTATTTCAGCAATCTCTCCTGCTCTGAAGGGGGAAGTGAGTACTGAGCAGTATTCGAGACGGGACAACACAAGTGACTTGAAGAGTACAACCATTGTGATGGGATCCCTGGATTTGAAAGTTCTCGTAATCCATCCGATCATTTTTCTGGCTGATGCGATATTTGCTTGGTTATGCTCCCTAAACGTTAGATCGTCGGACATCATTATTCCCAAATCCTTGACATGCTGTTTTTCTACTATGGGAAGATTTGATTGTGTTTTGTACCCTGTATTATGTTTCAGATCCTCATTTTTGCCGTACCTGAGTACCTGAAATTTATCACTGTTAAACATCATATTATTTTCTGCTGCCCAATCGAAAACTTTGTTGACATCTGTTTGTAGTTTTTCAATGTCTTCAGCAGAGGTAATTTTCATGCTGATTTTTGTGTCATCTGCGAAGGATGACACGAAGCTGTGACGTGTATTTTTGTCTATATCAGATATGAGAATAAGGAACAGTAGCGGTGCAAGGACTGTACCTTGAGGTACAGAGCTTTTAACATCGCTTGGACTCGATTTTATCTGATTGACTGTTACTCTTTGTGTTCTGTTCGACAGGAAATTGAGTATCCAGCGTCCTACTTTTCCAGTTATTCCCATTGACCTCATTTTGTGAGCTATCACCCCATGGTCACATTTGTCGAAAGCCTTTGCAAAGTCTGTGTATACAACATCTGCATTTTGCTTTTCTTCTAGGGCTTCTGTGATTTTGTCATAGTGGTTGAGTAACTGTGACAGACAGGATCTTCCCGCTCTAAATCCATGTTGTCCTGGATTGTGCAATTCATTGTTTTCCATAAAACTAGAAATTTGATTCCTAATCACTCTTTCAAACACTTTTATTATGTGTGATGTTAGTGCAACTGGCCTATAATTTTTTGCCAAGGCTTTACTCCCCCCCTTGTGCAACGGAGCTATATCTGCAGATTTAAGTGCTGCTGGTATCTCCCCTGTATCCAGGCTCTTTCTCCATATTACGCTGAGTGCTCTCGCTACTGGTACTTTACATTTCTTTATGAATATTGAATTCCATGAGTCAGGCCCAGGGGCTGAGTGCATGGGCATATTGTCAATTTCTCTTTCAAAGTCTTCCGAGTTTGTGGTAATATCCGTTATATTATCTGCAGCTTGAATGTCATTCATAAAGAAGCTGTCTGGGTCATCAACTTTCATGTTGTTAATTGGTGTGCTAAACATAGCCTCATACTGGCTTCTTAGAATTTCACTAATCTCTTTGTTGTCCTCTGTGTACGTACCTTCATTTGTAATTAACGGTCCAATACTGGTCGAGGTTTTGGATTTTGATTTAGCGTATGTGAAAAAATATTTCGGATTTTTCCTTATCTCTTGTATAGCTCTCTGTTCCAATTCCATTTCCTCAGACTCATATGATCGCTTCAACGTTTGTTCGATTTCTTCGATCTCCCTGCTTAGGCTTATTTTCCTTGCTTGTGATAGTTGTGTCTGCCGAAGCATTTCCGTTATTTTTTTCCTTCTCCTGTACAGTCGTCTGCGTTCTCTTTCTAGAGTGTTCCTCTTTCTGCCCCTCCTCACCGGCACGTGCTTCAAGCAGACCTTGTAAGCTTCAGCTGTCAGTTGAGCTATTCCCTGTGTGGGAGTTTTGTCGCTTAAGACCGTCTCCCATTGAATGGTTGAAAGGTCTACATTTATTTTTTCCCAGTCAATCCTCTTATTGTTGAAATTGAATTGATTGAATATTCCTTCTCGCTTGTTGGGTCTCTTAGATCTACTACCGTTATTTATGCTAGTTCGCACTTCAATGAGCTTATGGTCTGAGTATGAAGTATCTGAGATTGTTATGTCTCTGATTAGTTCATCATTGTTTGTGAATAACAAGTCTAGTGTGTTTTCGTTCCTAGTTGGTTCTGTAATCTGTTGATTGAGCGAGAATTTGTCACAGAATCTCAAAAGTTCTCTGACCTGTGGCTGGTTATTTCCCGGGTCATTCCCTGCTATGATATTTGTGTTTGCCATTCTCCATCTTAGACTCGGTAAATTGAAATCTCCAAGGAAGATAATATCTGGAGCTGGGTTTGCTAGGTCATCAAGTATGTTCTCTATTTTGTGCATCTGCTCTGTGAATTCCTCAACCGTTGTATCTGGCGGTTTATATATTAAAATAATAATTAGGTTTAGTTTCTCTACCTTAATTCCAAGTACCTCTACCACCTCATTAGTTGAGTTTAGTAGTTCTGTGCATACCAGGTCCTCTTTAATATACAGACCTACTCCTCCATTTGACCTAGTTTTTCTATCACATCTGTATAAATTATAATTTGGAATCCAGATTTCACCATCCATGTAATCTTTTGTATGAGTTTCCGTGAATGCCCCAAATATGGAGTTTGACTCTAATAGGAGACCATTTATGAACTTGACTTTATTCCTTGACTTTGGCTTTAGACCTTGAATGTTCGCAAAAATGAATGATTGTCCATATTGTGTGTCACTTCTGGAAGGTTTTGGTGGTTCTCCCTCCTCTCTACCCTGACCCAGGGTGTGTTGTTGTGGCAATGGTTTGTCCAGTTTTGGAAGTGATATTGGGGAGTGTGGTAGTCTCTGTGTAGTTGGGGGGTGTAGTATGTGTGGGCTTGATGACGAAATGTAGTCCAGTCTCGGGCATTTCCCCCTCTCCATCCGTACTCCTGCCACGTTTCTGCCTGTCTGTTTCTCCCTCTGTTTCTGCCTGCCTCTAAAAAATGTTCAGGGCTATTATATTGGACTTCCTCTCTTATATAGCGCTGTGTACCTCTGACGTGGAAATCGGGGCAATGAAGATCGTAGCATTTCCTCTCATTAACTGAGAGTTTGCATAGCTTAGGGTGAAAATATCTACACTCAGTATCAAAACGACATCTGCCTTTCCCTAACCAGTTCCGGCATTTCCGTGGGTGCATGAATGAGCATTCCGTGCCTCTGGGCCCATATCTGCACTGTCCTTTTGCATAATACCTGCAAATATTTTCATCTGTGATTGCATTATTCTTGTTTGTATCCGTGTACGACTTGGCTACCTCTGTGATTTTTGTTCCAACTTTCTCGTTTCTGCATTTATTCTCGGTATTACCCTTATCTTTCGCCTTGTTGCTTTCGTCTTTCTCATTCGTCTCATTTTTTATCTCCTTATTCATATCACCAGTTTGCTCTACAATATTGCCTTCATTTTTGTGTACCTCGACGCTATGTCCTTCTACATTGCTACTTTGACTCTCTAAATTCTCAATCCCTGGGTTGTGCTCAGAGTTCGTTGCTGTCTTTATATACTCTGCATATATTTCTGGTAGTTTTTGTGTGAATTGTAGCCTGTGTACTTCAGGAATGTCATTCATTAGTTTGGCAATGTTTTCCCACACCTGTCTGTCACTTTCACAGATCCAGTAGGTACCTTCCCGGTTTGCATATTGTGTAATCCTGTACAACTCAGGTGAAATCTTATGTTACAAATATTACATACAATGCCTACAACAGTCTTCCGAAGTGCCTTATGGCAGCCTCCACACACCTCCATGTTGGGTTTGTGATGTTATAATATTATATGCATATATTTATAATATTATATATATGTATATATAATATGTATACAGTATATTTATAATATTACATATGTTTATTTGTTAAAGTTTATGTGGGGGTACTTATCGCCTTGTGGAGAAAATATGGTCCTCTTGGGACCGTATAGTTGACCGTTGTTGTCCCAGGTCGGGGGCAGGATGTCACCGGTTGCCAGTTACTTGATTTATACACTGATTATTTGCCTGTATTTTCCTAAGGGAATTTCTGCTTTCTTCCGGGTTACAATGTTATTAACTTACTCTATTACTAGTTCCTAAACCTACTTGCCCGTATTACAGTATATATTGCTGGTATATTATCACTGAGGGAGTATACTGTTACTGAGGGACTCCCTTACACTGTGTAGGCCTCGTGGCTGTGGTGTAAACACAAGTGTGATGCCTCCTCCACAACTTTACATTTATACTTTTTCATGTACAATTCTCTAACACTATTCACTAATTTATATGTTATGTTACACGTTCCACTTCACTGTTCACCGTATCACTGCTCGCTATATTTGATATATATCGCTTTTGCCTGTACACATGAGCCTGGTGGCACTGGCTCACCACGTGGGACCACGTTTATTCTGTATTTAACTCAAAGTTCCATTTTTAATTTCTGTATTCAACTTTCCTACGGGTCACTATGCACTGGGTGATCACTGTGGCCGTAATCCATAGTTGTAATCCTAAAAAATCCCGGTTTATTCCAGTGTTTTCACGGAGCGCGACGACGACACGTCTGTCCCCTAACCCGCGAACCCGCGACCTGCTTGGTGCCTGCTTGGTACCTGCTTGGAGCCTGCTTGGTACCTGCTTGGTACCTGCTTGGAGCCTGCTTGGTACCTGCTTGGTACCTGCTTGGTGCCTGCTTGGTGCCTGCTTGATACCTGCTTGATCACTGCTTGGTACCTGCTTGATACCTGCTTGGTACCTGCTTGATACCTGCTTGGTGCCTGCTTGGTGCCTGCTTGATACCTGCTTGGTACCTGCTTGATACCTGCTTGGTACCTGCTTGATACCTGCTTGGTGCCTGCTTGGTACCTGCTTGATACCTGCTTGGTACCTGCTTGGTACCTGCTTGGTACCTGCTTGATACCTGCTTGATACCTGCTTGGTACCTGCTTGATACCTGCTTGATACCTGCTTGGTGCCTGCTTGATACCTGCTTGATACCTGCTTGGTACCTGCTCGGTACCTGCTTGGTGCCTGCTTGGTGCCTGCTTGATACCTGCTTGATACCTGCTTGGTGCCTGCTTGGTACCTGCTTGGTGCCTGCTTGGTGCCTGCTTGGTGCCTGCTTGGTGCCTGCTTGGTGCCTGCTTGATACCTGCTTGATACCTGCTTGATACCTGCTTGGTACCTGCTTGATACCTGCTTGATACCTGCTTGGTGCCTGCTTGGTACCTGCTTGATACCTGCTTGGTACCTGTTTGATACCTGCTTGGTGCCTGCTTGATACCTGCTTGATACCTGCTTGATACCTGCTTGGTGCCTGCTTGATACTTGCTTGATACCTGCTTGATACCTGCTTGGTGCCTGCTTGATACTTGCTTGATACCTGCTTGATACCTGCTTGGTGCCTGCTTGATACTTGCTTGATACCTGCTTGGTACCTGCTTGATACCTGCATGATACCTGCTTGGTACCTGCTTGGTACCTGCTTGATACTTGCTTGATACCTCCTTGGTACCTGCTTGATACCTGCATGATACCTGCTTGGTGCCTGCTTGGTACCTGCTTGGTACCTGCTGCCAGACGTCTAGATATGGTCCGTGGTCTGGCACACGTCTAGGCATGGTCCGTGGTCTGGCACACGTCTAGGCATGGTCCGTGGTCTGGCACACGTCTAGGTATGGTCCGTGGTCTGGCACACGTCTAGGTATGGTCCGTGGTCTGGCACACGTCTAGGCATGGTCTGAGGTCTGGCACACGTCTAGGCATGGTCCGTGGTCTGGCACACGTCTAGGTATGGTCCGTGGTCTGGCACACGTCTATTATTGTCCGTGGTCTGGCAGACTGGTAAACCTTGTGTTAGGAGCAGTGTTCTCGTGGATAAACTCGCACATAATCCAGCAATCCCGTTCGAACCCCGTCCCAGCCCCAGTCTTTCCCTGGTAAGACGAGTCCCTGTACGCTCACCAGCATGCTCCAAGAAGCACTCGACGCTGCCACAGCACGACCCCACCACAGGAGCTGTGGCTTCCCGTGATACACAACCAACTAGGAACGAACACACGCTAGACTTGCTATTCACCATCAATGATGAACTAATCCGAGACATCACAATCTCAGATATTACATACTCTGACCATAAGCTCATTGAAGTGCGAAGTAGCATAAATAACGGTAGTAGGTCTAAGAGACCCAACAAGCGAGAAGGGGTATTCAATCAATTCAATTTCAACAATAAGAGAATCGACTGGGAAACAATAAACGTAGACCTTGCAACTATTCAATGGGAGACGGTCTTAAGCGACAAAACTCCCACACAGGGAATAGCTCAACTGACAGCTGAAGCTTACAAGGTCTGCTTGAAGCACGTGCCTGTGAGGAGGGGCAGAAAGAGGAACACTCTAGAAAGAGAACGCAGACGACTGTACAGGAGGAGGAAAAAATAACGGAAATCCTTAAGCAGACACAACTATCATAAGAAAGGAAAATTTATGTAAACAGGGAGATCGAACAAATAGAACAAACGTTGAAGCTATCATACGAGCCTGAGGAAATGGAATTAAAAACAGAAAGCTATACACGAGATAAAGAAAAGTCCAAAATATTTTTTCACATACGCAAAATCCAAAACCTCGACCAGTATTGGACCGTTAATTACAAATGAAGGTACGTACACAGAGGACAACAAAGAAATTAGTGAAATTCTAAGAAGCCAGTATGAGGCTATGTTTAGCACACCAATAATCAACATGAAAGTTGATGACCCAGACAGCTTCTTTATGAATGACATTCAAGCTGCAGATAATATAACGGATATTAACACGAACTCGGAAGACTTTGAAAGAGAAATTGATAATATGCCTATGCACTTAGCTCCTGGGCCTGACTCATGGAATTCAATATTCATAAAGAAATGTAAAGTCTCCATATTACGCGAGCACTCAGCGTAATATGGAGAAAGAGCCTGGATACAGGGGAGATACCAGCAGTACTTAAATCTGCAGATATAGCTCCGTTGCACAAGGGTGAGTAAAGCCTTGGCAAAAAATTATAGACCAGTTGTACTAACATCACACATAATAAAAGTTTTGAAAGGGTGATTAGAAATCAAATTTCTAGTTTTATGGAAAATAATGAACTACACAACCCAGGACAACATGGATTTAGAGCGGGAAGATCCTGTCTGTCACAGTTACTCAACCACTATGACAAAATCACAGAAGCTCTAGAAGAAAAGTAAAATGCAGATGTTGTATACACAGACTTTGCAAAGGCTTTCGACAAATGTGACCATGGGGTGATAGCTCACAAAATGAGGTCAATGGGAATAACTAGTAAAGTAGGACGCTGGATACTCAATTTCCTGTCGAACAGAACACAAAGAGTAACAGTCAATCAAATAAAATCAAGTCCAAGCTCAGTTAAAAGCTCTGTACCTCAAGGTACAGTCCTTGCACCGCTACTGTTCCTTATTCTCATATCAGATATAGACAAAAATACACGTCACAGCTTCGTGTCATCCTTTGAAGATGACACAAAAATCAGCATGAAAATTACCTCTGCTGAAGACATGGCAAAATTACAAGCAGATTTCAAAAAAGTTTTCGATTGGGCAGCAGAAAATAACATAATGTTTAATAGTGATAAATTCCAGGTACTCAGATACGGTAAAAATGAGGACCTGAAACATAATACAGGGTCCAAAACACAATCGAATCTGCCCATAGTGGGAAAACAGCATGTCAAGGATTCGTGAATAATGATGTCAGAAGATCAAACGTTTAGGGAGCATAACCAAGCAAATATTGCGTCAGCCAGAAAAATGATAGGATGGATTACGAGAACTTTCAAATCCAGTGATCCCATCACAATGGTTGTACTCTTCAAGTCACTTGTGTTGTCCCGTCTTGAGTACTGCTCAGTACTCACTTCCCCCTTCAGAGCAGGAGAGATTGCTGAAATAGAGGGAATACAGAGAACATATACGGCACACATAGACGATATAAAGCACCTAAATTATTGGGATCTTCTCAAAGCTCTCCAAATGTACTCTCTAGAAAGGAGACGAGAGAGATACCAAATTATATACAGAAGAAAAATATTAGAGAGCCAGGTCCCAAATCTGCACAGTTAAATAACAATGTACTGGAGTGAACGACATGGAAGAAATGCAGAATAGAACCAGTGAAGAGCAGAGGTGCCATAGGCACAATCAGAGAACACTGTATAAACATCAGAGGTCCACGGTTGTTCAACGTCCTCCCAGCGACTATAAGAAATATTGCCGGAACAGCCGTGGACATCTTCAAGAGAAAACTAGACTGTTTTCTGAAAGAAGTTCCGGACCAACCGGGCTGTGGTAGGTATGTGAGCCTGCGGGCCGCTCCAAGCAACAGCCTAGTGGACCAAACTCTCACAAGCCAAGCCTGGCCTCGGGTCGGGCTTGGAGAGTAGAAGAACTCCCAGAACCCCATCAACCAGGTATCACTCGACGCTGCCACAATACGACTCTACAACAGCCGCTGTGGCTTCCCTGTAAGTCACTCACACGTTGACAAGCAACTGCTGCGGCAGGAACCTCAAGCAGGCAGAACAGCAAGTGGTCTTACAAGTCAGTTAGCAGCCATATAATTCCCTGGACATAGAGGCGCAATGGGGGTCTCCGTTAAGCAATACCATGCAAGCCACGGGCATTAATCCTGGCTGCCTGAAACACTGACGCCCACAAGGGATATGTGAGCCAGAAGCTATTCTATACACCACGCAAGCAAAACAGATCCATATAAGCAATATCCCACGCTCCACAAGCAACATTATTTCCCCCACACAAGCACCTTAAATCACTACAAGTAACACGACACTTTAAACAAGCTTTATTTACTACAAGCTAACTAGTCCTTGCGGTCCTCACCAGCGGCCCGGGAAGCAGCACAGGTCCAAGCACACAACACCACACTGACTGTGAAGGTTCCTACACCCTACACCCCATGCCATCTTCACACCAAGGTATACCTCCTTAGTGCTTCCGTATTGAAGTCACTTACACTATCCGCTGTGTAACACTGCTGTGTTCTCGCCTCACCTTAGGGAGGCACTCAGAACAAGAAATTTAGAGACAATCTGTACAGGAACACAGAGCAGTAAAACACCTCAATAATCAAGAATGCCTCAAAGCATTAACATGGGACCGGAGACACAAGAACCATCTCACAATACACACACAGAAGACACTACAATGTCAGGTTCACAACCTGTACGGTCAAATAGCATGTTACTGCAGCAAACGATGTGGGCGAGAATGTATAATAACCCCAGTGAAGAGCACACGAGTCACAAGCACCACCAATGAGCACCCAGTGAACATTAGAGGACTACGACTTCTCAAAAACCTTCCAGCAGATAGAAGAACCACTGCCCGAGCAAAAGGTGGAACTTTTCAAGAGGGAATTAGAAGGGTCCGTGGAGAAAGAGCGAAACCAAGCAGGTTGTGATGAATAAGAGGGCTTACAGGCCTGTGCTTGCAGGCCGGTGCATGCAGGCCACTACTTGCAGGCCGCTGCTTGCAGGCCGCTGCAAGCACCAGCGTTATTAATTAGGTTATCATCAAGAAAGCTGTCTGGCCCAAAGCCGGACTGTGGGAGTAAAAATAATCTTGAGTCCAGCAAGAAGTAACTCACAGACAACTCAATCAATATAAGTCCCTACAAACATTATAACAGAACACAATCAGTTCAGGTCTCTACAAGCAATATTACATAGCATACAATCAGTACAGGTTCCTACACCAATATCACACATCACAAAATCAATACAGGTCTTTAAAAAATATTACATAGCATACAATCGGTATAGTTCTCTACAAGCAATATCACATCACACACAATCAGCACAGGTCTCTACAAGCAATATCACACATCACACACAATCAGCACAGGTCCCTACAAGCAATATGAGAGCAGAGAATCAATAGCGGCGCCCTACAGGGCTGCCCCATATCCCGACACAAGCAATAAAACAACAGGAACCATGTGCAGCCAGCAATAACAGTAAGTTTGCCGCCTTTTCCTGGGACTGGCCGACGGTCACCCCCCCCCCCCGGGGCCAGATCGATCAGATATTGAGGTCTGAGGGATCCGGAAGCCGCACGACCGGCCGGCCGGCTGCCCATACAGACCAACCGCTGATGTGCAGCTGGCCAAACTTGCGGGGTATGGCTGGCCTAGCACTGTATTCCCTGCCTCTCCCGGCCTCCTATCCCTCCCTCACTCTCCTCCCCCCCCCTGACTTCCCCCAGGGATAGGGGGTATCCCATGGGCAATCCCCCACCCCGGCTTCCCTGACCCCTTCATCGCTTCACACCAATTCATTAGGATTTAGCGTTTTTTTTTAAAGTTTTCTGCGCTGTTGGGAGGTTGGAGGAGGGGAGGGGGTTGTGGAGAGAGCAGAGGGGGGGGGAGGGGCGTCAGTGGAAGGGGGGAGGGGGTAAGGGGTAGGAGGGGGTGGGGTGTGAGGCGGGACATTACGAGGGCGCCCCGTCTCATGAAGTGGGTAATGGGGTTGGATAATGTGTTTCTGAGCTTAATCCTCAACGGATAAGCGGAGGAAGATGGGGTAATTGTGCTGAGTGCCAACAGCAAAGTGTCTAGCAAGTCAGAAGGGGAGAGAGGAGCGCAGGGGGAGTGTGAGCACGGTGCTCGGGCTCTGTGAGCACGGTGCTCGGGTTCTGTGAGCACGGTGCTCGGGTTCTGTGAGCACGGCGCTCGGGTTCTGTGAGCACGGTGCTCGGGTTCTGTGAGCACGGTGCTCGGGTTCTGTGAGCACGGTGCTCGGGTTCTGTGAGCACGGCGCTCGGGTTCTGTGAGCACGGCGCTCGGGTTCTGTGAGCACGGTGCTCGGGTTCTGTGAGCACGGTGCTCGGGTTCTGTGAGCACGGTGCTCGGGTTCTGTGAGCACGGCGCTCGGGTTCTGTGAGCACGGTGCTCGGGTTCTGTGAGCACGGTGCTCGGGTTCTGTGAGCACGGTGCTCGGGTTCTGTGAGCACGGCGCTCGGGCTCTGTGAGCACGGCGCTCGGGCTCTGTGAGCACGGCGCTCGGGCTCTGTGAGCGCGGTACTCGGTCTCTGTGAGCACGGCGCTCGGGCTCTGTGAGCACGGCGCTCGGGCTCTGTGAGCACGATGCTCGGGCTCTGTGAGTACGCGGGTGAGTGTCACGCTTTAACACAAGAGATTCGAGCGCTTACTTAAGCCTGGTTTAGCTTAAGGCGAGAGAGCTTGAGCGCCCGCCTCGCCACCGCCATCTTTAATGCATATATACGTACCCCAATATTCTTAAACACATTCTTTGTTATAAATATTTTACTTATGTAATGATGCATATATTAAGGTTAAGGAACGATATATTAACAATTATTTGAACAAAATATATAGTAACCTATTGTTACCAGACCCGAATACTGACCTATGATGGTCAGCAGATTGTGTCGCTAAAATAATAATATAATATCATTGGGTACTGTGGATTTTACAGGAAAACAAAAACCAAGAATTTATATATATATATATATATATATATATATATATATATATATATATATATATATATATATATATATATATATATATATATATATATATATATATATATATATATATATATGTCGTACCTAGTAGCCAGAACGCACTTCTCAGCCTACTATGCAAGGCCCGATTTGCCTAATAAGCCAAGTTTTCATGAATTAATGTTTTTTCGACTACCTAACCTACCTAACCTAACCTAACCTAACTTTTTCGGCTACCTAACTTAACCTAACCTATAAAGATAGGTTAGGTTAGGTTAGGTAGGGTTGGTTAGGTTCGGTCATATATCTACGTTAATTTTAACTCCAATAAAAAAAAATTGACCTCATACATAATAAAATGGGTAGCTTTATCATTTCATAAGAAAAAAATTAGGAAAATATATTAATTCAGGAAAACTTGGCTTATTAGGCAAATCGGCCTTGCATAGTAGGCCAAAAAGTGAGTTCTGGCTACTAGGTACGACATATATATATATATATATATATATATATATATATATATATATATATATATATATATATATATATATATATATAGTGTGTGTTTATAAATCACGAAAATTAACACGTGTTGAAAAATGTGAGTGTCAAACCACAAGGAAGAATTGAAACAGGAATTTCCTTAAGTACTTTCGTATTTAATAATCCTCGTCCTTCTGAGCTGTATTATTAAATACGAAGTACTTAAGGAAATTCCTGTTTCAATTCTTCCTTCGTC
>WNGS01164706.1:18041-34604 GCA_020271785.1 Procambarus virginalis | reverse complement strand
ATATATATATATATATATATATATATATATAATATGACTGTCAGACCATTCAGGAACGTTCTACCTCTGACGTTCCTCTTTCAATTAACAGAGAGAAATTACTCTCTATGTACTAAATACTATAATATAAACTGTATATCATATAAAGAAGATGGTTTCATGTTGTAATGTGAGGTTAGAGTAGGAATACTACACATCTTACACTATACTACATTACACTACACTATACTACACTACACTACACTACACTACACTACACTATACTACACTACACTCAAGAGATATGGGTCTGGGTCTTTCCTCAGATCCTTAAAAAACATGTTGTATTTACAAAGGGTGATTGTAATGTGAGTGTGGCGCTGCGACTGGACAAGGTAAGTGTGGCCATGTAACGTCCGCACCTGTCTGAGAGGCAGTTAGTTCCACAGTGACAACCGTCAAGTGTAGGAGCAGTTTAGATGGTGAGGCAGAGACGAGTGTGAGGTTGTGGTCTGAACCTCAGGTGATGGTGAGCCTGTTATGGTCTGAACCTCAGGTGATGGTGAGCCTGTTATGGTCTGAACCTCAGGTGATGGTGAGCCTGTTGAGGTCTGAACCTCAGGTGATGGTGAGTCTGTTATGGTCTGAACCTCAGGTGATGGTGAGCCTGTTGAGGTCTGAACCTCAGGTGATGGTGAGCCTGTTGAGGTCTGAACCTCAGGTGATGGTGAGCCTGTTGAGGTCTGAACCTCAGGTGATGGTGAGTCTGTTATGGTCTGAACCTCAGGTGATGGTGAGCCTGTTATGGTCTGAACCTCAGGTGATGGTGAGCCTGTTGTGGTCTGAACCTCAGGTGATGGTGAGCATGTTGTGGTCTGAACCTCAGGTGATGGTGAATCTGTTATGGTCTGAACCTCAGGTGATGGTGAATCTGTTATGGTCTGAACCTCAGGTGATGGTGAGCCTGTTGTGGTCTGAACCTCAGGTGATGGTGAGCATGTTGTGGTCTGAACCTCAGGTGATGGTGAGCATGTTGAGGTCTGAACCTCAGGTGATGGTGAGCCTGTTGAGGTCTGAACCTCAGGTGATGGTGAGTCTGTTATGGTCTGAACCTCAGGTGATGGTGAGCCTGTTGTGGTCTGAACCTCAGGTGATGGTGAGCATGTTGTGGTCTGAACCTCAGGTGATGGTGAGCATGTTGTGGTCTGAACCTCAGGTGATGGTGAGCCTGTTGTGGTCTGAACCTCAGGTGATGGTGAGCCTGTTGAGGTCTGAACCTCAGGTGATGGTGAGCCTGTTGAGGTCTGAACCTCAGGTGATGGTGATCTGTTATGGTCTGAACCTCAGGTGATGGTGAGCATGTTATGGTCTGAACCTCAGGTGATGGTGAGCATGTTGTGGTCTGAACCTCAGGTGATGGTGAGCATGTTGTGGTCTGAACCTCAGGTGATGGTGAGCATGTTGTGGTCTGAACCTCAGGTGATGGTGAGCCTGTTATGGTCTGAACCTCAGGTGATGGTGAGCCTGTTATGGTCTGAACCTCAGGTGATGGTGAGCCTGTTATGGTCTGAACCTCAGGTGATGGTGAGCCTGGCAAGGCTCGCTGTAGTCCACTCTCTTCTTCAAGTATAATAATACTACTTTCGTGTAAGCTAACTCATGTTATCTTACCTTAGGGACATGGACGGTTGACCGCTGGCGTTACAGAAAATGGGGGGGGGGGCAGAGGAAACTGTAATTCACTAATTTCAAAGTTAAACATGAAACAGTACTTTGAGTTTTATAAGGCATACGTGCAAGGTATTTCGCTTGTATGGGAGTGAGTGAGACTTGCACTCTAGCTCCTGGTCACTAAACGTGCCGAGGACGAGCCACGAGGACGAGCCACAAGGACGAGCCACAAGGACGAGCCACAAGGATGAGCCACAAGGACGAGCCACAAGGATGAGCCACAAGGACGAGCCACAAGGACGAGCCACAAGGACGAGCCACAAGGACGAGCCACAAGGATGAGCCACAAGGACGAGCCACAAGGACGAGCCACGAGGACGAGCCACAAGGATGAGCCACAAGGACGAGCCACAAGGATGAGCACAAGGACGAGCCACAAGGACGAGCCCAAGGACGAGCCACAAGGATGAGCCACAAGGACGAGCCACAAGGATGAGCCACAAGGATGAGCCACGAGGATGAGCCACAAGGATGAGCCACAAGGACGAGCCACAAGGANTGTAGTGACTGGTGGTGTGGTTTGTGGTGGTGGGCAGTGTAGTGACTGGTGGTGTGGTTGTGGTGGTGGGCAGTGTGGTGACTGTGGTGTTGTTGTGGTGGTGGTGGTGGGCAGTGTGGTGACTGGTGGTGTGGTGGTGGTGTGGTGGTGGGCAGTGTGGTGACTGGTGGTGTGGTTGTGGTGGTGGGCGTGTAGTGACTGGTGGGTGTGGTTGTGGTGGTGGTGGGGGCAGTGTATGACTGGTGGTGTTGTTGTGGTGGTGGTGGTGGGTGGTGGTCAGTGGGTGACTGTGGTGTGTGGTGGTGGTGTGGTGGTGGGCAGTGTGGTGACTTGTGGTGTGGTGGTGGTGTGGTGGTGACAATACTTCTGCTAGACCATATATGATACACGTGCTTAGACACACATGTCACACGGTCTAGGGGCACACACGACACACCTGCTAGGGACACTATGACACACCTGCTAGGGACACATATGACACACACCTGCTAGGGACACATATGACACACCTGCTGACAGCAAAATACCTGTACAAGTTACCAACAAATCAATTCAAAATGTAGATCATTAGATCAGTCCCGTGCAACATGCCGAGCCTCCCAACAATCGTGTCCAATCGCTTTGCAACAATCTAATCATACATACAATCAGTTGCAACAATCATGTACAACATAGAGATAATTGTAACACTCCTGTCTCGTATGCAGAGCGTTGCAATAATATAGTCTAACATGCAGATATTTGCAACAAACATGCTCAACATGGAGAGTCAATTCAACATTTATGTGAAACATGAAGTGAATTGCAGCCCTCGTTGTGCAATGTCGGGTAACGTCCACCAAGATATGATATAAGGCTCGACTATAATAAGCTATAAGGCTCGACTATAATAAGCTATAAGATTCAACTATAATAAGCTATAAGGTTCGACTTATCTTAGAGAGAAGTGATATATAATTACCTATAATAGGCAGCCAGTCCAGCTCCCACCATACCTGCAACACAAACACTGTTAAAGCCAAGTGAATAATTGATTTATTATTATTATTATAATATTGCTTCTTTCATAATTACTTCTTTCATAATTAAGTTGGGTACTTCCCACTAGCGGTCCCTAGCCAGGGCTAGTGGATATACACCTGCAGGAAAAAAAAATATGTTCTATCGCCTATTCTTTTGTCGTTATAGAGGAGGAAGTCGTCGTGTAGAGGCGCTGTGCTGACAGACAGAGGTTTACCTGCCACCGGGGCGGGTGAGGCACTATAGATTGTGGTGAGTTTACCGTGAATACCACAATCATAGCTGTATGTGGCAGTGTATCAGTCAAGCGTCTTCAGGGCATTGTATCCACTGATTATACACCTTATACCCACTGATTATACACCTTACGCCCACTGATTATACACCTTACACCCCACTCATTATCCACCCATGAAGACAGATGGTTATTATAGAGTGGTTAAGTGTATATATGCAGTTACACTTTGGCTACGCCGAGAGGTCTTCCCTTCCACCCGTCCAACCTCTCCCTGTATTATTATTTTCCACCCTCGCTTATATATTGATTATGGGAGGGGGTATAACCGGTAATACCCGGGTCTCTGTTCATTCACTCTCTCTCTTTCCAATCCTCTCTTCCTACCTCCCTTCCATTCTCTCTTCTTTCTATTCTCCCTCTCTCTCTCTCTCTCTCTCTCTCTCTCTCTCTCTCTCTCTCTCTCTCCCTCCCTCCCTATGACACTCCCCATACAACCACTTGTCACCATGCAAAGTTGGGGTAAGTTACCCACACGCGCCTGTCCTCCCACTTAGACCTATCCTTCCCATGGCCTTATTAAACACTCTCAACCTTCGCTAATGTGTTCCACCTAGAGTGGGCCGGAAGGAAGTCCCACAGTGGGTGACTGTGGTGGTGCTTTGGGTGTGCCGTGGGCGTGCCGTGGGCGTGCCGTGGGCGTGCCGTGGGCGTACCGTGGGCGTGCCGTGGGCGTGCCGTGGGCGTACCGTGGGCGTGCCGTGGGCGTACCGTGGGCATGCCGTGGGCGTGCCGTGGGCGTGCCGTGGGCGTACCGTGGGCGTGCCGTGGGCGTGTTATGAGGAGTGTTGATGCGTGTGGCGAGGTGTGCAAGATTACGCATTTGTCTTCAACTTGTAAAGTATTGCAACTGGTGTGCAACCTTGAAGGGCTGCAAGAATAGTCTCCATCAGCCACGAGTTGCAACACTGGTCAGTAACAGGCAGAACGCTGCACAAAAATCTTAACCAACATGCAATGTTAACAAAATCGAAATTACTTCAGCATGAAGTAATGAAGCGTCGAGTTTATTGGATATTGTAATCCCCCTCCCCCTCCCCCCCTCCGCTGCCCTCCCTCCCTCCCTCCCTCCCTCCCTCCCTCCCTCCCTCCCTCCATCCATCACCCCCCCCCTGTGGACGCGGGTAAAGCTTGGCTATGCGGGTATAATGCCGCTCTCAAAATCAATATTACCTCTGTAACTCACACCGACCTTTGTACACAGCTGATGTTGGGTGATTTGTATAATTTATGTTCCATTGTGTACTTGATGGGTGGATGCCACTGGTGTCCCCAGTGGGCCTCTGGGGACACTGCCCAGGCCGTGTCCCCAGAGGTCCCACATCAAAAAGATATCATCAGCGGCATATGCTAGATTGTCCAACATAAGAATTGCCTATAGAAACCTGTGTAAGTAATAGTTCAGGACCTTGTGTACCACTTATGTCAAACCAATCCTGGAGTATGCAGCTCCAGCCTGGAGTCCACACCTAGTTAAACACCAGACAAAGTTAGAGAAGATTCAGAGGTATGCCACCAGACTAGTCCCAGAACTAAGAGGTATGAGCTATGAGAAAAGGCTACAGGAGCTAAACCTCACATCCCTCGAAGACTAAAGAGTAATCGGAGACATGGTCACCACCTACAAAATTCTCAGAGGAATTGCCAGGGTAGACAAAGACAACTATTTAGCATATATACGACAAGAATAAGGGGACACAGGTGGAAACTAAGTACCCAAATTAGCCACAGGGTAATACCTGCTGGATACCTGGTTGATGGGGTTCTGGGAATTCTTTTACTCCCCAAGCCCGGCCCGAGGCCAAACTTGACTTGTGAGAGTTTGGTCCACCAGGCTGTTGCTTGGAGCGGCCCGCAGGCCCACACACCCACCACAGCCCGGTTGGTCCGGCACTCCTTGAAGAAAACAATCTAATTTCCTCTTGAAGACGTCCACGGTTGTTCCGGCAATATTTCTGATGCTCGTTGGTAGGACGTTGAACAACCGACGACCTCTGATGTTCATACAGTGTTCTCTGATTGTGCCTATGGCACCTCTGCTCTTCAATGGTTCTATTCTGCATTTTCTTCCATATCGTTCACTCCAGTACGTTGTTATTTTACTGTGTAGATTTGGGACCTGGCCCTCCAGTATTTTCCATGTGTATATTATTTGGTATCTCTCTCGTCTCCTTTCTAGTGAGTACATTTGGAGAGCTCTGAGACGATCCCAATAATTTGGGTGTTTTATCTCGTCTATGCGTGCCGTATATGTTCTCTGTATTCCCTCTATTTCAGCAATCTCTCCTGCTCTGAAGGGGGAAGTGAGTACTGAGCAGTACTCAAGACGGGACAACACAAGTGACTTGAAGAGTACAACCATTGCGATGGGATCCCTGGATTTGAAGGTTCTCGTAATCCATCCGATCATTTTTCTGGCTGACGCAATATTTGCTTGGTTATGCTCCCTAAACGTTAGATCGTCAGACATCATTATTCCCAAATCCTTGACATGCTGTTTTCCTACTATGGGCAGATTCGATTGTGTTTTGTACCCTGTATTATGTTTCAGGTCCCCATTTTTGCTGTAACTGAGTACCTAATATTTATCACCGTTAAACATCATATTAATTTCTGCTGCCCAATCGAAAACTTTGTTAATGTCTGTAGTTTTCAATGTCTTCATCAGAGGTAATATTCATGCTGATTTTCGTATCATCTGCCAACCCGTCCTCGCAAATTTAATAAGTCAATATTGACTTATTAGTTGCGTGCATAGGTGACATACTTAACATAATAGTTTCCCTTGAAAATATTCATAGAAAACACCGGCCTTACCTAACCTTGTATTATGTTAAAATAAGCATCTTATTGCTTCGTAATTACAATTGTTACTTAACCTATTATAGGTATAGGTTAGGTAATAATTGTAATTACGAAGCAATAAGATGCTTGTCTTACCATACTAACAAGGTTAGGTAAGGTCGGTGTTTTCTATGAAGATTTTCAAGGGAAACTATTATTTAAGTATGTCACCATGCACATATTTAATAAGTCAATATTGACTTATTAAATTTGCGGGGACGGGTTGCATCTGCAAAGGATGACACGAAGCTTGACTTGTATTTTTGTCTATATCTGATATGAGATAAGGAACAGCAGTGGTGCAAGGACTGTACCTTGAGGTTCAGAGCTTTTAACTGCGCTCGACTTATTTTACTTGATTGCTGTTACTCTTTTGTGTTCTGTTCGACAGGAAATGGTATCCAGCGTCCTACTTTATCAGTTATTCCCATTGACCTCATTTTGTGTGCAATCACTCCATGGTTACACTTGTCGAATGCCTTTGCAAAATCTGTGTATACAACATCTGCATTATGTTTTTCTTCTAATGCCTCAGTGATTTTGTCGTGATGGTAAAGTAGCTGTGAGAGGCATGATCTTCCTGCTCTAAGTCCATGTTGGCCTGGTTGTGAAGGTCATTAGTTTCCATGAAGCTAGTGACCTGACTCCTGATCACTCTCTCAAATACTTTTATTATGTGAGACGTTAGTGCAACTGGTCTATAATTCTTTGCCAATGCTTTGCTCCCTCCCTTGTGTAGAGGGGCTATGTCTGCTGCTTTAAGTGCATCTGGTATCTCCCCTTGTCCAAGCTCTCCCTCCACACTATACTGAGTGCCTGAGGGATATTAGAAAGCACTTTTTCAGTGTCAGAGTAGTTAACAGGTGAATGCATTAGGCAGCGATGTGGTGGAGGCTGACTCCATACACAGTTTCAAGTGTAGATATGATAGAGCCCAGTAGGCTCGGGAATCTGTACACCTGTTGATTGCCGGTTGAGAGGCGGGACCAAAGAGCCAGAGATCAACCCCCGCAAGCACAACTAGGTGAGTATAAATAGGTGACTACACACACACACACAGGTGGAATGCATTAGGAAGCGATGTGGTGGAGGCTGACTCCATACACAGTTTCAAGTGTAGATATGATAGAGCCCAGTAGGCTCAGGAACCTGTACACCTGTTGATTGACGGTTGAGAGGCGGGACCAAAGAGCCAAAGCTCAACCCCCCCAAGCACAACTAGGTGAGTACAGAGAAGAACTTGATGGTATTCACTAGATAGTCTAGCAACACTAAACGTGTGTGTCATCACTCTAGCAACACTAAACATGTGTGTCATCACTCTAGCAACACTAAACGTGTGTGTCATCACTCTAGCAACACTAAACGTGTGTGTCATCACTCTAGCAACACTAAACATGTGTGTCATCACTCTAGCAACACTAAACGTGTGTGTCATCACTCTAGCAACACTAAACATGTGTGTCATCACTCTAGCAACACTAAACATGTGTGTCATCACTCTAGCAACACTAAACATGTGTGTCATCACTCTAGCAACACTAAACATGTGTGTCATCACTCTAGCAACACTAAACATGTGTGTCATCACTCTAGCAACACTAAACATGTGTGTCATCACTCTAGCAACACTAAACATGTGTGTCATCACTCTAGCAACACTAAACATGTGTGTCATCACTCTAGCAACACTAAACATGTGTCTCATCACTCTAGCAACACTAAACGTGTGCCTAACACCTGCTTCACGTCTCAGTTGAGGGGCAGCCAGACACACAGGTGTTGCTCAGTACTAACATTTACTCCAGAACGTGTGATGAGATCAATTATCTCTTGCTTCAGACGTCGATTTGTTGATTGTTGCGTCAAGCTGCGTCAAAAAGCACTGCGTCAAGCGCTAGTTAGGGCACTTAGCTCATTCAGTTCAGCTTAAACTCGTCCCATATGTTAATACCTTATAAGTGGGCTGTAAGTGTATCCAAAATTAGCTAAATAGATTTAATGGTCATTAAATTTAGTATATAATAATTAATATAGTTAATATAGGCTGGTTTAAGGGGTCTTAAGGGTTTAAGGGGTTTAAGGGGTCTTATTTACGTCTGGTTTATAGTGTTTTAAAGTCTTTAAAGTTGGATTTACAAAGGTGTCTAATTGTGTATGATATAAGGAGAGGAAGTCACAGTTAGAGAGAGGAAGTCACAGGTACAGAGAGGAAGTCACAGGTACAGAGAGGAAGTCACAGGTACAGAGAGGAAGTCACAGGTACAGAGAGGAAGTCACAGGTACAGAGAGGAAGTCACAGGTACAGAGAGGAAGTCACAGGTACAGAGAGGAAGACACAGGTGGCTATCCTGCGTCTGCACGGTGGCTATCGTGTGTCTGCATGGTGGCTATCCTGTGTCTGCACGGTGGCTATCCTGCGTCTGCACGGTGGCTATCCTGCGTCTGCACGGTGGCTATCCTGTGTCTGCATGGTGGCTATCCTGTGTCTGCACGGTGGCTATCCTGCGTCTGCAAGGTGGCTATCCTGCGTCTGCACGGTGGCTATCCTGTGTCTGCATGGTGGCTATCCTGTGTCTGCACGGTGGCTATCCTGCGTCTGCACGGTGGCTATCCTGTGTCTGCATGGTGGCTATCCTGTGTCTGCACGGTGGCTATCCTGCGTCTGCACGGTGGCTATCCTGCGTCTGCAAGGTGGCTATCCTGCGTCTGCAAGGTGGCTATCCTGCGTCTGCACGGTGGCTATCCTGCATCTGCACGGTGGCTATCCTGCGTCTGCACGGTGGCTATCCTGTGTCTGGACTGTGGCTATCCTGCGTCTGCACGGTGGCTATCCTGCGTCTGCACGGTGGCTATCCTGCGTCTGCACGGTGGCTATCCTGCATCTGCACGGTGGCTATCCTGCGTCTGCACGGTGGCTATCCTGCGTCTGGATGGGTTGGGAGACATCAGTACTGGGGCTGGGAGACATCAGTACCAGGGTTGGGAGACATCAGGTACCAGGGCTGGGAGACATCAGGTACCAGGGCTGGGAGACATCAGTACCAGGGCTGGGAGACATCAGTACCAGTGTTGGGAGACATGAGTACTAGGGCTGGGAGACATCAGTACCAGGGTTGGGAGACATCAGTACCAGGGTTGGGAGACATCAGTACCAGGGTTGGGAGACATCAGTACCAGGGTTGGGAGACATCAGTACCAGGGCTGGGAGACATCAGTACTAGGGTTGGGAGACATCAGTACCAGGGTTGGGAGACATCAGTACCAGGCTGGGAGACATCAGTACTAGGGCTGGGAGACATCAGTACCAGGGTTGGGAGACATCAGTACCAGGGTTGGGAGACATCAGTACCAGGGCTGGGAGACATCAGTACTAGGGCTGGGAGACATCAGTACCAGGGTTGGGAGACATCAGTACCAGGGTTGGGAGACATCAGTACCAGGGTTGGGAGACATCAGTACCAGGGTTGGGAGACATCAGGTACCAGGGCTGGGAGACATCAGGTACCTGGGTTGGAGACATCAGGTACCAGGGTGGGAGACATCAGTATCAGGGCTGGGAGACATCAGTACTAGGGCTGGGAGACATCAGTACCAGGGTTGGGAGACATCAGTACCAGGGTTGGGAGACATCAGTACCAGGCTGGGAGACATCAGTACCAGGGTTGGGAGACATCAGGTACCAGGGCTGGGAGACATCAGGTACCAGGGCTGGGAGACATCAGTACCAGGGTTGGGAGACATCAGTACCAGGGCTGGGAGACATCAGTACCAGGGTTGGGAGACATCAGGTACCAGGGCTGGGAGACATCAGGTACCAGGGCTGGGAGACATCAGTACCAGGCTGGGAGACATCAGTACCAGTGTTGGGAGACATGAGTACTAGGGCTGGGAGACATCAGTACCAGGGTTGGGAGACATCAGTACCAGGGTTGGGAGACATCAGTACCAGGGTTGGGAGACATCAGTACCAGGGTTGGGAGACATCAGTACCAGGCTGGGAGACATCAGTACTAGGGTTGGGAGACATCAGTACCAGGGTTGGGAGACATCAGTACCAGGGCTGGGAGACATCAGTACTAGGGCTGGGAGACATCAGTACCAGGGTTGGGAGACATCAGTACCAGGTTGGGAGACATCAGTACCAGGGCTGGGAGACATCAGTACCAGGGTTGGAGACATCAGTACCAGGGTTGGGAGACATCAGTACCAGGGTTGGGAGACATCAGTACCAGGGTTGGGAGACATCAGTACTAGGGCTGGGAGACATCAGTACCAGGGTTGGGGAGACATCAGTACTAGGGCTGGGAGACATCAGTACCAGGGTTGGGAGACATCAGTACCAGGGTTGGGAGACATCAGTAACAGGGCTGGGAGACATCAGTACCAGGGTTGGGAGACATCAGTACCAGGGTTGGGAGACATCAGTACCAGGGCTGGGAGACATCAGTACTAGGGTTGGGAGACATCAGTACCAGGGTTGGGAGACATCAGTACTAGGGCTGGGAGACATCAGTACCAGGGTTGGGAGACATCAGTACCAGGGTTGGGAGACATCAGTACCAGGGTTGGGAGACATCAGTACCAGGGCTCGGAGACATCAGGTACCAGGGCTGGGAGACATCAGTACCAGGGTTGGGAGACATCAGTACTAGGGCTGGGAGACATCAGTACCAGGGTTGGGAGACATCAGTACCAGGGTTGGGAGACATCAGTACCAGGGTTGGGACATCAGTACCAGGGCTCGGAGACATCAGGTACCAGGGCTGGGAGACATCAGTACCAGGGTTGGGAGACATCAGTACCAGGGTTGGGAGACATCAGTACCAGTGTTGGGAGACATCAGTACCAGGGTTGGGAGACATCAGTACCAGTGTTGGGAGACATCAGTACTAGGGCTGGGAGACATCAGTACTAGGGCTGGGAGACATCAGTAGCAGGGTTGGTTATCTTGAGGTTATCTTGAGATGATTTCGGGGCTTTAGTGTCCCCGCGGCCCGGTCCTCGACCAGGGCTCCACCCCCAGGAAGCAGCCCGTGACAGCTGACTAGCACCCAGGTACCTATTTTACTGCTAGGTAACAGGGGCATAGGGTGAAAGAAACTTTGCCCATTGTTTCTCGCCGGCGCCCGGGATCGAACCCGGGACCACAGGATCACAAGTCCAGCGTGCTGTCCGCTGGGCCAACCGGCTCTCCGGGTTTCGCTGGGAGACATCAGGTACCAAGCTGGGAGACATCAGTACCAGGGCTGGGAGACATCAGTACCAGGGCTGGGAGACATCAGGTACCAGGGTTGGGAGACATCAGGTACCAGGGTTGGGAGACATCAGTACCAGGGCTGGGAGACATCAGGTACCAGGTTGGGAGACATTAGTACCAGGGCTGGGAGACATCAGGTACCAAGCTGGGAGACATCAGTACCAGGGCTGGGAGACATCAGGTACCAGGGTTGGGAGACATTAGGTACCAAGCTGGGAGACATCAGGTACCAGGGCTGGGAGACATCAGGTACCAAGCTGGGAGACATCAGTACCAGGCTGGGAGACATCAGGTACCAGGGTTGGGAGACATCAGGTACCAAGCTGGGAGACATCAGTACCAGGGCTGGGAGACATCAGGTACCAGGGTTGGGAGACATCAGGTACCAAGCTGGGAGACATCAGGTACCAGGGCTGGGAGACATCAGGTACCAAGCTGGGAGACATCAGTAGCAGGGCTGGGAGACATCAGGTACCAGGGCTGGGAGACATCAGGTACCAAGTTGGGAGACATCAGTAGCAGGGCTGGGAGACATCAGGTACCAGGGCTGGGAGACATTAGTACCAGGGCTGGGAGACATCAGGTACCAGGAGAGAGATCTCTCGTCTCCCAGGTGTTTACATCTGAGGTGTCAGGGGTGAAGGAGATCATCTCTAGCACCTTGGCAGAGCTTTCCTCCTCCTCTGTCCCAGGAGTCCTGTCTTGGAGCCCCCGTGACGCAACTTAACTTGCGTTACAGGGGGACGCAACTTGACTTGCGTCACTGGGGCGCCTGACGGCCTCGGCCCGTGTGTCCTCCCCGCTCCTGGAGGCTCACTGGGGCGGGTGGAGGACTCAGCGCGGGCCGAGACCTGTTGCTCCGGCCCGCGCTCGGCCCGGCCCGTGCTGGGGGCTCTCTCTCACCTCCCCCGGGGTCCCCACCTTCAATTTTATTGCCGTGTGAAGGAAATTATTTTTAAAATGGCCAACTCTTGCTGGGACTGGAGCAGGTACGGCGCCTTCCTGCCTCCTGGTGTGGTGCTTAGTTAAGTCAAGTGTTCGCGACAGGAAACGTTAAAGTTCTTGTAAGATTATGAACGTTGATTCTTATCACTCAATACCAACACACAAATATATATATATATATATATATATATATATATATATATATATATATATATATATATATATATATATTTTGGTGTATTCTGGAAGCAGGTTTTCATTTAGACATATGACAGTGTATATGACTGTATATTCTATGTTAATTATTTTCTTGTTTAGGGCTTCTATCCCTCTGACTAGTGCTGTTGAATCTGTTTATCTCTATGTTACTGAAGCCATTGTTCACCAACACCTGAGTTATTTTTTCTAACTCCTTAGTCACGTTGATCCATTCAGATCAGTGGGTAAGAGCTCGGCGAATATTAGCGTTGAGAACACTGGCTCTGTAGCCTTGAGGGTATTCATGCCTACCATTTAAGCATGATTCTAAAAATATATCTGTAAATATCTCTATGTCTTAATGTCTCTCTAGAAAATTAATGTAAATTTTTCTAAAGTATTTTGATCACTAGCCATCTTCCCAACTCACTATTTTCTTCACTCTAACCCGAATTAACACTTTCATAGTTTTCAAGCTAATTCATGTTATGACATGAAAATCGCACTTTGGGTTTGGACTACAGGCTCATTCTTAAAACATTTAATTCGGCCTCCAACTATGGACAGACATTCTTTTCTATAGTATATATAACAAGAAAATCCGTAGGAGCCGTGATTAGGGGTTCGGACCAATGCGGTGGGTGTTCCCACGCACACACTCTAGCCACTAGACCACCTCATGGTATAAAGATTGCGCCTGGAGTTCTACTGAACACACAAGGGTGTCCTGAGGCCTCTACTGAAGCCAGACCAGGATTGTCACACAGTCCCCTCCCCTCCCCCCATACACACTGTCATTCAGGAACGTTCTACCTCTGACGTTCCTCTTTCAATTAACAGAGAGAAATTACTCTCTATGTACTAAATACTATAATATAAACTGTATATCATATAAAGAAGATGGTTTCATGTTGTAATGTGAGGTTAGAGTAGGAATACTACACATCTTACACTACACTACACTACACTACACTACACTACACTACACTACACTACACTACACTATACTACACTACACTACACTACACTATACTACACTACACTACACTATACTACACTACACTACACTACAATACACTACACTATACTACACTCAAGAGATATGGGTCTGGGTCTTTCCTCAGATCCTTAAAAACGTTGTATTTACAAAGGGTGATTGTGATGTGAGTGTGGCGCTGGGACTGAAGAAGGTAAGTGTGGCCATGTAACGTCCGCACCTGTCTGAGAGGCAGTTAGTTCCACAGTGACAACCGTCAAGTGTAGGAGCAGTTTAGATGGTGAGGCAGAGACGAGTGTGAGGTTGTGGTCTGAACCTCAGGTGATGGTGAGCCTGTTATGGTCTGAACCTCAGGTGATGGTGAGCCTGTTATGGTCTGAACCTCAGGTGATGGTGAGCCTGTTGAGGTCTGAACCTCAGGTGATGGTGAGTCTGTTATGGCCTGAACCTCAGGTGATGGTGAGCCTGTTATGGTCTGAACCTCAGGTGATGGTGAGCCTGTTGAGGTCTGAACCTCAGGTGATTGTGAGCCTGTTGACGTCTGAACCTCAGGTGATGGTGAGTCTGTTATGGTCTGAACCTCAGGTGATGGTGAGCCTGTTGAGGTCTGAACCTCAGGTGATGGTGAGCCTGTTGAGGTCTGAACCTCAGGTGATGGTGAGTCTGTTATGGTCTGAACCTCAGGTGATGGTGAGCCTGTTATGGTCTGAACCTCAGGTGATGGTGAGCCTGTTGTGGTCTGAACCTCAGGTGATGGTGAGCATGTTGTGGTCTGAACCTCAGGTGATGGTGAGTCTGTTATGGTCTGAACCTCAGGTGATGGTGAGCCTGTTGTGGTCTGAACCTCAGGTGATGGTGAGCATGTTGTGGTCTGAACCTCAGGTGATGGTGAGCATGTTGAGGTCTGAAGCTCAGGTGATGGTGAGCCTGTTGAGGTCTGAACCTCAGGTGATGGTGAGTCTGTTATGGTCTGAACCTCAGGTGATGGTGAGCTGTTATGGTCTGAACCTCAGGTGATGGTGAGCATGTTATGGTCTGAACCTCAGGTGATGGTGAGCCTGTTGTGGTCTGAACCTCAGGTGATGGTGAGCCTGTTGTGGTCTGAACCTCAGGTGATGGTGAGCCTGTTGTGGTCTGAACCTCAGGTGATGGTGAGCATGTTGTGGTCTGAACCTCAGGTGATGGTGAGTATGTTGTGGTCTGAACCTCAGGTGATGGTGAGCCTGTTATGGTCTGAACCTCAGGTGATGGTGAGCCTGGCAAGGCTTGCTGTAGTCCACTCTCTTCTTCAAGTATATTAATACTACTTTCGTGTAAGCTAACTCATGTTATCTTACCTTAGGGACATGGACGGTTGACCGCTGGCGTTACAGAAAATGGGGGGGGGGGCAGAGGAAACTGTAATTCACTAATTTCAAAGTTAAACATGAAACAGTACTCTGAGTTTTATAAGGCATACGTGCAAGATATTTCGCTTGTATGGGAGTGAGTGAGACTTGCACTCTAGCTCCTGGTCACTAAACGTGCCGAGGACGAGCCACAAGGACGAGCCACAAGGACGAGCCACAAGGACGAGCCACAAGGATGAGCCACAAGGACGAGCCACAAGGACGAGCCACAAGGACGAGCCACAAGGACGAGCCACAAGGATGAGCCACAAGGACGAGCCACAAGGACGAGCCACAAGGACGAGCCACAAGGACGAGCCACGAGGACGAGCCACAAGGACGAGCCACAAGGACGAGCCACAAGGATGAGCCACAAGGACGAGCCACAAGGACGAGCCACGAGGACGAGCCACAAGGACGAGCCACGAGGCCGAGCCACAAGGACGAGCCACAAGGACGAGCCACAAGGATGAGCCACGAGGATGAGCCACAAGGACGAGCCACAAGGATGAGCCACAAGGACGAGCCACAAGGATGAGCCACAAGGACGAGCCACGAGGACGAGCCACAAGGACGAGCCACAAGGACGAGCCACAAGGATGAGCCACGAGGATGAGCCACAAGGACGAGCCACAAGGACGAGCCACAAGGATGAGCCACAAGGACGAGCCACGAGGACGAGCCACGAGGACGAGGCCACGAGGACGAGCCACGAGGACGTGCCACAAGGACTCAGCTGTCTTGGTGAGTGTCAAGTGACCAACCCCGGAGACAGGTTGCCGCGTCCGAAGTAACCAACAGTTAATCTGGCTAAATTATCCTGGCAACAAGCAATGGTAAACTTTGTCTAATTCTGTATTCAACACAGGTCGGCGTTCGAACCCCGACCGGCCAAGTGGCTGGGTCCCGCTCCCTCCTATCCCAACTCTCTCATGTCTTACTCTCATGGCTTGTAAGACTTCCAAGTGCTCTTCCAAGTGTTATTTGATCGTAACGACTTGGCGCGCTCTCTCCTAGTAATATCGTGTCATTTACCACTGCTGATTTCTTTCAAATACCTTTTATGTAAAGTAGGAAATACCATTTCTAAGACCGGGCCGCGATGATCCCTCGACGGCTTGCAGTAGTCGAGGGTACCTGTCCACTCCAGGTGTATTCTGGCCTTAAGTATCATTAAGTAGGTATCATTAAGAAGGCATCGGACCATCTTGGG
Organism: Procambarus virginalis; assembly: GCA_020271785.1. NCBI lineage: Eukaryota > Metazoa > Arthropoda > Malacostraca > Decapoda > Cambaridae > Procambarus > Procambarus virginalis. The sequence goes on along the minus strand of WNGS01164706.1, from coordinate 18,235 downwards.
ACAAATATTTGAATACTTTATGTACTGAGCTGTTGTAGTACCTGGTTGGTAAATGTTTGGTACCTGCTTGGTGTCTGCTTGGTACCTGCTTGGTGCCTGCTTGGTACCTGCGTGGTGCCTGCTTGGTACCTGCTGGTACCTGCTTGATACCTGCTTGGTGCCTGCTTGGTGCCTGCTTGGTGCCTGCTTGGTGC
>WNGS01164705.1:62273-72855 GCA_020271785.1 Procambarus virginalis | reverse complement strand
TAAGTTTCATCACTTGTTCCTTCACTGTTGTCTTCCTCCTGATGTGACTGTGTAGTAGCTTTGGTTCGGTCTTGGCTTATTAGCTATATCATTTCATACCTTTTCCTCAGCTGCTCTTCTCACACTAAGATACTCGTTCCTGGTTCTCTGGTTTCTCTCTCTACTTTCTGGTGTTCTGTTATTACGGAAGTTCCTCCATACACTTTTGCTCAGCTCCTTTGCTTTCATACATTCCCTATTAAACCACGGATTCTTCCTTTGCTTCTCTGTTTTTCCTGTCGGGCTGGGACAAACCTGCTTACAGCCTACTGACATTTTTGGGTGACATAGTCCATCATGTCTTGTACGGACTTGGTTCTGAGTTCTGTGTCCCAATGTATATCCCATAGGAATTTATTCATCTCCTCATAGTTTCCCTTTCGGTACGCCAGCCCTTAGGTTCCCAGTTCTTTTTTGGGGGTGATAATTCCTAGCTCAACCAGGTACTCAAAGCTCATACACTATGATGGGTGGGCGAGGAAAGGTACACAGAGAATGACAAAGAGGTGTGCGAAGAAACTCAACAAAAGGTTCCAGGAGGTCTTACAATAGAACAGGGAGAAGTCACGGCTCTAGAAGAGCAACCAGGTGACCTTGGAAAGGTTCGAAATTACAAGAGATGAGGTCAAGAAGCACCTATTGGAGCTGCATGTGAGAAAAGCTGTTGGGCCAGATGGAATATTACCATGGGTATTGAAAGATGTGCAGGAGCACTTGCTTGCCACTTTCCATAGTGTATAGTAGGTCACTGGAAATGGGGAGACCTACCAGAAATATGGAAGACTGCTAATGTAGTACCAATATTTAAAAAGGGTGGACAGACAAGAGGCACTGAACTACAGGCCAGTGTCCTTAACTTGTATACCATGCAAGGTGATGGAGAAGATGTGTTGTGAGAAAAAACCTAGTAACACACTCTGGAGAGAAGAGACTTCGTGACAATCCATCAACATGGGTTCAGGGAGGGTAAATCTGCCTTACAGGCTTGATAGAATTCTACGATCAGGGACAAAGATCAAGCAAGAAAGAGAAGGATGGGCGGACTGCATTTTTTTTGGACTGTTGGAAAGCCTTTGACACAGTACCCCATAAAAGGTTGATGCATAAGCTGGAGAAAACAGGCAGGAGTAACTGGTAGGGCGCTCCAGTGGATAAGGAGTACCTAAGCAATAGGAACTTAGAGTTACAGTGAGGGGTGAGACCTCAGATGGCGTAAGTCACCAGTGTAGTCCCACGGGCGCTGTACTTGGACCTATCCGGTTTCTGATAAACGAAAATGATCTCCCAGAAGGTATAGACTCATTCCTCTCAATGTTTGCTGACGACGCCAAAATTATGAGAAGGATAAGACAGAGGAGGACAGCTTGAGGCTTCAAGAAGACCTGGACAAGCTGCAGGAATGGTCGAACAAATGGCTGTTAGAGTTTAACCCAAGCAAATGTAATGTAATGAAGATAGGGGTAGGAAGCAGGAGACCAGATACAAGGTATCATTCGGGAGATGAATACTTCAAGAGTCAGAGAGAGAGAAAGACCTGGGGGTTGATATCACGCCAGACCTGTCCCCTGAAGCTCATATCAAGAGGATAACATTAGCAGCATATGCCAGGTTGGCTAACATAAGAACAGCCTTTAGAAACTTGTGTAAGGAATCTTTCAGAACATTATATACCACATATGTCAGACTAATCCTGGAGTATGCGGCTCCAGCATGGAGTCCATATCTAGTCAAGCATAAGATTAAACTGGAAAAGTTCAAAGGTTTGCCACCAGACTAGTACCCGAGCTGAGAGGTATGAGCTACGAGGAGCGACTACGGGAATTAAACCTCACTTCGTTGGATGACAGAAGAGTTAGGGGGGACATGATCACCACATTCAAGAATCTCAAGGGAATCGAAAGGGTGATAAAGACAGGCTATTTAACACAAGGGGCACACGCACTAGGGGACACAGGTGGAAACTGAGTGCCCAAATGAGCCACAGAGATATTAGAAAGAACTTTTTAGTGTCAGAGTGGTTGACAAATGGTATGCATTAGGAAGTAATGTGGTGGAGGCTGACTCCATACACAGTTTCAAGTGTAGATATGATAGAGCCCAATAGCTCGGAATCTGTACACCTGTTGATTGACGGTTGAGAGGCGGGACCAAAGAGCCAGAGCTCAACCCTCGCAAGCACATCTAGGTGAGTACAACTAGGGAGTACACACACACAATGAGTGACCACAGTGTACTGAACTTTGAGTACTGGTAGAGCTAGGAATTATCTCCCCCAAAAAGAACTAGGAAACAAAAGGCTGCATACCGCAAGGGGAATTATAAGGAGATAAGATGCTTCCTAAGGGAATACCTGGGGACACAGACCTCAGAGATAAGTCTGTACAAGAGATGATGGACTATGTCACCCAAAAGTGTCAGGAGGCAGTAAGCAGATACCATCCCGGCCCAAAAGGAAAATCCGAGAAGCAAAAGAAGAATCCATGGATAATAGGGCATGTATGGAAGCAAAGAAACTGAACAAAAGGGCGCGGAGGAACTTCGGAATAACAGAACACCAGAAAGCAGAGAGAGATACCAGAGAACCAGGAATGAGTACGTCAGGGTGAGAAGAGAAGCAGAAAAAAGTTTTGAAAATTATATTGGCAAACAAAGCCAAGACGAACCAAAGCTACTCCATAGTCACATCAGAAGGAAAACAACAGTGAAAGAACAGGCAGTGAAACTTAGAGCAGGCGAGTACAGGTATACAGAGAATGACAAAGAGGTGTGTGAAGAACTCAACAAGAGGTTCCAGGAGGTCTTCACAACAGAACAAGGTGAGGTCACTGTGCTAGGAGAAAGGGAAGTAAACCAGGCGGCAATGGAAGGGTTCGAATTACTAGAGAGGAGGTCAAGAGACACCTGCTGGATCTGGATGTTAGAAAGGCTGTTGGTCCAGACGGGATCTCACCTTGGGTACTGAAAGAGTGTGCAGAGGCATTTGCTTGCCACTCTCCATAGTGTATAGTGGTCACTGGAGACGGGAGACCTACCAGAAATATGGAAGACGGCGAATGTGGTCCAATATACAAAAAGGGCGACCGGCAAGAGGCACGGAACTACAGGCCAGTGTCCTTGACTTGTATGCCTTGCAAGGTGATGGAGAAGATCGTGAGAAAAAACCTGGTAGCACATCTGGAGAGAAGGGACTTCGTGACAAATCGCCAGCATGGGTTCAGGGAGGGTAAATCTTGCCTGACTGGTTTAATAGAATTCTACGACCAGGTGACAAAGATTAAGCAAGAAAGAGAGGGCTGGGCGGACTGCATTTTCTTGGATTGTCAGAAAGCCTTTGACACAGTACCGCATAAGAGGCTGGTACATGAGCTGGAGAGACAGGCAGGTGTAGCTGGTAAGGTGCTCCAGTGGATAAGGGAGTACCTGAGCAATAGGAAGCAGAGAGTTACAGTGAGAGGTGAGACCTCCGATTGGCGTGAAGTTACCAGTGGAGTCCCACAGGGCTCTGTACTCGGTCCAATTTTGTTTCTGATATCTGTAAATGATCTCCCGGAGGGTATAGATTCATTTCTCTCAATGTTTGCGGACGACGCCAAAATTATGAGACGGATTAAGAAAGAAGAGAACTGTTTGAGGCTTCAAGAAGACCAAGACAAGCTGAAGGAATGGTCGAACAAATGGTTGTTAGAGTTTAACCCAATCAAATGTAATGTAATGAATATAGGTGTAGGGAACAGGAGGCAGATACAAGGTATCATCTGGGAGAGGAAATTCTTCAGGATTCAGAGAAAGAAAAAGACTTGGGGGTTGATATCACGCCAGACCTGTCTCCTGCAGCACATATCAAGAGCATAACATCAGCGGCATATGCCAGGCTGGCCACATACGAACGGCATTCAGAAACTTGTGTAAAGAATCATTCAGAACTTTGTATACCACATATGTCAGGGCAATCCTGGAGTATGCAGCCCCAGCATGGAGTCCATATCTAGTCAAGCATAAGACTAAACTGGAAAAGGTTCAAAGGTTTGCCACCAGAGTAGTGCCCGAGCTGAGAGGTATGAGCTACGAGGAGAGACTACGGGAATTAACCTCACTTCGCTGGAAGACAGAAGAGTTAAGGGGGGACATGATTACCACATTCAAATTCTGAAGGGAATTGATAGGGTAGATAAAGACGGGCTATTTAACACAAGGGGCACACGCACTAGGGTACACAGGTGGAAACTGAGTGCCCAAATGAGCCACAGAGATATTAGAAAGAACTTTTTTAGTGTCAGTGTGGTTGACAAATGGAATGCATTAGAAGTAATGTGGTGGAGGCTGAATCCTTACACAGTTTCAAGTGTAGATATGATAGAGCCCAATAGGCTCATGAATCTGTACACCAGTTGATTGACAGTTGAGAGGCTGGACCAAAGAGCCAGATCTCACCCCCTGCAAGCACAACTAGGTGAGTACACCACACACACACACACACACACACACACACACACACACAACACACACACACACACACACCACACACACACCACACACACCACACACAAGCAAGCACAGACCCACACTGCCAGACCCACCACAGCCGTGAATCACCAATTGAAAAAACCAAGGCTAATCAGCTTTTAGGTTGCTCAAGCAAGCTCAAGTATGTGAGAGAACTTGGCACGTATACACACATACACAACCTCTCACACGTACACATACATGTACAGGCACAAACATGTTCAAAACACAAACGTGCAAGCATTCACATGTACAAAAGCATAATCTAGGCTTATAAACTTTGTCAACGCATTTACCCAACCTCACACCTGCCAACCGAACAGTGGACAAGTGGACCCAACCTCACACCTGCCAACAGAACAGTGGACAAGTGGACCCAACCTCACACCTGCCAACAGAACAGTGGACAAGTGGACCCAACCTCACACCTGCCAACAGAACAGTGGACAAGTGGACCCAACCTCACACCTGCCAACAGAACAGTGGGCAAGTGGACCCAACCTCACACCTGCCAACAGAACAGTGGGCAAGGGGACCCAACCTCACACCTGCCAACAAAACAGTGGACAAGTGGACCCAACCTCACACCTTCCAACAGAACAGTGGACAAGTGGACCCAACCTCACACCTTCCAACAGAACAGTGGACAAGTGGACCCAACCTCACACCTGCCAACAGAACAGTGGGCAAGGGGACCCAACCTCACACCTGCCAACAGAACAGTGGGCAAGGGGACCCAACCTCACACCTGCCAACAAAACAGTGGACAAGTGGACCCAACCTCACACCTTCCAACAGAACAGTGGACAAGTGGACCCAACCTCACACCTGCCAACAGAACAGTGGACAAGTGGACCCAACCTCACACCTGCCAACAGAACAGTGGGCAAGTGGACCCAACCTCGCACCTGCCAACAAAACAGTGGGCAAGGGGACCCAACCTCAGATGTTCTGTGCTACCGTTGTAGCACAGAAAAAGTGTTATATTGATAACTTCTTGGATGAAGCTACGAAGAGAAACCCCAGAATGTGATATCTTCAAGTCGAGAAGAAACGACATGTCATATATGAAATTTGTTTTCATAGAAAGTATATTTAGAGCCACTATAAGGTTACCGTTCCTTATATATCAGGTTTCTTTAATAGTCGTGTCGTTGATGGCCGCTTAATGATCTCGTTTACAGCTATGCCAACTGCGCACTGTAAATTGCCTGCTGTAAAAGACGCACAATGACTTGAAAACTATTTGCTATTACAGTTCCTAATTTCGTAATTTCCAGATTATAAGCCATTAAGAATAGTCGCTCCACTTTGGATCATAGAACGCAAACCTTTACCTGAAAGTACAAAGCTCACTTTTGATCCAGATTGCTCTCGGGTTGATCCTACTTGTGAACGCGTTATCTAGTGATCATATCTCACGTCTGACCAAGCTAACTTGTGATCTGTGTGCCGTGTGGTGTAGTGAAGGGCTGTACAGGTGGTGGTGTAGCAGGTCACTCCCGTTGTGAGGTAATGACGCCATGAACACGACACCTACACTACTGCACTTTTTCATTATACCACCCACGGTATGTGACTGCAGCCTTAATTAGGCTCAACGTTGCAGTGTTGCCAGGACTGACGCATTAGAGTGAACACTGCTGCAGCATAACAGCATTAAGCAGTGATGTGGTGGAGGCTGACTCCATACGCAGTTTACAATGTAGATATGATAGAGCCCAATAGGTTCAGGAACCTGTACACTTGTTGATTGACAGTTGAGAGGCGGGACCAAAGAGCCAGAGCTCAACCCCGCAAACACAACTAGGTGAGTACACGCAAACACACACACACACATACACAACACACACAACACACACACACACACACACACACAACACACACACCACACACACAAACACACACACACATACACATACATATATGTACTAGGTGAGTACACACACACACACACCACATATATATATATATATATATATATATATATATATATATATATATATATAATATATTTTAGCATATATATATATGCTAACAGCTGAATGGTCCCAGGACTAGATATGGTGATGGTCAAGTGGTTTAAGGCGTCCCTGTACATACCAGTTGCGTTGCTCCTGGGAGTATGGGTTCGAGTCACTTCTGGGTTGTGAGTTTTCATTAATATATAATATATATATATATATATATATATATATATATATATATATTATATATATATATATATTATATATATATTAGTATATTTGGTAGCAGTCTTCCTGTAGACATATGTTATTAAATATGACCGAAAAAGTAAGATTAATAATTCTAACACGAATTTTCTCAATTTTCCTTATGTTTGTTTTTACTGATGACGGTAAATGAAAAATCAATTCTCCAAATTCATTCTTTCATTTCTTAGTCTGACGCGACACTTGAGCGCGTTTCGTAAAACTTATTACATTTTCAAAGACTTTAGTTACACACACACAGAACAACTATAACTGAACAGAGTTTAAACAGCTTTTCTTTTTTATACCTGCATTTGGGTGAGGTGAATGTTACAATGGTTTGGGGTGAGGTGAGAACAAAACAGAACACGAAACAATGGGTATAAGCTACAGGGAAGAATAGATCTGTAACTGCAGAAGGCCTATTGGCCCGTATTTCTTGATGTTTCTATATTGGAGCGGAGTCTTGAAGTGGGTAGAATATAGTTGTGCATTAATGGCTGTTGATTGCTGGTGTTGACTTCTTGATGTGTAGTGCCTCGCAGATGTCAAGCCGCCTGTTGTCGCTGTATCTATCAATGATTTCTGTGTTGTTTGTTAAGATTTCTCTGGTGATGGTTTGGTTGTGGGAAGAGATTATATGTTCCTTGATAGAGCCCTGTTGCTTATGCATCGTTAATCGCCTGGAAAGAGATGTTTTTGTCTTGCCTATATTCTGAGTTCTTTGAGGCTTACAGTCCCCAAGTGGGCATTTGAAGGCATAGACGACGGTTGTCTCTTTCAAAGCGTTCTGCTTTGTGTCTGGAAAGTTTCTCATGAGTAGGTTGGCAGTTTTCTTGGTTTTAAAGTAAATCGTCAGTTGTATCTTCTGATTTTTGTCCGTAAAGATAACGTTTCTATTAACAATATCTTCAGGACCCTTTCCTCCGTTTTATGAGCTGTGGAAAAGAAGTTCCTGTAAAATAGTCTAATAGGGGTATAGGGGTTGTATTAGTTGTCTCTTCAGAGGTTGCATGGCGTTTCACCTTCCTTCTTATGATGTCTTCAACGAAACCATTGGAGAAGCCGTTGTTGACTAGGACCTGCCTTACTCTACAGAGTTCTTCGTCGACCTGCTTCCATTCTGAGCTGTGGCTGAGAGCACGGTCGACATAAGCGTTAACAACACTCCTCTTGTACCTGTCTGGGCAGTCACTGTTGGCATTGAGGCACATTCCTATGTTTGTTTCCTTGTTTGATTTTTATATATATATAATATATATATATATATATATATATATATAATATATATATATATATATATATATATGTCATACTGATAGGTACAGTCGCGGAATTCATAAAAAATCGACAAATTCATTATGCTTAAAAGAGACATCTACTTATCATAAACATTTATAAATGTTTAAAGTTTGAACTAAAACTTAGTAACTTCATCGGACCTAAATATGTCAATTATCTCCTAACACCTCATATATGAGACTGCAAATAAACTCTTTGTGGGCATCTAATCATTAACAACTGATATTGGTACATTCACATATACGGAAAATTAAATACATAAGGGAAACAAGTCTGCGGATTTGACTCGCCATGTTTAACTTACCAGTCCATGTCCAACGGATCTGGTGACTGTTGGTCGAGTTTGATCTTGTCACGGTGAAGCATACTGTGATGATAAAATGATAGTGAACGGTGAAGCATACTGTGATGGTAAAATGATAGTGAACGGTGAAGCATACTGTGATGGTAAATGAAGTGAACGGTGAAGCATACTGTGATGGTAAAATGATAGTGAACGGTGGAAGCATACTGTGATGGTAAAATGATAGTGAACGGTGAAGCATACTGTGATAATAAAATGATAGTGAACGGTGAAGCATACTGTGATAATAAAATGATAGTGAACGGTGAAGCATACTGTGATAATAAAATGATAGTGAACGGTGAGCATACTGTGACGGTAAAATGATAGTGAACGGTGAAGCATACTGTGACGGTAAAATGATAGTGAACGGTGAAGCATACTGTGATGGTAAAATGATAGTGAACGGTGAAGCATACTGTGATAATAAAATGATAGTGAACGGTGAAGCATACTGTGATAATAAAATGATAGTGAACGGTGAAACATACTGTGATAATAAAATGATAGTGAACGGTGAAGCATACTGTGATAAAATGATAGTGAACGGTGAAGCATACTGTGACTGTAAAATGATAGTGAACGGTGAAGCATACTGTGACGGTAAAATGATAGTGAACGGTGAAGCATACTGTGACGGTAAAATGATAGTGAACGGTGAAGCATACTGTGACGGTAAAATGATAGTGAACGGTGAAGCATACTGTGACGGTAAAATGATAGTGAACGGTGAAGCATACTGTGACGGTAAAATGATAGTGAACGGTGAAGCATACTGTGACGGTAAAATGATAGTGAACGGTGAAGCATACTGTGATGGTAAAATGATAGTGAACGGTGAAGCATACTGTGATAACAAAATGATAGTGAACGGTGAAGCATACTGTGATAATAAAATGATAGTGAACGGTGAAGCATACTGTGACGGTAAAATGATAGTGAACGGTGAAGCATACTGTGACGGTAAAATGATAGTGAACGGTGAAGCATACTGTGACGGTAAAATGATTGTGAACGGTGAAGCATACTGTGACGGTAAAATGATAGTGAACGGTGAAGCATACTGTGACGGTAGAATGATAGTGAACGGTGAAGCATACTGTGACGGTAAAATGATAGTGAACGGTGAAGCATACTGTGACGGTAAAATGATAGTGAACGGTGAAGCATACTGTGACGGTAAAATGATAGTGAACGGTGAAGCATACTGTGATGGTAAAATGATAGTGAACGGTGAAGCATACTGTGATAACAAAATGATAGTGAACGGTGAAGCATACTGTGATAATAAAATGATAGTGAACGGTGAAGCATACTGCGATGATAAAATGATAGTGAACGGTGAAGCATACTGTGATAATAAAATGATAGTGAACGGTGAAGCATACTGTGATGATAAAATGATAGTGAACGGTGAAGCATACTGTGATGGTAAAATGATAGTGAACGGTGAAGCATACTGTGACGGTAAAATGATAGTGAACGGTGAAGCATACTGTGATAATAAAATGATAGTGAACGGTGAAGCATACTGTGATAATAAAATGATAGTGAACGGTGAAGCATACTGTGACGGTAAAATGATACATGCTGAACACCTCAGTAGAGCATAATGACTGACTACCTCTCCAACAGCCTCAGCACTGAGGAAGTAGACAGAGTCATACACAAGGAAGCCACTGTATCGTGGTACATCTATCGGAATATCCTAGAGCAGGACGGGGATCGAACCAGCTCGGTGCCTCAAGACTCCTGGTGGACTCGGGTGGATCACTGGATAAATAATCCTGAACATATCGTGGTGCAGGGGTTAAGGTGTTCGTCTTGAGTTACCCAGGACGCGGGGTCGAGACCCCGTCCGCTTACAAGGATTTTCTCATGGACGGGATTGCAGTCAGGTGTGGGAATGTCTCTTGAGATGTTATGTTGCCTGCAGGTGTGGGAGTGTCTACTGTAGGTATTATCTTGCCTGCAGGTGTGGGAGTGTCTACTGTAGGTATTATCTTGCCTGCAGGTGTGGGAGAGTCTCTTGTGATGTTATGTTGCATGCAGGTGTGGGAGAGTTTCATGTGATGTTATGTGCCTGCGGTGTGGGAGAGTTTCATGTGATGTTATGTTGCCTGCAGGTGTGGGAGAGTCTCTTGTGATGTTATGTTGCTGCAGGTGTGGGAGAGTCTCTTGT
>WNGS01164705.1:46468-61273 GCA_020271785.1 Procambarus virginalis | reverse complement strand
AAAAGGCTGGCATACTGCAAGGGGAATTATTAGGGAGATGAGAAGCTTCCTAGGGAAATACCTTGGACACAGACCTCAGAGATAAGTCTGTACAAGACATGATGGACTATGTCACCCAAAAGTGTCTGGAGGCAGTAAGCAGATACATCCCGGCCCAAAAGGAAAAATCCGAGAACAAAAGAAGAATCCATGGTATAATAGGGCTTGTATGGAAGCAAAGAAACTGAACAAAAGGGCGTGGAGGAACTTCGCGAATAACAGAACACCAGAAAGCAGAGAGAGATACCAGAGAACCAGGAATGAGTATGTTAGGGTGAGAAGAAAAGCAGAGAAAAGTTATGAAAATTATATTGGCAAACAAAGCCAAGACCGAACCAAAGCTACTCCATAGTCACATCAGAAGGAAAACAACAGTGAAAGAACAGGCAGTGAAACTTAGAACAGGCAAGTACAGGTATACAGAGAATGACAAAGAGGTGTGTGAAGAACTCAACAAGAGGTTCCAGGAGGTCTTCACAACAGAACAAGGTGAGGTCACTGTGCTAGGAGAAAGGGAAGTAAACCAGGCGGCAATGGAAGGGTTCGAAATTACTAGAGAGGAGGTCAAGAGACACCTGCTGGATCTGGTGTTAGAAAGGCTGTTGGTCCAGACGGGATCTCACCTTGGGTACTGAAAGAGTGTGCAGAGGCATTTTGCTTGCCACTCTCCATAGTGTATAGTTGGTCACTGGAGACGGGAGACCTACCAGAAATATGGAAGACGGCGAATGTGGTCCCAATATACAAAAAGGGCGACCGGCAAGAGGCACTGAACTACAGGCCAGTGTCCTTGACTTGTATGCCTGGCAAGGTGATGGAGAAGATCGTGAGAAAAAAACTGGTAGCACATCTGGAGAGAAGGGACTTCGTGACAAATCGCCAGCATGGGTTCAGGGAGGGTAAATCTTGCCTGACTGGTTTAATAGAATTCTACGACCAGGTGACAAAGATTAAGCAAGAAAGAGAGGCTGGGCGGACTGCATTTTCTTGGATTGTCAGAAAGCCTTTGACACAGTACCGCATAAGAGGCTGGTACATGAGCTGGAGAGACAGGCAGGTGTAGGTGGTAAGGTGCTCCAGTGAATAAGGGAGTACCTGAGCAATAGGAAGCAGAGAGTTACAGTGAGGGGTGAGACCTCCGATTGGCGTGAAGTTACCAGTGGAGTCCCACAGGGCTCTGTACTCGGTCCAATTTTGTTTCTGATATCTGTAAATGATCTCCCGGAGGGTATAGATTCATTTCTCTCAATGTTTGCGGACGACGCCAAAATTATGAGACGGATTAAGAAAGAAGAGAACTGTTTGAGGCTTCAAGAAGACCAAGACAAGCTGAAGGAATGGTCGAACAAATGGTTGTTAGAGTTTAACCCAACCAAATGTAATGTAATGAATATAGGTGTAGGGAACAGGAGGCCAGATACAAGGTATCATCTGGGAGAGGAAATTCTTCAGGATTCAGAGAAAGAAAAAGACTTGGGGGTTGATATCACGCCAGACCTGTCTCCTGCAGCACATATCAAGAGCATAACATCAGCGGCATATGCCAGGCTGGCCAACATACGAACGGCATTCAGAAACTTGTGTAAAGAATCATTCAGAACTTTGTATACCACATATGTCAGGGCAATCCTGGAGTATGCAGCCCCAGCATGGAGTCCATATCTAGTCAAGCATAAGACTAAACTGGAAAAGGTTCAAAGGTTTGCCTCCAGAGTAGTGCCCGAGCTGAGAGGTATGAGCTACGAGGAGAGACTACGGGAATTTAACCTCACTTCGCTGGAAGACAGAAGAGTTAGGGGGGACATGATTACCACATTCAAAATTCTGAAGGGAATTGATAGGGTAGATAAAGACGGGCTATTTAACACAAGGGGCACATGCACTAGGGGACACAGGTAGAAACTGAGTGCCAAATGAGCCACAGAGATATTAGAAAGAACTTTTTTAGTGTCAGTGTGGTTGACAAATGGAATGCATTAGGAAGTAATGTGGTGGAGGCTGAGTCCATACACAGTTTCAAGTGTAGATATGATAGAGCCCAATAGGCTCATGAATCTGTACACCAGTTGATTGACAGTTGAGAGGCTGGACCAAAGAGCCAGATCTCACCCCCTGCAAGCACAACTAGGTGAGTACAACTAGGTGAGTACACATACACACACACACACACACACACACCACACACACACACACACACACACACACACACACACACACACACACACACGCAAGTAAGCAAGCACAGACCCACACTGCCAGACCCACCACAGCCGTGAATCACCAATTGAAAAACAAAGGCTAATCAGCTTTCAGCTTGCTCAAGCAAGCTCAAATATGTGAGAGAACTTGGCACGTATACACACATACACAACCTGGGGCCAGGTAGCCTGGTGGATATCGCGCAGGATTCGTAATTCTGTGGCGCGGGTTCGATTCCCGCACCCGGCAGAAACAAATGGGCAAAGTTTCTTTCACCCTGAATGCCCCTGTTACCTAGCAGTAAATAGGTACCTGGGAGTTAGTCAGCTGTCACGGGCTGCTTCCTGGTGTGTGTGTGTGTGTGTGTGTGGTGTGGAAAAAAAAAAAGTAGTTAGTGTAGTTAGTAAACAGTTGATTGACAGTTGAGAGGCGGGCCGAAAGAGCAAAGCTCAACCCCCGTAAAATACAACTAAGTGAATACAACCTCTCACACGTACACATACATGTACAGGCACAAACATGTTCAAAACACAAACGTGCAAGCATTCACATGTACAAAAGCATAATCTACGCTTATAAACTTTGTCAACGCATTTACCCAACCTCACACCTGCCAACCGAACAGTGGGCAAGTGGACCCAACCTCACACCTGCCAACAGAAAAGTGGCAAGTGGACCCAACCTCACACCTGCCAACAGAACAGTGGGCAAGTGGACCCAACCTCACACCTGCCAACAGAACAGTGGGCAAGTGGACCCAACCTCACACCTGCCAACAGAACAGTGGGCAAGTGGACCCAACCTCACACCTGCCAACAGAACAGTGGGCAAGGGGACCCAACCTCACACCTGCCAACAGAACAGTGGGCAAGTGGACCCAACCTCACACCTGCCAACAGAACAGTGGGCAAGGGGACCCAACCTCACACCTGCCAACAGAACAGTGGGCAAGTGGACCCAACCTCACACCTGCCAACAGAACCAGTGGGCAAGGGGACCCATCCTCACACCTGCCAACAGAACAGTGGGCAAGGGGACCCAACCTCACACCTGCCAACAAAACAGTGGGCAAGGGGACCCAACCTCACACCTGCCAACAGAACAGTGGGCAAGGGGACCCAACCTCACACCTGCCAACAGAACAGTGGGCAAGGGGACCCAACCTCACACCTGCCAACAGAACAGTGGGCAAGGGGACCCAACCTCACACCTGCCAACAGAACCAGTGGGCAAGGGGACCCATCCTCACACCTGCCAACAGAACAGTGGGCAAGGGGACCCAACCTCACACCTGCCAACAGAACAGTGGGCAAGGGGACCCAACCTCAGATGTTCTGTGCTACCGTTGTACAACAGAAAAAGTGTTATATTGATAACTTCTTGGATGAAGCTACGAAGAGAAGCCCCAGAATGTGATATCTTCAAGTCGAGAAGAAACGACATGTCATATATGAAATTTGTTTTCATAGAAAGTATATTTAGAGCCTCCATAAGGTTACCGTTCCTTATATATCAGGTTTCTTTAATAGTCGTGTCGTTGATGGCCGCTTAATGATCTCGTTTACAGCTATGCTAACTGCGCACTGTAAATTGCCTGCTGTAAAAGACGCACTATGACTTGAAAACTATTTGCTATTACAGTTCCTAATTTCGTAATTTCCAGATTATAAGCCATTAAGAATAGTCGCTCCACTTTGGATCATAGAACGCAAACCTTTACCTGAAAGTACAAAGCTCACTTTTGATCCAGATTGCTCTCGGGTTGATCCTACTTGTGAACGCGTTATCTAGTGATCATATCTCACGTCTGACCAAGCTAACTTGTGATCTGTGTGCCGTGTGGTGTAGTGAAGGGCTGTACAGGTGATGGTGTAGTAGGAGGTCACTCCCGTTGTGAGGTAATGACGCCATGAACACGACACCTACACTACTGCACTTTTTCATTATGCCACCCACGGTATGTGACTGCAGCCTTAATTAGGCTCAACGTTGCAGTGTTGCCAGGACTGACGCATTAGAGTGAACACTGCTGCAGCATAACAGCATTAAGCAGTGATGTGGTGGAGGCTGACTCCATACGCAGTTTACAATGTAGATATGATAGAGCCCAATAGGCTCAGGAACCTGTACACTTGTTGATTGACAGTTGAGAGGCGGGACCAAAGAGCCAGAGCTCAACCCCCGCAAACACAACTAGGTGAGTACACGCAAACACACACACACACATACACACACACACACACACACACATACATATATGTACTAGGTGAGTACACACACACACACACACACACACACACATATATATATATATATATATATATATATATATATATATATATATATATATATATATATATATATGCAAACAAGCCTGAATGGTCCCCAGGACTAGATATGGTGATGGTCAAGTGGTTTAAGGCGTCCCTGTACATACCAGTTGCGTTGCTCCTGGGAGTATGGGTTCGAGTCACTTCTGGGTTGTGAGTTTTCATTTATATATATATATATATATATATATATATATATATATATATATATATATATATATATATATATATATATATATTAGACCCTCTCTATATATATATAGAGGGTCTTCTGCCAAACATCCATAAAACTAAACCTGAAGACAGCACACTCCTAGGAGCTCCCCTGGGGTTGAAAGCCATCGATGAGGTCCTTGATAAGAAAATCGCCGACCTTAAGAGGATGGATGGGAGGATTGAGGATATTGATGCTCATGATGCACTCTACCTCATCACCAGATGTCTGTCCCTCCCCAGGTTAACCTACTTTCTGAGGTGTTCACCATCTTACAGTAGCCAAAAACTAAGAGAGTATGACCGGTTACTGAAATCAATGCTAGAAAAAGCCCTTAACCTCTCTTTTGATGACCTGCAGTGGAAACAAGCCTCTCTTCCCGTAAGACTTGGGGGCCTCGGAGTTCGAACAGCAACGCAAATCGCTGTTCCAGCCTTCCTGTCCTCCTTATCAGCATCCGACGACCTTGTGAAGGAAATTCTACCTGCCCACTTACATCAGCTGGCAGGTGTACATGATCCCAATTTTACACGCTGTGCCACAGAGTGGGCCTCTCGTGCAGGCCCATCACCTCAACCACCATCCCCAAAAGCCCACAGGCAATCCAGCTGGGATGGCCCCATTGTAGACAAAGTTGCTGCAGAGTGCCTGGGTGCTGCATCAACACAGCACGACATTGCTCGCCTCACAGCAGTAGCAGCCCCTCATGCAGGGGATTTCCTGTTAGCAACCCCAATGTCGGCAACTGGCACGCGTCTCACACCACACGCCCTCCGAATTGCTGTGGCCCTCCGCCTTGCTGCCCCAATCCACACCAGATATAGGTGTATTTGCGGCGAGGTGGTGGCTGACAGGTACGGCCACCATGGCCTACTCTGCCAAAGCACGGGAGGATGGCACTCGAGGCACAGTGAAGTTAACGACATCATCAAGAGGAGCCTCACCACAGCTGGATGCCCAGCCGAGAGAGAGCCTCGTTACCTAACGCCCCGTAACTCTGATGCTCTTATTGGTCGCCCGGATGGTATCACAGTGAACCCCTGGAAGAATGGCAAGCAGTTGGTATGGGACTACACGTGCGTATCAACCCTGGCTAACACCTACATTGACCTCAGTGTTGCACAACCAGGTGGCGCTGCCACCCACAGGGAAGCAGCCAAATCCCGTAAGTATAGAGAACTTGATCACCACTACAATTTTGTCCCCATTGCTTCTGAGACACTCGGCGCCTGGGGTAAAAGTGCTACCAGTTTTTTGAAGGAACTGGGTTCTAGGCTCATTGAAACAACAAGGGACCCTAGAGCTGCCAGCTTTCTTTTCCAGCGCCTCAGCGTGGCGATACAGAGGGGAAATGCGCACTGCATCCAGGGTTCCTGCCCGCCATCTGAGGAGCTGGAGGAACTCGACAACCTATGATAACCATCTTTGTAACCTATATGTAACTCCTTTTTTGTAACACAGTTCAAATAAAGCAAATATATATGTGTACATACAAAAGAATGGGGGTGGTAGGAGAAGAAAATATTAGTGTTCAGTGAGAAACCACAAGGTCTCCTCTGAATACGTTTTATTTTCTTCTCCGAGGCTATGGGTCCCCACATTGGCACCAGAGGTGGTACCCTCACAAACTTTTATATATATTAGTATATTTTGGTAGCAGTCTTTCCTGTAGACATATTATTAAATATGACCGAAAAAGTAAGATTAATAATTCTAACATGAATTTTCTCAATGTTTCTTACATTCTTTTTCACGGTTGATGGTAACTGAAAAATCAATTCTCCAAAGTTCATTTTTATTTCTAGTCTGACGCGACACTTGAGCGCATTTCGTAAAACTTATTACATTTTCAAAGACTTTAGTTTACACACACAACTATAACTGAACAGAGTTTAAACAGCTTTGACTTTCTTTTTTATACCTGCATTTGGGTGAGGTGACATGTTACAATGGTTTTGGATGAGGTGAAAACAAACTTTCAACACAACACAGAACACGAAACAATGGGTATAAGCTAAAGGGAAGAATAGAAGTAACTGCAGAGGGCCTATTGGCCCATATTTCTTGATGCTTCTATACTGGAGCGGAGTCTTGAAGTGGGTAGAATATAATTGTTTGTTAATTGGCTGTTGATTTCTGGTGTTGACTTCTTAATGTGTAGTGCCTCGCAGATATCTAGCCGCCTGCTATCGCTGTATCTATCGATGATTTCCATGTTTTTTGTTAAGACTTCTCTGGTGATGGTCTGGTTGTGGGAAGAGATTATATGTTCCTTGATAGAGCCCTGTTGCTTATGCATCGTTAATCGCCTGGAAAGAGATGTTTTTGTCTTGCCTATATACTGAGTTCTTTGAGGCTTACAGTCCCCAAGTGGGCATTTGAAGGCATAGACGACATTGGTCTCTTTCAAAGCGTTCTGCTTTGTGTCTGGAGAGTTTCTCATGAGTAGGTTGGCAGTTTTCTTGGTTTTATAGTAAATCGTCAATTGTATCTTCTGATTTTTGTCTGTAGGGATAACGTTTCTATTAACAATATCTTTCAGGACCCTTTCCTCCGTTTTATGAGCTGTGGAGAAGAAGTTCCTGTAAAATAGTCTAATAGGGGGTATAGGTGTTGTATTGTCTCTTCAGAGGTTGCATGGCGTTTCACTTTCCTTCTTATGATGTCTTCAATGAAACCATTGGAGAAGCCGTTGTTGACTAGGACCTGCCTTATCCTACAGAGTTCTTCATCGACTTGCTTCCATCCTGAGCTGTGGCTGAGAGCACGGTCGACATAAGCGTTAACAACACTCCTCTTGTACCTGTCTGGGCAGTCACTGTTGGCATTGAGGCACATTCCTATGTTTGTTTCCTTGTTTGATTATATATATATATATATATATATATATATATATATATATATATATATATATATATATATATATATAACGGAAAACTCACACCCCAGAAGTGACTCGAACCCATACTCCCAGGAGCAACGCAACTGGTATGTACAGGGATGCCTTAAACCACTTGACCATCACGACCGGACATAAGGAAGTGATAGCCTGAGCTATATGAACCACTTCCCCGCCGGCACCTGGATGGTTATCTTGGGCATAGCATTTTATCAAATCACCTCTTTTTTTGGGGCAACACGTGAGGAACACAAATGCAAACAAGCCTGAATGGTCCCCAGGACTAGATACAACGGAAAACTCACACCCCAGAAGTGACTCGAACCCATACTCCCAGGAGCAACGCAACTGGTATGTACAGGGATGCCTTAAACCACTTGACCATCACGACCGGACATAAGGAAGTGATAGCCTGAGCTATATGAATATATAGTTGCCGGCGGGGAAGTGGTTCATATAGCTCAGGCTATCACTTCCTTATGTCCGGTCGTGATGGTCAAGTGGTTTAAGGCATCCCTGTACATACCAGTTGCGTTGCTCCTGGGAGTATGGGTTCGAGTCACTTCTGGGGTGTGAGTTTTCCGTTGTATCTAGTCCTGGGGACCATTCAGGCTTGTTTGCATATATATATATATATATATATATATATATATATATATATATATATATATATATATATATATATATATATATATATATCATACTTATAGGTACAGTCGCGGAATTCATTAAAAAATCGACAAATTCATTTATGCTTAAAAGAGACATCTACTTATCATATACATTTAATAAATGTTTAAAGTTTGAACTAAAACTTAGTAACTTCATCGGACCTAAATATGTCAATTATCTCCTAACACCTCATATATGAGACTGCAAATAAACTCTTTGTGGGCATCTAATCATTAACAACTGATATTGTTACATTCACATATAGGGAAATTTTTTTTTATTTATTAATTCATTAGGTACATCTGCATTAGTGCAGCTGCCCTAGACTATATGAAGTGGAGTACAGTGTGTCAAAAAAAACTAACTAGTTGATGCTAGAAAATTCCCATCACACAGGATGGTTAGTCATACAGAGGCATGTGATAAGCAGTCTGCACTGGCAGACTCCAGAAGCATTATGAGGATATCATCAACACAAGAGTGAATAAGGCAGCAGTGGTAATAAAGGTCACCATCTCGCAGGATGGTTAGTCATACAGGGCCATGTGTTTAGTAGCCTGCACTGGCAAATTTTGGGTACACTGTGAGGATATCTTCAAAAATACGAGAGTGAATAAAGTAATTGCAAAGCTCCAGGTACCTCATGCCAACTGGTCTGAAAGGTCTAATAACTGGGCATTCAGTGATGTAGTGCGGGAGATCGTGCCGTAGTTCCTGCTCACAGAGTTTGCAACTGGAGTGCTCAGGATTGGGAGATCCGTCACCTGCAGCCACCTGCCACAGGTAACGGTAACCCAACCTGATCCTTGCAACCACTGTGTCGCACAGTCTAGTGGATGTTTTGTGCTGCCCATAGATGTAGGTTTCAGATCTGACCAAATCATAGCTTTTTATACTAGTGCTTTCAGGTCGTTGGGAGTCAGTAAGTTCTTTCCTATCAGATCTGAATGTTTGGATCAATACAGTTTTGACAGCAGAGATGGGGATACCTAGATCTAAGTCAACTTCAAACTTGTTACACGCTAATTGGCTGCAATGTCTGTTTCATTATGATGGGTTATATTTATGTGTGAAGGTATCCATACAAAGGAAATTCGAGACCCTTACTCTGTGCATCAATTAGGTCATTTACAATTGGGTATACGGAAAATTATATACATAAGGGAAACAAGTCTGCGGATTTGACTCGCCAGGTTTAACTTACCAGTCCGTGTCCAACGGATCTGGTGACTGTTGGTCGAGTTTGATCTTGTCACGGTGAAGCATACTGTGATAATAAATGATAGTGAACGGTGAAGCATACTGTGATGGTAAATGATAGTGAACGGTGAAGCATACTGTGATAATAAATGATAGTGAACGGTGAAGCATACTGTGACGTAAAATGATAGTGAACGGTGAAGCATACTGTGACGGTAAAATGATAGTGAACGGTGAAGCATACTGTGATGGTAAAATGATAGTGAACGGTGAAGCATACTGTGACGGTAAAATGATACATGCTGCACACCTCAGTAGAGCATAATGACCGACTACCTCTCCAACAGCCTCAGCACTGAGGAAGTAGACAGTCATACACAAGGAAGCCACTGTATCGTGGTACATCTCTCGGAATATCCCTAGAGCAGGACGGGGATCGAACCAGCTCGGTGCCTCAAGACTCCTGGTGGACTCGGGTGGATTACTGAATAAATAATCCTGAACATATCGTGGTGCAGGGGTTAAGGTGTTCGTCTTGAGTTACCCAGGACGCGGGGTCGAGACCCTGTCCGCTTACAAGGATTTTCTCATGGACGGGATTGAAGTCAGGTGTGGGAATGTCTCTTGTGATGTTATCTTGCCTGCAGGTTTGGGAGTGTCTCTTGAGATGTTATGTTGCCTGCAGGTGTGGGAGTGTCTACTGTAGGTATTATCTTGCCTGCAGGTGTGGGAGTGTCTACTGTAGGTATTATCTTGCCTGCAGGTGTGGGAGAGTCTCTTGTGATGTTATGTTGCCTGCAGGTGTGGGAGAGTTTCATGTGATGTTATGTTGCCTGCAGGTGTGGGAGAGTTTCATGTGATGTTATGTTGCCTGCAGGTGTGGGAGAGTTTCATGTGATGTTATGTTGCCTGCAGGTGTGGGAGAGTCTCTTGTGATGTTATGTTGCCTGCAGGTGTGGGAGAGTCTCTTGTGATGTTATGTTGCCTGCAGGTGTGGGAGAGTTTCATGTGATGTTATGTTGCCTGCAGGTGTGGGAGAGTTTCATGTGATGTTATGTTACCTGCAGGTGTGAGAGAGTCTCTTGTGATGTTATGTTGCCTGCAGGTGTGGGAGAGTCTCTTGTGATGTTATGTTGCCTGCAGGTGTGGGAGAGTCTCTTGTGATGTTATCTTGCCTGCAGGTGTGGGAGAGTCTCTTGTGATGTTATGTTGCCTGCAGGTGTGGGAGAGTTTCATGTGATGTTATGTTGCCTGCAGGTGTGGGAGAGTTTCATGTGATGTTATGTTGCCTGCAGGTGTGGGAGAGTTTCATGTGATGTTATGTTGCCTGCAGGTGTGGGAGAGTCTCCTCCCACACCCAGTGTCTAGGGGGGGGGCTGAGGAGAGAGGCAGGAGCAGGGTGAGGCAGGAGCAGGGTGAGGCAGGGGCAGGGTGAGGCAGGGGCAGGGTGAGGCAGGAGCAGGGTGAGGCAGGGAGCAGGGTGAGGCAGGAGCAGGGTGAGGCAGGGGGCAGGGTGAGGCAGGGGGCAGGGTGAGGCAGGGAGCAGGGTGAGGCAGGAGCAGGGTGAGGCAGGGGGCAGGGTGAGGCAGGGGGCAGGGTGAGGCAGGGGGCAGGGTGAGGCAGGGGGCAGGGTGAGGCAGGGGGCAGGGTGAGGCAGGGGCAGGGTGAGGCAGGGTGAGGCAGGAGCAGGGTGAGGCAGGGTGAGGGAGGGTGAGGCAGGGTGAGGCAGGGTGAGGCAGGAGCAGGGTGAGGCAGGGTGAGGCAGGAGCAGGGTGAGGCAGGGTGAGGCAGGAGCAGGGTGAGGCAGGGTGAGGCAGGAGCAGGGTGAGGCAGGGTAAGGGAGGGTGAGGCAGGGTGAGGCAGGGTGAGGCAGGAGTGATGGAGGCATAAGTCTGACCAAGGCCACTAATAGCAGCACGGTGCGCGGGCTTTCCTTTACCGCCCCTGTGATTGGTTCATCAAGTGTGGCGCGGAGGTGATTGGCTGCCCCCAGTCACTAACACAGACTAACGCAGCCGACGTGCACACTCTCTCAGCCTTCTCAGCTCAAGCTCGCACCTCAAGCTCTCAGCTCAAGCTCTCACCTCAAGCTCTCACCTCAAGCTCTCAGCTCAAGCTCTCAGCTCAAGCTCTCACCTCAAGCTCTCAGCTCAAGCTCTCAGCTCAAGCTCTCAGCTCAAGCTCTCAGCTCAAGCTCTCACCTCAAGCTCTCACCTCAAGCTCTCAGCTCAAGCTCTCAGCTCAAGCTCTCAGCTCAAGCTCTCAGCTCAAGCTCTCAGCTCAAGCTCTCACCTCCAGCTCTCAGCTCAAGCTCTCACCTCCAGCTCTCAGCTCAAGCTCTCAGCTCAAGCTCTCAGCTCAAGCTCTCAGCTCAAGCTCTCAGCTCAAGCTCTCACCTCAAGCTCTCACCTCAAGCTCTCAGCTCCAGTTCTCAGCTCCAGCTCTCAGCTCAAGCTCTCAGCTCAAGCTCTCAGCTCCAGCTCTCAGCTCAATCTCTCAGCTCAAGCTCTCAGCTCAAGCTCTCAGCTCAAGCTCTCAGTTCAAGCTCTCACCTCAAGCTCTCACCTCAAGCTCTCAGCTCCAGTTCTCAGCTCCAGCTCTCAGCTCAAGCTCTCAGCTCAAGCTCTCAGCTCCAGCTCTCAGCTCAAGCTCTCAGCTCAAGCTCTCAGCTCAAGCTCTCAGCTCAAGCTCTCAGCTCAAGCTCTCACCTCAAGCTCTCACATCAAGCTCTCAGCTCCAGTTCTCAGCTCCAGCTCTCAGCTCAAGCTCTCAGCTCAAGCTCTCAGCTCAAGCTCTCAGCTCAAGCTCTCAGCTCAAGCTCTCAGCTCAAGCTCTCAGCTCCAGCTCTCAGCTCAAGCTCTCAGCTCAAGCTCTCAGCTCAAGCTCTCAGCTCAAGCTCTCACCTCAAGCTCTCAGCTCCAGTTCTCAGCTCCAGCTCTCAGCTCAAGCTCTCAGCTCAAGCTCTCAGCTCAAGCTCTCAGCTCAAGCTCTCACCTCAAGCTCTCAGCTCCAGTTCTCAGCTCCAGCTCTCAGCTCAAGCTCTCACCTCAAGCTCTCACCTCAAGCTCTCAGCTCCAGTTCTCAGCTCCAGCTCTCAGCTCAAGCTCTCAGCTCAAGCTCTCAGCTCAAGCTCTCAGCTCAAGCTCTCAGCTCCAGCTCTCACCTCCAGCTCCTAATGCCCCGGACCTCATAAACATGACACAAAGCTCCACATCCCAGTATTTCCTTAACCAATCACGCCGGTTATAGGTCCTGGATATACTGACCTCTTGTGTAATACGAATAAGCCGTTGTCTTGTGGGGTCAAGCCCGATAACAGGTCCCTATACATGTATATACATACATAGAACATGCATTGAACTTTATATAGTCACTATACATATATAGAACTTTGACAGGTGATTGTAAATGATGACACTGAATTCTCTCATTAGTAAGGAGCTAGGATATCTTAAGCTATGGGGGGTAAGATTATTGTCATAAGAGAACCTTTGTCCGAGGATGGAACTCAGACTGGTGGGACTGTCCTCACTGAACCTCCCAGGATGACACATAGGGGGTATGGGAGTGTCATAGGCCAGTCATGGCCTTCATTGGCAAACTATAAGATGTAACGAAATTGATAGCGACCTCCCGGGATTTTTATGACGTCTGAAATATCAGGGGTTATGTTTTCCCATAGAGTTATGAACCTTACTCCCACAATACTCATTCGAGTCAATGTAATACATTTTCTGAGTCGCGGACAGAGATAAAGAGGGTAGAGAGGGTAGAGAGGGTAAGAGAAGGGAGAGAGAGAGGTATGAGAGGGGAGAGAGAGAGGTATGAGAGGGGAGATTGGAGGAAATGTGTGAGAGGAAAAGTTGGTTGTTGGGGCAGAAAGTCAGAGAAGGGGGTAATTGAGGTAATTATCAGGAGAAAGCAATAAGCCATTACGAGAGGAGGGAGGGAAAGAGAGGCCCAAGGACAGTCGGGTACCCGCATAGTGTGTGTATATATATATATATATATATATATATATATATATATATATATATATATATATATATATATATATATATATAATATGACTGTCAGACGACGAAGGAAGAATTGAAACAGGAATTTCCTTAAGTACTTTCGTATTTAATAATACAGCTTCAGAAGGACGAAGGATTATTAAATACGAAAGTACTTAAGGAAATTCCTGTTTCAATTCTTCCTTCGTGGTTTGACACTCACATTTTTCAACACGTGTTAATTTTCGTGATTTTACAAACACACACTATATATATATTTATATATATATATATATATATATATTATATATATATATATATATGTATATATATATATATATATATATATATATATTATATTATATATATAAATTCTTGGTTTTTGTTTTTCCTGTAAAATCCACAGTACCCAATGATATTATATTATTATTTTAGCGACACAATCTGCTGACCATCATAGGTCAGTATACGGGTCTGGTAACAGTAAGTTACTATATTATTTTGTTCAAATAATTGTTAATATATCGTTCCTTAACCTTAATATATGCATCATTACATAAGTAAAATATTTATAACAAAGAATGTGTTTAAGAATATTGGGGTACGTATATATGCATTAAAGATGGCGGTGGCGAGGCGGCCGCTCAAGCTCTCTCGCCTTAAGCTAAACCAGGCTTAAGTAAGCGCTCGAATCTCTTGTGTTAAAGCGTGACACTCACCCGCGTACTCACAGAGCCCGAGCATCGTGCTCACAGAGCCCGAGCGCCGTGCTCACAGAGCCCGAGCATCGTGCTCACAGAGACAGAGTACCGCGCTCACAGAGCCCGAGCGCCGTGCTCACAGAGCCCGAGCATCGTGCTCACAGAGACAGAGTACCGCGCTCACAGAGCCCGAGCGCCGTGCTCACAGAGCCCGAGCATCGTGCTCACAGAGCCCGAGCGCCGTGCTCACAGAGCCCGAGCGCCGTGCTCACAGAGACAGAGTACCGCGCTCACAGAGCCCGAGCGCCGTGCTCACAGAGCCCGAGCGCCGTGCTCACAGAGACCCAGTACCGCGCTCACAGAGCCCGAGCACCGTGCTCACAGAGCCCGAGCGCCGTGCTCACAGAGCCCGAGCGCCGTGCTCACAGAGCCCGAGCGCCGTGCTCACAGAGACCAAGTACCGCGCTCACAGAGCCCGAGCGCCGTGCTCACAGAGCCGAGCGCCGTGCTCACAGAAACCGAGCACCGTGCTCACACTCCCCCTGCGCTCCTC
>WNGS01164705.1:9453-22603 GCA_020271785.1 Procambarus virginalis | reverse complement strand
TTAGTCTCCCCTCTGCCACCTACCCTCCCCTTAGTCTCCCCTCTGCCACCTACCCTTCCCTTAGTCTCCCCTCTGCCACCTACCCTCCCCTTAGTCTCCCCTCTGCCACCTACCTTCCCTTAGTCTCCCCTCTGCCACCTACCCTCCCCTTAGTCTCCCCTCTGCCACCTACCCTTCCCTTAGTCTCCCCTCTGCTACCTCCCCTTCCTTAGTCTCCCCTCTGCCACTTACCCTCCCTCAGTCTCCCCTCTGCCACCTCCCTTCCCTTAGTCTCCCCTCTGCCACCTCCCCTTCCCTTAGTCTCCCCTCTGCCACCTACCCTCCCCTCAGTCTCCCCTCTGCCACCTACCCTCCCCTTAGTCTCCCCTCTGCCACTACCCTCCCCTCAGTCTCCCCTCTGCCACTTACCCTCCCCTTAGTCTCCCTCTGCCACCTACCCTTCCCTTAGTCTCCCCTCTGCCACCTACCCTTCCCTTA
Source organism: Procambarus virginalis (assembly GCA_020271785.1). Lineage (NCBI taxonomy): Eukaryota > Metazoa > Arthropoda > Malacostraca > Decapoda > Cambaridae > Procambarus > Procambarus virginalis. The sequence goes on along the minus strand of WNGS01164705.1, from coordinate 22,126 downwards.
GTCTCCCTCTGCCACCTACCCTCCCCTTAGTCTCCCCTCTGCCACCTACCCTCCCCTCAGTCTCCCCTCTGCCACTTACCCTCCCCTTAGTCTCCCCTCTGCCACCTACCCTCCCCTTAGTCCTCCCCTCTGCCACCTACCCTCCCCTCAGTCTCCCCTCTGCCACTTACCCTCCCCTTAGTCTCCCCTCTGCCTCCTACCCTCCCCTTAGTCTCCCCTCTGCCACCTACCCTCCCCTTAGTCTCCCCTCTGCCACCTACCCTCCCCTTAGTCTCCCCTCTGCCTCCTACCCTCCCCTTAGTCTCCCCTCTGCCACCTACCCTCCCCTTAGTTCTCCTCCCCTCTGCCACCTCCCCTTCCCTTAGTCTCCCTCTGCCACCTACCCTTCCCTTAGTCTCCCCTCTGCCACCTACCCTCCCCTCAGTCCTCCCCTCTGCCACCTACCCTCCCCTTAGTCTCCCCTCTGCCACCTACCCTCCCCTTAGTCTCCCCTCTGCCACCTACCCTCCCCTAAGTCTCCCCTCTGCCACCTACCCTCCCCTAAGTCTCCCCTCTGCCACCTACCCTCCCTTAGTCTCCCTCTTACCTGGCTCCAAAATCCGCCACGTCCGTAAATAACTTCTTTAACGAAGACAAATCTGGTAGGTCAGTGTCGGGTGATTATAATGATTGCCGGAGTAATTCATAATTGTCAACACCACACTTAATCCTGTAAGAATTATCGGTGATTATCCCACAGATGTTGTGAGGCTTGGTGTGTGCTTGCCTGAGGCTTTGGTGTGTGCTTGGCTGAGGCTTGGTGTGTGCTTGGCTGTGGCTTGGTGTGTGCTTGGCTGAGGCTTGGTGTGTGCTTGGCTGTGGCTTGGTGTGTGCTTGGCTGAGGCTTGGTGTGTGTGCTTGGCTGTGGCTTGGTGTGTGCTTGCCTGAGGCTTTGTGTGTGCTTGCCTGAGGCTTGGTGTGTGCTTGGCTGAGGCTTGGTGTGTGCTTGGCTGAGGCTTGGTGTGTGCTTGGCTGAGGCTTGGTGTGTGCTTGGCTGACGCTTGGTGTGTGTGCTTGCCTGAGGTTTGGTGTGTGCTTGGCTGAGGCTTGGTGTGTGCTTGCCTGAGGCTTGGTGTGTGCTTGCCTGAGGCTTGGTGTGTGCTTGGCTGAGGCTTGGTGTGTGCTTGGCTGAGGCTTGGTGTGTGCTTGCCTGAGGCTTGGTGTGTGCTTGCCTGAGGCTTGGTGTGTGCTTGGCTAAGGCTTGGTGTGTGCTTGCCTGAGGCTTGGTGTGTGTGCTTGCCTGAGGCTTGGTGTGTGCTTTGCTGAGGCTTGGTGTGTGCTTGGCTGAGGCTTGGTGTGTGCTTGGCTGACGCTTGGTGTGTGTGCTTGCCTGAGGCTTGGTGTGTGCTTGGCTGAGGCTTGGTGTGTGTGCTTGCCTGAGGCTTGGTGTGTGCTTGCCTGAGGCTTGGTGTGTGCTTGCCTGAGGCTTGGTGTGTGCTTGCCTGAGGCTTGGTGTGTGCTTGGCTGAGGCTTGGTGTGTGCTTGGCTGAGGCTTGGTGTGTGCTTGCCTGAGGCTTGGTGTGTGCTTGGCTGAGGCTTGGTGTGTGCTTGGCTGAGGCTTGGTGTGTGCTTGGCTGAGGCTTGGTGTGTGCTTGGCTGAGGCTTGGTGTGTGCTTGGCTGAGGCTTGGTGTGTGCTTGGCTGAGGCTTGGTGTGTGCTTGGCTGTGGCTTGGTGTGTGCTTGGCTGAGGCTTGGTGTGTGCTTGGCTGACGCTTGTGTGTGTGCTTGCCTGAGGCTTGGTGTGTGCTTGGCTGAGGCTTGGTGTGTGCTTGCCTGAGGCTTGGTGTGTGCTTGCCTGAGGCTTGGTGTGTGCTTGCCTGAGGCTTGGTGTGTGCTTGCCTGAGGCTTGGTGTGTGCTTGCCTGAGGCTTGGTGTGTGCTTGCCTGAGGCTTGGTGTGTGCTTGTCTGAGGCTTGGTGTGTGCTTGTCTGAGGCTTGGTGTGTGCTTGTCTGAGGCTTGGTGTGTGCTTGTCTGAGGCTTGGTGTGTGCTTGTCTGAGGCTTGGTGTGTGCTTGTCTGAGGCTTGGTGTGTGCTTGCCTGAGGCTTGGTGTGTGCTTGCCTGAGGCTTGGTGTGTGCTTGCCTGAGGCTTGGTGTGTGCTTGCCTGAGGCTTGGTGTGTGCTTGCCTGAGGCTTGGTGTGTGCTTGCCTGAGGCTTGGTGTGTGCTTGGCTGAGGCTTGGTGTGTGTGCTTGCCTGAGGCTTGGTGTGTGCTTGTCCACTTGGTCGTGCTTGCCTGAGGAGCTATGTCTGTATAGTCATATGTTGTGATGTTTCTGACTATACTTGACTCCTGCGCCACACAGCTCATACCAAGAGTTCACTATATTTGAGTACACCATGTGTCAACTTTGTGAAAGTGACCAATACACCATGTGTCAACTTTGTGAAAGTGTCCAATACACCATGTGTCAACTTTGTGAAAGTGTCCAATACACCATGTGTCAACTTTGTGAAAGTGTCCAATACACCATGTGTCAACTTTGTGAAAGTGTCCAATACACCATGTGTCAACTTTGTGAAAGTGTCCAATACACCATGTGTCAACTTTGTGAAAGTGACCAATACACCATGTGTCAACTTTGTGAAAGTGTCCAATACACCATGTGTCAACTTTGTGAAAGTGACCAATACACCATGTGTCAACTTTGTGAAAGTGTCCAATACACAATGTGTCAACTTAGTGAAAGTGTCCAATACACCATGTGTCAACTTTGTGAAAGTGTCCAATACACCATGTGTCAACTTTGTGAAAGTGTTCAATACACAATGTGTCAACTTTGTGAAAGAGAAAACATGCACTCTCTTGAACATTATATTGTAGAATGTCCCATACTGGCTGACTTTCGCCCTCCTGGGCTAAGGTATGCTGAACTGTGTAATTACTATATGAGTACTGGAACACTTGATGATATATTGGGCTTGTACCCAAGATTGACCATGTAATGTATCAGTTATACAATGTGATGTAACTCTAACCTGAGCTTGTGAAAGCATCTTAATCACCTTCAGTATTTATGTTCTTAATAACACATTAGTTTCTATAGCAGCTGTCATACCCTAGTAAAAGAGGAGAGACATAAAATATATATATATATATATATATATATATATATATATTATATATATATATATATATATATATTATATATATATATATATATAATATGCAATTAGCGATCACGAAACACTGATCATTTGTATGCGGAAAATCCACAGAGAAATGGAAAATAAAGATGAACGTTTCGGCCGATCAAGGCAACACTCCATCTGATGTTGACAACGGCCTTGATCGGCCGAAACGTTCATCTGTGTTTTCCATTTCTCTGTGGAAAATGGAAAAGAGAGTGGAAATTTATTTACATTTATATAAATAAAAATGTAAATGTTCGTTTGTTCAAAATCGCTAATCTCCGAAAGTTCTTCACCGATTGCTTTGAAATTTTCACACAACGTTCTATTCGCATCCGAGCGAATTTTTGTATACACATTATATAAATGTCACGTCTGTGACGTGAAAAAACATTATTTTTTTATAAACTGTGTTTTTTATGTGAGGGAAATGTTTGAAACNGAGACTTCACCATGGGAAGATAGATTGGGGGAACAGAGACCCACACGGAGGCCCAGACACGTGGAGAGCTAAGCTGCTGGATGTGGCAACAAGAACTTTCTAAGTCAACACGTCAAGGGACCGACAAGAATGAGAGGAGGGGATGAACCAGCCTTGCTGGATTTGATATTTACCCTAAATGAGTCGGATATAAGGGAAGTTAAGTTGGAAGCCCCCTTGGGAATGAGTGATCATAGTGTATTGAGCTTTGAGTACCTGGTTGAGCTAGGAATTATCACCCCCCAAAAGAACTGGGAACCAAAGGGCTGGCGTACAGAAAGGGAAACTATGAGGAGATGAATAAATTCCTATGGGATATACATTGGGACACAGAACTCGGAACCAAGTCCGTACAAGACATGATGGACTATGTCACCCAAAAATGTCAGGAGGCTGTAAGCAGGTTTGTCCCAGCCCAACAGGAAAAAACAGAGAAGCAAAGGAAGAATCCGTGGTTTAATAGGGAATGTATGAAAGCAAAAGAGCTGAACAAAAGGGCATGGAGGAACTTTCGTAATAACAGAACACCAGAAAGTAGAGAGAGATACCAGAGAACCAGGAACGAGTATGTCAGTGTGAGAAGAGCAGCTGAGAAAAGGTATGAAAATGATATAGCTAACAAAGCCAAGACTGAACCAAAGCTACTACACAGTCACATCAGGAGGAAGACAACAGTGAAGGAACAGGTGATTAACTTAGGGTGGGCGAGGACAGGTACACAGAGAATGACAAAGAGGTGTGTGAAGAACTCAACAAAAGGTTCCAGGAGGTCTTTACAATAGAACAGGGAGATCACGGCGCTGGGAGAGGTGGCAGCAAACCAGGTGACCTTGGATAGGTTCGAAATTACAAGAGATGAGGTCAAAAAGCACCTATTGGAGCTGGATGTGAGAAAAGCTGTTGGGCCGGATGGAATCTCGCCATGGGTATTGAAAGAGTGTGCAGGAGCACTTTGCTTACCACTCTCCATAGTGTATAGTAAGTCACTGGAAACGGGGACCTACCAGAAATATGGAAGACTGCTAATGTAGTACCAATATACAAAAAGGGTGACAGACAAGAGGCACTGAACTACAGGCCAGTGTCCTTAACTTGTATACCATGCAAGGTGATGGAGAAGATTGTGAGAAAAAACCTAGTAACACATCTGGAGAGAAGAGACTTCGTGACAACCCATCAACATGGGTTCAGGGAGGGTAAATCTTGCCTTACAGGATTGATAGAATTCTACGATCAGGTGACAAGAATTAAGCAAGAAAGAGAAGGGTGGGCGGACTGCATTTTTTTGGACTGTCGGAAAGCCTTTGACACAGTACCCCATAAAAGGTTGATGCATAAGCTGGAGAAACAGGCAGGAGTAACAGGTAGGGCGCTCCAGTGGATAAGGGAGTACCTAAGCAATAGGAAACAGAGAGTTACAGTGAGGGGTGAGACCTCAGACTGGCGTGAAGTCACCAGTGGAGTCCCACAGGGCTCTGTACTTGGACCTATCCTGTTTCTGATATACGTAAATGATCTCCCAGAGGGTATAGACTCATTCCTCTCAATGTTTGCTGACGACGCCAAAATTATGAGAAGGATTAAGACAGAGGAGGACAGCTTGAGACTTCAAGAAGACCTGGACAAGCTGCAGGAATGGTCGAACAAATGGCTGTTAGAGTTTAACCCAAGCAAATGTAATGTAATGAAGATAGGGGTAGGAAGCAGGAGACCAGATACAAGGTATCATTTGGGAGATGAAATACTTCAAGAGTCAGAGAGAGAGAAAGACCTGGGGGTTGATATCACGCCAGACCTGTCCCCTGAAGCTCATATCAAGAGGATAACATCAGCAGCATATGCCAGGTTGGCTAACATAAGAACGGCCTTTAGAAACTTGTGTAAGGAATCTTTCAGAACATTATATACCACATATGTCAGACCAATCCTGGAGTATGCGGCTCCAGCATGGAGTCCCTATCTAGTCAAGCATAAGACTAAACTGGAAAAGGTTCAAAGGTTTGCCACCAGACTAGTACCCGAGCTGAGAGGTATGAGCTACGAGGAGCGACTGCAGGAATTAAACCTCACTTCGTTGGAAGACAGAAGAGTTAGGGGGGACATGATCACCACATTCAAGATTCTCAGGGGAATCGACAGGGTTGATAAAGACAGGCTGTTTAACACAAGGGGCACACGCACTAGGGGACACAGGTGGAAGCTGAGTGCCCAAATGAGCCACAGAGATATTAGAAAGAACTTTTTTAGTGTCAGAGTGGTTGACAAATGGAATGCATTAGGAAGCGATGTGGTGGAGGCTGACTCCATACACAGTTTCAAATGTAGATATGATAGAGCCCATTAGGCTCAGGAAACTGTACACCTGTTGATTGACGGTTGAGAGGCGGGACCAAAGAGCCAGAGCTCAACCCCCGCAAGCACAACTAGGTGAGTACAACTAGGTGAGTACACATGCACACACATACACACACACACACACACACACACACATCAACCCGTCCTCGCAAATTCGTATAGTCAGTATTGACTTATTAAATAAGTGCATAGGTGACATACTTAACATAATAGTTTCCCTTGAAAAGCTTCATAGAAAACACCGACCTTACCTAACCTACTTAGTATGTTAAGATAAGCATCTTACTGCTTCGTAATTACAATTATTACCTAACCTATACCTATAATTGGTTAAGTAATAATTGTAATTACGAAGCTTTAAGATGCTTGTTTTTAAAATACTAAATAGGTTAGGTGAGATCGGTGTTTTCTATGAAGCTTTTCAAGGGAAACTATTATGTGGCCAGAAACAAGGTATCATCTGGGAGAGGAAATTCTTCAGGAGTCAGAGAAAGAAAAAGACTTGGGGTTGATATCACGCCAGACCTGTCTCCTGCAGCCCATATCAAGAGGATAACATCAGCGGCATATGCCAGGCTGGCCAACATAAGAACGGCATTCAGAAACTTGTGTAAAGAATCATTCAGAACTTTGTGTACCACATATGTCAGACCAATCCTGGAGTATGCGGCTCCAGCATGAAGTCCATATCTAGTCAAGCATAAGACTAAACTGGAAAAGGTTCAAAGGTTTGCCACCAGACTAGTACCCGAGCTGAGAGGTATGAGCTACGAGGAGAGACTACGGGAATTAAACCTCACTTCGCTGGAAGACAGAAGAGTTAGGGGGGACATGATCACCACATTCAAGATTCTGAAGGGAATTGATAGAGTAGATAAAGACAGGCTATTTAACACAAGGGGCACACGCACAAGGGGACACAGGTGGAAACTGAGTGCCCAAATGAGCCACAGAGATATTAGAAAGAACTTTTTTAGTGTCAGAGTGGTTGACAAATGGAATGCATTAGGAAGCGATGTGGTGGAGGCTGACTCCATACACAGTTTCAAGTGTAGATATGATAGAGCCCAATAGGCTCAGGAACCTGTACACCAGTTGATTGGCGGGACCAAAGAGCCAGAGGTCATCCCCCGCAAACACAACTAGGTGAGTACACACACACACACACACACACACACACACACACACACACACACACACACACACACACACACACACACACACACACACAAATGTCCGCCTTCCCTCACCTGGTCTCTTTATCCCTTCCTCCCCCTCCCCCTCCACCGCCCCTCCGTCTTCCCTACTGACCCCCAGTGTCTCTCCCCTTCCACTCCCTCTCCCCATCTCCCCTCCCTTCCCATCAGCCCTTCACCCTCCCCTACTCTAGCCCCTTTCCTTTCTCCCTCATTTCCCTCTCCTGCTCTCTCCCCTCCCCCCCCCCCGCGTCCCCCCGTTAATATTCCAATTTCTCTCATCCATCGTCGCCATCATTCGCCTTTGTCTGTCGTCTGTCCCACCCCTTCCCTTTGATCCTGTCAGTCACCCCTCGTGGCTCCCCTCTCCTGTGTCACCCTCGTGGCTCCCCTCTCCTGTGTCACCCTCGTGGCTCCCCTCTCCTGTGTCACCCTCGTGGCTCCCCTCTACTGTGTCACCCTCGTGGCTCCCCTCTCCTGTGTCACCCTCGTGGCTCCCCTCTACTGTGTCACCCCTCGTGGCTCCCCTCTCCTGTGTCACCCTCGTGGCTCCCCTCTAATGTGTCACCCTCGTGGCTCCCCTCTCCTGTGTCACCCTCGTGGCTCCCCTCTACTGTGTCACCCTCGTGGCTCCCCTCTCCTGTGTCACCCTCGTGGCTCCCCTCTACTGTGTCACCCTCGTGGCTCCCCTCTCCTGTGTCACCCTCGTGGCTCCCCTCTACTGTGTCACCCTCGTGGCTCCCCTCTCCTGTGTCACCCTCGTGGCTACCCTCTACTGTGTCACCCTCGTGGCTACCCTCTACTGTGTCACCCTCGTGGCTCCCCTCTACTGTGTCACCCTCGTGGCTCCCCTCTACTGTGTCACCCTCGTGGCTCCCCTCTACTGTGTCACCCTCGTGGCTTCCCTCTACTGTGTCACCCTCGTGGCTCCCCTCTACTGTGTCACCCTCGTGGCTCCCCTCTACTGTGTCACCCTCGTGGCTCCCCTCTACTGTGTCATCCTCGTGGCTCCCCTTTACTGTGTCACCCTCGTGGCTCCCCTCTACTGTGTCACCCTCGTGGCTCTCCTCTCCTGTGTCACCCTCGTGGCTCCCCTCTCCTGTGTCACCCTCGTGGCTCCCCTCTACTGTGTCACCCTCGTGGCTCCCCTCTACTGTGTCACCCTCGTGGCTCCCCTCTACTGTGTCACCCTCGTGGCTCCCCTCTACTGTGTCACCCTCGTGGCTCCCCTCTACTGTGTCACCCTCGTGGCTCCCCTCTACTGTGTCACCCTCGTGGCTCCCCTCAACTGTGTCACCCTCGTGGCTCCCCTCAACTGTGTCACCCTCGTGGCTCCCCTCTACTGTGTCACCCTCGTGGCTCCCCTCTACTGTGTCACCCTCGTGGCTCCCCTCTACTGTGTCACCCTCGTGGCTCCCCTTTACTGTGTCACCCTCGTGGCTCCCCTCTACTGTGTCACCCTCGTGGCTCCCCTCTACTGTGTCACCCCTCGTGGCTCCCCTCTCCTGTGTCACCCCTCGTGGCTCCCCTCTCCTGTGTCACCCCTCGTGGCTCCCCTCTCCTGTGTCACCCTCGTGGCTCCCCTCTCCTGTGTCACCCCTCGTGGCTCCCCTCTACTGTGTCACCCTCGTGGCTCCCCTCTCCTGTGTCACCCCTCGTGGCTCCCCTCTACTGTGTCACCCTCGTGGCTCCCCTCTACTGTGTCACCCTCGTGGCTCCCCTCTACTGTGTCACCCTCGTGGCTCCCCTCTACTGTGTCACCCCTCGTGGCTCCCCTCTACTGTGTCACCCTCGTGGCTCCCCTCTACTGTGTCACCCCTCGTGGCTCCCCTCTACTGTGTCACCCTCGTGGCTCCCCTCTACTGTGTCACCCTCGTGGCTCCCCTCTACTGTGTCACCCTCGTGGCTCCCCTCTACTGTGTCACCCCTCGTGGCTCCCCTCTACTGTGTCACCCTCGTGGCTCCCCTCTACTGTGTCACCCTCGTGGCTCCCCTCTACTGTGTCACCCTCGTGGCTCCCCTCTACTGTGTCACCCCTCGTGGCTCCCCTCTACTGTGTCACCCTCGTGGCTCCCCTCTACTGTGTCACCCCTCGTGGCTCCCCTCTACTGTGTCACCCTCGTGGCTCCCCTCTACTGTGTCACCCTCGTGGCTCCCCTCTACTGTGTCACCGCTCTTGCTGTTGTCTTGTGTCCAGTCACTTCCCTCCTGCGAATGAATGTTTTAGCTGCTAAAGAAAACAGATTTGAAATTAAATTCCTGTGGATACCATCACATGTTGGCATCTCAAGGCATGACACTGTTGATATGCTTGCAAAGACAGCCTGCAGAAAACCAGTGGTAGAAATTGATATGGGTGTTTCATTAGCAGTGACAAAGAGAATACTTAAACAAATATCTAATGAAGATCTCACCGACCTAACAAATTCACAAAGACCTGAAAGTTGTAGCATTAAATATTATGATAGATATCGTGAGGAGACATTCACATATGGGACTAATAGAACAAGAACCCGGCAATGTGATGTTATAGTGGCCAGAATACGCCTGGGATATAGACGTATCTGGCAGCTTTCTCAAAACCCAAATGTCGAGTACACAATGTGTCAACTTTGTGAAAGTGTCCAATACACCATGTGTCAACTTTGTGAAAGTGTCCAATACACCATGTGTCAACTTTGCGAAAGTGTCCAATACACCATGTGTCAGCTTTGTGAAAGTGTCCAATACACCATGTGTCAACTTTGTGAAAGTGTCCAATACACCATGTGTCAGCTTTGTGAAAGTGTCCAATACACCATGTGTCAACTTTGTGAAAGTGTCCAATACAACATGTGTCAACTTTGTGAAAGTGTCCAATACACCATGTGTCAACTCTGTGAAAGTGTCCAATACACCATGTGTCAACTTTGTGAAAGAGAAAACATGCACTCTCTTTAACATTATATTGTAGAATGTCCCATATTGACTGACTTTCGCCCTCCTGGGCTGAGGTATGCTGAACTGTGTAATTACTATATGAGTACTGGAACACTTGATGATATATTGGACTTGTACCCAAGATTAACCATGTAATGTATTAATTATACAATGTATGTGATGTAACTATATAACCTGAGCTTGTAAAAGCATCTTAATCACCTTCTGTGATTAAGTGCTTAATTGCATACTAGTTTCTCTATCAGCTATCTCACCCTGTCAGAGTAAAAGAGACAAATGTATGTGAATGCATGTGTGTGTATAAATGTATGTATATATGTATATGTACGTATATATGTATGTGTGTGTATGTATCTGTATGTGTATAAAGTATATATTGAAGCTGATCAGAATTAAATTTCACCTTTGTAAATGCACATTAATGACACTATGTAAAAGACACATCGAACACTTTATGTAGGGCATACGTAAATCTGTGTATCTGTGTATTTACGTATGTAGGTTAGCTTAGCATTTTAAAAGTACCGAATCACCTTCTGTGGTTAATTGTTCAATAAACTCTTGAACTATATGTTTAACACATCTCTAACCCTGTCCATGGAGGACAGAAGAAATGTATATATGCTGGTTAGCATTGTAAATGTGTGGCCACGTCTGTGGTAGAAAATAATAATAATAAAAAATTCTCTCCTGTCCAGTAATTTCCCTCCTTCTGTCCAGTCACTTCCCTCCTTCTGTCCAGTAACTTCCCTCCTTCTGTCCAGTCACTTCCCTCCTTCTGTCCAGTCACTTCCCTCCTGTCCAGTAACTTCCCTCCTTCTGTCCGGTCACTTCCCTCCTTCTGTCCAGTCACTTCCCTCCTTCTGTCCAGTAACTTCCCTCCTTCTGTCCAGTCACTTCCCTTCTTCTGTCCAGTAACTTCCCTCCTTCTGTCCAGTCACTTCCCTCCTTCTGTCCAGTAACTTCCCTCCTTCTGTCCAGTCACTTCCCTTCTTCTGTCCAGTAACTTCCCTCCTTCTGTCCAGTCACTTCCCTCCTTCTGTCCAGTAACTTCCCTCCTTCTGTCCAGTAACTTCCCTCCTTCTGTCCAGTCACTTCCCTCCTTCTGTCCAGTAACTTCCCTCCTGTCCAGTCACTTCCCTCCTTCTGTCCAGTCACTTCCCTTCTTCTGTTCAGTAACTTCCCTCCTTCTGTCCAGTCACTTCCCTCCTTCTGTCCAGTCACTTCTCTTCTTCTGTTCAGTCACTTCCCTCCTTATGTCCAGTCACTTCCCTTCTTATGTCCAGTCACTTCCCTTCTTATGTCCAGTCACTTCCCTTCTTATGTCCAGCCTTCAGGTTACCTTGCCATGATTTCGGAGCTCAGCGTCCCTGCGGCCCGGTCGTCGACCAGGCCTCCTGGTTGCTGGACTGATCAACCAGGCTGTTGGACGCGGCTGCTCGCAGCCTGACGTATGAGTCACAGCCTGGTTGATCAGGTATCCCTTGGAGGTGTTTATCCAGTTCTCTCGTGAACAATGCAAGGGGTCGGCCAGTTATGTCCCTTATGTGTAGTGGAAGCGTATTGAACAGTCTCGGGCCTCTGATGTTGATAGTTCTCTCTCAGAGTACCTGTTGCACCTCTGCTCTTCAACGGGGGTATTCTGCACATCCTGCCATGCCTCCTGGTCTCATGTGGTGTTATTTCTGTGTGCAGGTTGGGACCAACCCCTCTAATATTTTCCTCGTATAGATTATTATGTATCTCTCCAGCCTGCGCTCAAGGGAGTACAGATTTAGGCACTTTAGTCGGTCCCAGTAGTTTAGATGTTTTACTGAGAGGATTCTAGCAGTAAAGGATCTATGCACGCTCTCCAGGTCAGCAATATATCCAGCATTGAGAGGGGCTGTCATTGTGCAGCAGTACTCCACTCTAGAGAGCACAAGCGTCTTGTAAATAATCATCACTGGTATGGCATCTCATGTTTCAAAGGTTCTTGTTATCCAACCTGTCATTTTTCTTGCAGTTGTGACGGCTACTTTATTGTGTTCTTTAAAGGTAAAGTCTTCTGCCGTGATTACACTCAAATCTTTTACGTTGCTTTAACATTATATATTATGCTTTGATTGCGTTTTGCACGTGGTTTCCGTTTTATATTTTTGTTTTTTTCCGTAGCGCAGAAGCTGAAAGTTATCTTCATTATTTTCATGATCTTGCTACTTAGCACTCTTTCAAAGATCTTTATGATGTGTGATGTAAGAGCTATCGGTCTGTAATATTTTGTCTCTGCCATATTTCCTTGTTTATAGTGTGGTGTTATCTCGGCTGATTTTAGTATGTGAGGGATAACACCAGAGTCATGACTCCCTCTCCAAAGAATGTGGAGGGCCTAAGACAGTGTTTTTGTTTTACAATTCTTAAAGAATATAGGGTTCCAAGAGCCAGGGCCTGGTGCAGCGTGTACAGGCATGCTGTTTATGACTTCTTCAAAAGAGGGGTTATGGTGACATCTGATATGTTATTTGATGTTGGTATCACATTCATGAAGAATTCT
>WNGS01164703.1:8033-49699 GCA_020271785.1 Procambarus virginalis | reverse complement strand
TAGAAATAATGAAGATGCAGATAGAAGCACAGCTGCACAAGGAAGAGCGCGAACAAGAAGCACAGCTGAAGCGTAGGAAGCAGAAAGAGAAGCACAGCTGAGGCGCGAGGAAGCAGAAGAGAAGCACAGCTGCGCCGAGAAGAAAGAGAAGCACAGCTGCGCCGAGAAGAAAGAGAGGCTCAGCTGAAAAGGCGACGAAAACACAGCTGAGCGGCGAGGAAGCAGAGAGAGAGCACAGCTGCGCGAGAAGAAAGAGAGGCTCAGCTGAAGCGCAAAGAAGCACAGCTGCGCAGAGAAGAAAGAGAAGCCCAGCTGAAGCGCGAGGAAGCAGAGAGAGAGGTACAGCAGCAACGAGAGAACGAGAGGCACAAGCACAGCTGCGCAGGGAAGAACGAGAGGCACAGCTGCAACGAGAGGGGCGCGATAGACGCTAGGACGAAGCTGCAGAGGTTGAAGCTAACAAGGAGATTGAGCTGAAAGCGAGCTGAGCTAGGACTAGTTCAACTGCTCCACCACACAGCAGGAAGACCGCCGAGTGAGAGAGAGGGATTTGCCCGTCTTCGTGCCTAATGAGGTGAGGGTTCGAGCATTCGAAAGGGTCGCTACATTGAAGAAGTGGCCGAGGGCAGAGTGGGCGGAGCTAGTTCAAGGAAGGCTCACTGGTGAAGCTCGTGAAGCTTACAACATGCTCGACCTCCAGGAGTGTACCAACTATGATGCAGTAAAACGGGCCGTGCTCCATTGTCAAGCTGACGCCGGAGTGCTATAGGAAAAGGTTCAGAGAATGTACCCGATCGCCAGGAAAATCGTATGCGGAGACGGCGAGGGACATGGAGAGGAAATTCTGAAATGGCTGGAGTCAGAAGGAGCAAGATCGGCTGAAGATCAAGGGGTGATGGTCATGGAAAAGTTTATGTCCGTGCTCTCTCCCGAGATTAGGGTGAGAGTAAAGGAGGCGGACATCAAGGACCCGAGAGCCGCAGCCGATCGAGCAGACATGCTAGAGGAAGCTTTAGTCCATGTCGAGAGGGACAGCCGATCGCCCGCATTCTCCAGTTATGGGAGGAATAATAGAAGGTCGGACGGTGGAGGACAGGACCGAGTTATCCTAAGTCCTACCCCTCAAATGGAGACAGCAGAGGACAGAAGAGTGCTGTGGAACCGCCGAAGAAGTCACCGAGGGAGAGCTCAAGAGATCTTGTTATCGTCACGGCCGGAGAAGCTGAGCATGAGTTTGGAAGGCGCAAGAGGAGTCCGCGGAAGAAGAAGGATCCGTGTTTCAACTGCGGGTTAATAGGACACATGGCGCGCGAATGCAGACGTCCTAAGCAGCGGGGTTACGTTGCTTTTGTGCGGGTAGAGGACCAGTTAGCTGAAGGAGTGCGGGATGGACCCGTACGTAGAAGAAGGAGGCTAACCCATTCGTGCGTGAGGGAACTGTAAGGGTGGGGGACGCAGACCCCATCCCGGTAATGATGCTGAGAGATACTGGGGCGGAATTTACCCTGGTGAGCAGAACCCTTTTCCCTGAGTGTCACGAGAATACCTGTGTGGGAGGCAAGTGTGACCACTGTGGGAGGCCCAGTGCAGATGCCCCTACACCAGGTAACCCTGAGTTCGGTTTATGGATGCCAAACCCTAGTAGTGGGGGTCTGTGCACGATGCCCAAGAGGGAGGCACAGGTCATTTTGGGAAATGACGCGTGTGGAGGACGTGTCCTACCGAACCTCTTGAAGGACGAGGAGTGCTTGGAGCACTACAGAAGAAAGGCGAAGTGTTCGACGCCTGTGGGGACGAGAAAGGAATCGCCATGGAGGCGTTCCCTGTCTGTGCTATGATTCCGAGGCAGCGAAGGACAAGGAGGACGTGGATCTGATGAGGCCGACGAGGAGACGTCCGCCGGCCTGGGAATTGATCACCTCGGTATGGAACCGGAGAGCGAGTGGAGGGCGAAGGCAGCCCAGAAGGTGAGGTACAGGTGACCCTCACCGGTTCTCTGGGGTGGACCGCACTAGGCTCGAGGAGCTGCAGCAGGCAGAATCCCCCAAGTTGATTTGTAAGGCCAAAGAAGGACGTATTGGTCCCGAGAAAGCTACTCACTTTAACAGGCATAAGGCATATTAATAAGACAGTGTAAACCTGTAAGGATGGAGGTCGGAAAAGCCTCTCCAGGTACGAGAGATCAGTAGCGTTGCCAGCCAAGTGCAGAGCGGCAGTGTTGAGTCCGTTGCACGCTGTTGACTCTGCGGGTCACCTAGGGGGACCACGATGCGACGTTCAACGTCGAGAGAAGTGGCTGGGCAACTACAACATCTTTTCTCTGGGTGAGGAGGCCCAGGGAAAATCAGGCTGACAGTGGAAATATATTCCGGTCTGAGTGTGTCAGACGAACAGTGATAAATTGGGGAGTGATGCAGATTCGGTCGTCGCCCTACCGATCGCAGTCGAAGGGGGCGGTCGGAAGATTCCACTCCACCTCAGAGACAACTCTGAGAATGTTCTGCGTAGAGCAGGAAGACGAGTGGGAAGAGACAGCGGGCCCTGTTTTGTTGGCCATTTGCAAAGCAGTGGCAGAACCGTTAATCTTCTCACAGTTCCAGCTGGTGAACGGACGTGAGGTGTGGAGCCCTCGGTCCGCAATAGGTAAGCAGTGGACGCCCAGGATGACCTTGAAGACGGTCTGCAGACACATGAGGAGTGTCACACATTGGCGGCTGCAATACTGGCTGGAAGCCAAGATTTTTAGTGGAAGGACACGTAGTCGCAGATGCGTTGTCCCGCATGCACTAACCAGACATGACTCATTTAAGGGGAGGGGTATGTGACGGTGTTCCCCCCTTCTAATTCTCCCACGCCTGCTGTAAGAGTCATGTCCACTATTCCCGAGCGTTCTCTACATTGCAGGCATCAATTGAACATATGTGGAGAACAGTATTCTCGAAGAGCCGAGAAATTTGCGAAAATGTAGTATTTTGGCCTGTGGGATAGGCCCTTTAGGGAGCCAATATGGCGCTGGCAAGTCTGTTCTCCCGCCAAAACTGTGTGACGTCAGTGGCGCCAGATTGGTCACCGTCAGCGATGGCACTGGGAGCCAATGAAAACCAACTTTGGAAAAGTGACGTCACATAGGCATGGGGGGTCCGGCCGTGTTGGCGCCAGGCGATATCAGTCTTTCACGACACGTCGAGAGGTAGGACGCGCGATCGGTCATCCTGTCAGAGTGACGGATTTACCGAACTCCGGTGGATTTAAGCGTCTCCAGTTGTTGGCACGCACTCTGTGAGGTCTTCCTGCAACCAGATGTGGCTCAGATAAGGAATTGACAGAATATTGAGCAACAAGTGCTCAGGGGACAGGTGCGTTGCAAGAAGTGGGCCGGGCATCGACGTGTGTCGTCATTGGCGGTCACCAGTATAAGAGACAGCTTAGTGGCCGGGCCAACACCGTGAGTGAACCGGGTTGACAGCCTTGTCAACCAGGTTGAACGTGTGATCGACGATCCTGTCAAGTTTGACAGTAACCCACCTTCGTGGAACCCTACGAGTCAACAGTTGGATGCAAGCACGTCGAGAAGTCTTCCCAAATACCTAGCGATATATCTAGACGACGAGGGAATTGACAGTGAAGTGAGCTTCAAGTGCTCTGAAGTCGGGTGCTGTGCGTGTGGAGCTTAGCAGCAGTCGTGGGACGGCTGGTAACTTCACAGTGACTTCGTAGTGGTGAGAGGCAGTTACTCTGGGAGTACAGTGACAAGGACTAATTGGGAAACGTGCGACGACCGCCGAGACGTAGGCTGGCTGCCGTAGTTGGGAGGAAAGTTGACGGCCAGGAGACCGACTTCAACCCTGCGACGTACTGTAGAGGAAGGAGCACGGACCTGCTGTGTACAGAAGCGGCGAGACGCGACATCCTAAGGCGGGGGCTTGTGTTTCTGGATGGTGAACGAGGCGAGAGCCTGGACCAGGAGCTACAACCCAACTGTCATCCTAGGATAGGTGAAGTAGGTGTTTACAGTTACCCTCCCATTTCCCCTTAGTTAGCTATATATTTTCTTGTCAGGATATTTATATGTCGTGAGCAAGTCTCACCTGAGTCTAAGTCACAGAGAGCACAGTGTGGTGAGGCTACCAGAGCGCTCACAGTATCAGTTTACATATATATCTATGTGTGGGTGTGTGCAAGCACCAAGATTCATCAAAGAATTTACTGTGACTATTATTAATTTCCAGTGAGTATTATTATTATATATATTGGTAGTAAACCAGATATTGGTGTGTTGATCTCTATAATCTATTGATATAAATGCCTGTGGATTGATCTCTATGATCTATTGATATAAATGCCTGTGGATTGATCTCTATAATCTATTGATATAAATGCCTGTGGATTGATCTCTATAATCTATTGATATAAGTGCCCGTGTGTTGATCTCTATAATCTATCGATATAAATGCCTGTGTGTTGATCTCTATGATCTATTGATATAAATGCCTGTGTATTGATCTTCATGATTATATATATATATGCCTGAAATTGATTACTGATTTATATATGACATGCCTGTGTACTGAATAATATCATATACGTGTAGTGATTGCCAGTGATATCTCTGTGAGAGAAAGTATAGATATAAAGAAAAGTTCAGTGATCAAGCGATTACATTCACAGTAAATATTATTAAGAATAGAGTAATCTTTTGGTACGGTGGAAAGTCACTGTGAGAGTATTGTTAATAAGATGTTGATCGTGAGGCCAGTGAAATCATAAGTAAGCCATGTGAATGTTGAATACAGTGTTTTGCGAAAAAGTTAAATAAACGGGGATCGTGACAGAATTAGAAAACAAGTACTAGTCTGTTCTCACGATCGCGAGGGTCCCGGTCAGCTGACATCTGACAGGAGACGCGTGGCGCTGCCGATGTTACCATATCGGTGCGCTCCAGATTATTCTACTATGAATTGAGCAGTGGTCATATATTATTCCTAATACATTGATGCATATATATATTTCTCGTTGTCTTTTAAGTAAAATACCAAAACTCTTTGGTGTTTGATATCATCCCCTCCATTTATCTTGTGACCGTGTAATGAAGTAAAACAGAGTGACCTGCCTGATACCATATTACTGGAATTTGCTCTTGCCACAATTACACCTGACCACTGCAGTGTTACTGGACACCTGAAAACACCAGTTGGCGACCTTAAAGGCTGTGTAAGAGTTCGGTGTCGGGGCGGGCCACAGATTGAGGGAACGATCTGTGCCCCCACTCATCTTGCAATTTAAAGGCCGGTTGTGAGATCGACTGGGGTACTCTCCGAGGCGAGCAGTGGAGCCTAGAGGATCGAGGGAAGACCCGCAGAACGACGGTGAGTAAGGGTTATTGTCGGGGCAACCACCTGGAAAGGAGATCCAGTGGAGCCTGTTGCTTTAACCCTTCAATAAATGAGAACCGTGAAACCCCGACAATATATATATATATATATATATATATATATATATATATATATATATATATATATATATATATATATATATATATATATATATATATATATATATATATATATATATATATATATATACATTAGAGCCAGCTGGCCATGTGGTGCAAAGGTATGTAGCCACATAGTGTTGTAAGGGGATTTTCCCGGAAGTTGGGGCGTGTCGGACGCGTGTAAGTGTCCGGTTCTGGGTTATGCGGTCAGAGAAGATGGGTGGTCATGTTGTTTTGGGGGTAGGAGAGTATGTAGGGCTATGTGGTATGTGCTAGAGTGAGGAATATGTGGATATGTTGGTAAGAGTAAATGAATATGTATGTTTGTTTGCCGTAGACTTAATCCTGTGTGTAGATAATAGTTTTTTGATTAAAAAGAAGAGAGTATGTATTGATATGTAGAGGCTATGTGTGTGTGTGTGTAGGTGAGAGGGATCCCAACATATGTTGATGGGGTCGGGGAGGGAGGGGTTAGGGAGGGTGAGGGAAAGTGAGGGGACCTTCCCCCTCTGGCTGGAGAGTGTTTAGGGTCATTTTGTGGTTTGTGGTTTTTGACGCTGGCGTTCGGCCTGGCGTCACTTGAGAGAGTGTCATGTTGGGTATGGTGAGAGAGAAAGAAGAAAGAAAATAGAACAAGAGAGAGAGAGAGAGAGAGAGAGAAGAGGCTCTTAAGATGTGAATGAGATGTGGCAGCAGTTGGCAGAGAAGGTCTGTTTTATGTAACAATACATAGGGCTGTGACAGAGCAGCAGGACGGAAGTGCTCCATTAACCTTAAGCGTTTTTCAATGTCTTCAGAGTGGTCTGGGAAATGCTCACCCGAACAGGGCTCTCCCGCCACTGTGGATTCGTTAAAGAGGGGCGACGTTCTTACTTCCGTCAGCAGGACCTCACCTGCCCACCATCAATCACTTCTCATTTGACCGGGGTCGTTTCTCTTTCTAGCACAGGTGGAGTCATATCTCCCCTCAGCAGAGATTATATGCAATAAACGGGAAACGTAAACATATTATATCAATTTATTTCTTTTATTAACACTTAAGCGATTTACAACGATAATAATAATAATAATAATAATAATAATAATAATAATAATAAATAATAATAATAATGATAATAATAATAATAATAATAAGACTTCTTGGTGGTTTAGCTAGCAGACAGATGGGGAAAGGCTTTCATTCAGTCCATCGAAGCTTCTGGTCATCCTAGCCAATCATTCAATCTGTAGAAAGGCTTTAGGTAGTAGACAGGCAGATTGGGAGTCATTCATCCTTTCCATTGAACCTTCCCAGCACGCTAGTCAACCAGTCAATCTGTAGAAAGGGGAAAAAGGTTATAAGTTTTTTGTTGTCAATGTTGTAAAAATAAATACAGACATTATTATGTTCATCATTCAATCCTAACATAAAGTATTACTCACCGCACTATCATCCTAGCCAACTTCGTCACACAACGTTTCACACTCAGCACCAGTACCGTTTAAGCAGAATGTTTGCTTACACACAGGCATTTTCATCTGAGCATAATTGAATTTCAACACTTTTTCATCATTCTTGCGAAATTGTCCATATTTAAATGCTTCATCAAAGTGAAGCAGGGCGGCCTCTAAGCCTAGTCTGGAAAAATGATTGGCAAAATAAACGGCGTAATTCCCACAGAAGTAACTATTCAGGGATTGAATCCTTTTCTTCATAATGTATAGGACATTGTCTTGGAAGTAGGACATAAACTCTTCGAAATATCTTGAATAAGATCCTATTGCAGGATTAGCGTAACTGTCTAGTATAACTATCTCGCTTCTACCTTCATCCTTATTTACATAGAATGTTATCCAATGTCCCATTTTATTACGTGAACCAGACTCCAGAGTGTTGATTATGAACACCACAGGTCTTTTTTTATGTATTTTTGTCGCTATTTTCCTTACGTCATCAGCTAGGAAACATCCTAGATAGTTTACTTTTTCACCTAAATTACTTCTGATAGCCTCATTTATTTCCAAACAATTCATATTAATATTTATTCTCGCGTATCACAAATAACGCGACGATCTGCGTTAATGCTGATCACTCCTGTTGTAGACCCGTAAACTAGAATGACTTTATTTCTAGCCACACCGCGTTTAAATTCCAAAGCAATCCGCAGATTACCACTTTTTTCAATCGGGATGGTGTCATTTATATCCTCAGGTTGTAAATTAAAGGCCAGTATGGTTCCACCATTCACATCCTTTTCTTCACATCCTTCTTCTTTCTAAAGTAGTTAGTAAACAGTTGATTGACAGTTGAGAGGCGGGCCGAAAGAGCAAAGCTCAACCCCCGCAAACACAACTAGGTGAAAACCTATGTATCATAAGACAATATATTGTCTTTATCGAAGCCTAAGGCTTGTAATGCTGTGTAATACATTTTGGCGCAGTTATGAGGGAAGTCACACCCAATAATGACAATATTAGTGCTATTATGCGATATTAATACTTTACTAAGCTCGCAGTTTTCCAAATAAAGCGGGTTGCGATTATATGCACCAGACACTGCCTCCATATCAAGGATGATCATATATAAATGTTCTGGTATAATAGTCCCTCACGGTTGGTCCATTGTTATCGAGCGCTGACGTGTGCCCAATATATACGTTTTGTATAAAGTTTTATTAAAAGTATACGTAATAGGAGAGTTGTTCTGCACCATGGCTTTATTAACGGCTACTAATCCTTCAGGGTATGGCAATACCCGATCCACCCATAGACGTGTAGACTTGATATTGTATTTAAAATTAGCGTGTTCATTATCGCTGAGTATAAGCCATTTATCAGGTTGAAGTTCGAGCCGCACCCTGATGTCCACATTATCCAAAACATATTCACTAACTGATGTGACATCCAGCATTAGTTTAAAACAAGTATTCACGCCACTCGTTTTCATATCAGTCATCCGTTGCTTCTTCCCAGCCGAGGCATTAGTGAAATAACCAGCTTCAATTTTACCAGGATCGACACGGTTAAAAAACTGTGACAGTTTATCATAGCGGTTAGCCTTACACCAGAAATCGCAGATAATAACTTTACGTATGACCAGAATGAGAATAATGAGCTGGTTTCAACAACTTTTTCGTTTAAATACACAATAGCGGATTTGAATAGAGTTTGCGATAATCCATTCACTAACGAGATGTTTTTAGCATCTCCTAAAGGTGTTGTTCCATCTTCTTCGGTTAGATCAATAGACAACTCCAAAGCTATAGATGATAAATCCACCAGTGGGCCATTCACCCCCTTGATGATGAATTCCAGATAGGTGTCTGTAAACTTATTATTGACCCCAGAATTCACAGGTAATACATCCACTGTTTGTCTGCTGGCAATTGTTGATTCTACCAATCGAGGGGAAAATACTTAAGGAAAGGCTTCACTAACAGCAGCGGTATAGTGTTCTAATGGCACCTAGAGGCCAAGAGCGTTATATCTGGCCATGTTTGCGCTTTAGATAACACCAGCCGAGTGAGAAGAATTTATGACAGCACATCATTATATTTCGCTTTAGTAAAACGTTTGATGTTTACTAATTTTTTGTTTGTTTGTTTATTCTTTTTCTGCACTCTTCCGCCAATCATTTGCTTCCCCACTCCTTTCAATGTTTCAACTCCGTGTTTCTTAAGAGATTGTTTGAAAGTTTGTTTGTCATTATTAATGTCGTCTAGTACGTTCTGCCCCAAGCTAAGCGCAGCCGGAGCCAATGTTCTCATGATAAAGGGCGCCGCTCGACGCGCTATTCCGCTTAAAAAGGAAAATATTCCTCCTCCACGCGTATAACGCCTACTGCTGTTGAAAATACTTATATCATCAGTCCCTCCACCTCTAGGAGGGGTTAACAGAATGTATAATTCCTCAACAGAGGGGGGAATAAAGTGGACACGCATTTCTCCGCTTGTTTCAGACGAATGAGGAGTGGGGGGAACGCGTTGGTGTTATATACCTCCTGCTACGGGACGTACAAGCAAGACTGCTATGGTGCAGCCACGTTCATCAAAATGTATTGGGTTACCATCTAGAACCACCCCTAGATCTCTTTCTTTATCAGAATTCTTTAAAGATTTCTCACATAATATATAGGTTGTATGGGGTCTATGTTCTCCTATTCCACATTCCATAACATGGCATTTATTAACATTAAATTCAATTTGCCTAGTGGCGCTCCATGTACTTATTTTGTCCAGGTCTTCTTGAAGGGCATGACAATCATCTAAGTTTCTTATCCTTCCTATTATCTTAGCATCATCAGCAAACATGTTCATATAATTCTCTATACCAACTGGTAGATCATTTATGTAGACATTAAACATCACTGGTGCAAGAACTGAACCCTGTGGTACTCCACTTGGGACATTTCTCCAGTCCGATACATTGCCTCTGATCACTGCCCTCATTTTTCTATCATTCAGAAAATTTCTCATCCATGTTAGAAGCTTACCTGTCACCCCTCCAATATTTTCCAGTTTCCAGAACAACCTCTTATGTGGAACTCTGTCGAAAGCCTTTTTTAGGTCCAGATAGATGCAGTCAACCCAACCATCTCTTTCCTGTAATATCTCTGTTGCTCGATCATAGAAACTGAGTAAATTCGATACACAGGATCTTCCAGATCGAAAACCATACTGTCTGTCTGATATAATATCATTTCTCTCCACGTGTTCTACCCATTTAGTTTTAATTATTTTTTCCAATATTTTGACTATTACACTTGTCAATGATACCGGTCTATAATTAAGGGGGTCTTCCCTGCTTTCACTTTTGTAAATTGGAACTATGTTAGCCTTTTTCCACACATCAGCTACAGCTCCTGTAAACAGGGATGCCTGAAAAATCAGTTGAAGAGGAATGCTGAACTCAGGTGCACATTCTCTCAGAACCCATGATGAAACTCCATCTGGACCAACTGCTTTGTTCTTATTTAGCTCCTTGAGCATTTTTTCCACTTCGTCTCTAGACACCTCTATGTGCTCTATGTTGTTCTCTGGAATTCTTATTGTATCTGGTTCCCTGAAGATTTCATTTTGTTCAAACACACTTTGGAACTTTTTGTTTAATGTTTCACACATTTCCTTTTCATTTCCCATGAATCTATTTCCCATTTTCAACCTCTGAATATTATCTTTTACCTGCAATTTGTTGTTTATGAATTTATAGAATAGACCTGGTTCTGTTTTACATTTGTCTGCAATTCCTTTTTCAAAATTTCTTTCTGCCTCTCTCCTCACTGCTGTGTAGTTGTTTCTCGCATCTTTGTATCGCTGGTATGTTTGGGGGTTTGGCCTCTTCCTGTATTGATTCCATTTTTGTGTCTTTTGGTCTCTGGCCCTCTCGCACTTTCTGTTGAACCAATCCTGTTTCCTAGTTCTGCTTCTCTGTTTTGGTATAATTTTTTTGTGCCTTTATCATATAATTCACAAAACTTGACATACATCACATTCACTTCCTTGCCTAGCAACAAGCCTGTCCAATTATACTCACTAAAAAAATTTCTAAGATTGCCATAATGTCCTCTACTAAAGTCAGGTTTTTCAATTGCATCGACCGTCATATTTTCTTCCAGATTATAACGCATTGCATACTTTATTCCCAAAAAGACATGGTCACTTTTACCCAAGGGAGGAAGGTGCTGAATGTCAAATATTTCTTCCTCCTTCGTGGTAAATATCAAATCTAGCATGGAGGGAACGTCCCCTTCCCTCATCCTCGTAGCTTGTTTAAACAGCCTGTCTTTATCAACCCTGTCGATTCCCTGAGAATCTTGAATGTGGTGATCATGTCCCCCCTAACTCTTCTGTCTTCCAACGATGTGAGGTTTAATTCCTGCAGTCGCTCCTCGTAGCTCATACCTCTCAGCTCGGGTACTAGTCTGGTGGTAAACCTTTGAACCTTTTCCAGTTTAGTCTTATGCTTGACTAGATAGGGACTCCATGCTGGAGCCGCATACTCCAGGATTGGTCTGACATATGTGGTATATAATGTTCTGAAAGATTCCTTACACAAGTTTCTAAAGGCCGTTCTTATGTTAGCCAACCTGGCATATGCTGCTGATGTTATCCTCTTGACATGAGCTTCAGGGGACAGGTCTGGCGTGATATCAACCCCCAGGTCTTTCTCTCTCTCTGACTCTTGAAGTATTTCATCTCCCAAATGATACCTTGTATCTGGTCTCCTGCTTCCTACCCCTATCTTCATTACATTACATTTGCTTGGGTTAAACTCTAACAGCCATTTGTTCGACCATTCCTGCAGCTTGTCCAGGTCTTCTTGAAGTCTCAAGCTGTCCTCCTCTGTCTTAATCCTTCTCATAATTTTGGCGTCGTCAGCAAACATTGTCTATACCCTCTGGGAGATCATTTACGTATATCAGAAACAGGATAGGTCCAAGTACAGAGCCCTGTGGGACTCCACTGGTGACTTCACGCCAGTCTGAGGTCTCACCCCTCACTGTAACTCTCTGCTTCCTATTGCTTAGGTACTCCCTTATCCACTGGAGCGCCCTACCTGTTACTCCTGCCTGTTTCTCCAGCTTATGCATCAACCTTTTATGGGTTACTGTGTCAAAGGCTTTCCGACAGTCCAAAAAATGCAGTCCGCCCACCCTTCTCTTTCTTGCTTAATTTTTGTCACCTGATCGTAGAATTCTATCAAGCCTGTAAGGCAAGATTTACCCTCCCTGAACCCATGTTGATGGGTTGTCACGAAGTCTCTTCTCTCCTGATGTGTTACTAGGTTTTTTCTCACAATCTTCTCCATCACCTTGCATGGTATACAAGTTAAGGACACTGGCCTGTAGTTCAGTGCCTCTTGTCTGTCACCCTTTTTGTATATTGGTACTACATTAGCAGTCTTCCATATTTCTGGTAGGTCCCCCGTTTCCAGTGACCTACTATACACTATGGAGAGTGGTAAGCAAAGTGCTCCTGCACACTCTTTCAATACCCATGGCGAGATTCCATCCGGCCCAACAGCTTTTCTCACATCCAGCTCCAATAGGTGCTTTTGACCTCATCTCTTGTAATTTCGAACCTATCCAAGGTCACCTGGTTTGCTGCCACCTCTCCCAGCGCCGTGATATCTCCCTGTTCTATTGTAAAGACCTCCTGGAACCTTTGTTGAGTTCATCACACACCTCTTTGTCATTCTCTGTGTACCTGTCCTCGCCCACCTAAGTTTAATCACCTGTTCCTTCACTGTTGTCTTCCTCCTGATGTGACTGTGTAGTAGCTTTGGTTCAGTCTTGGCTTTATTAGCTATATCATTTTCATACCTTTTCTCAGCTGCTCTTCTCACACTGACATACTCGTTCCTGTTCTCTGGTATCTCTCTCTACTTTCTGGTGTTCTGTTATTACGGAAGTTCCTCCATGCCCTTTTGTTCAGCTCCTTTGCTTTCATACATTCCCTATTGTTGCGGTGGTGATTCTGGTGTGTTACCGCTGATGGACCACCCAACCCACAACTCGACAAATGCTCATATTTCACTAGGAGATCACACTAGGCACTTCTGGCTCTTGGAGAGGGGCTCAACGTCACACGTTTAGGGGATGCGGCTCCAACACGCAGCCTTGTTGTCACGTGCACACACCCATCGAGCCGCTGTGACTCCCCACTCTCTCCTTATGGAATATGACCTCCTCAATCCCCTTTGTCTTCCTAGACTTCTGTCTTACCCTGTCCACAGCAGTGGTTTCCTGTTTCTTTCTCTCTCTCTCCTTCTTTACTATTTCCTGGGAAGCCTCACTGGGACAAGTGCAAACACCAGCAAATTTGGATACATTTACTGGACGAAGTCATATACAATACACGCATACATAATAATAATGATGAATCCTATACTCTGTACTATTATAATCAGGTTGCACTCCAACACCATCAAAACTCTATCCTCAGCTTGCTAAGTGGTATCCTATCTCTTGGTATTACCTAATGTTATCAACCTCCTCAAGTAGATTAAGTCTTACAAATAATGTTACACTACCCAATCAAGAGATGTATACATATATATATACCTATAAACACATATAAGGCAAATCAGCATTTGAAAGCAATAACATACATCTATATAGATATATCAGTATAAATGCTCCGTGCCCACAATGAATCATTGACATTCTATCAGTCTTAGAATACATATATACTGTAGGTACTCCTGCCTACGTCTGTAACTCTAAACTTCAATATACACTCTTGGCTGACTTAATAGGCAAACGATCACTCACCTCTCACTGCGTCGTTCACGCTAATGACAACACTCTCACTCCATACAAGTGATCATTTAGAACTATTTCACTACCCTGACAACTTCAGGTTCCTCAGGGCTTAAACACAGGATCCTCTGCAGCTCCTCCAGGCTGCTACCATGAAGATTCCTTGAACATTATGGTGCTTCTCTACTCTATATAGGATCATCCACAGCTCTCCTGGCTGCTGCACCATAAAGTTTCCTCGAAAAACTGTGGTACTTCACCCACCTCTGCAGAAGCACGTGACACTCCTCCTCACTGCTTCTCCTCACAGCTCGGGTCCTCTCCTCCACTGCCTTGGAGTCTCACCAACTACTCCTCTGTGCTGGCTTCGAAGTCCTCAGCAACTTCTTCCCAAAGACAAACCTGCAACCCATTTGCACTCCAATAAATTGTTTCCTTTTAACACATAAACAAAATTAATCACACAACATCTTTGTCTCCAATCTCTATCTGTCTTCTACATTTAATGAGAGTGGACTCCCCCCGTGGGCGAGTCCATGCGCCACCTCGCTGGCGAGCCTCACTCACGCTGGGAGGGCCTCCTCCCTCAGAGCCGGGCTCCTTCAGTTGCCTCGCCAGCGCTCAGAGAAGACGGACGTCGTCTCTGCGCTCCTCCCACTTCATCTCTTATTTTAGGCTTTCTGCCATACCAAAACATTTCTACTTGAAATAAACATTGCTACTGTCGCTGGCACACGACCAACTACAAGCAACACTATGAACTGGCTTAAATCGGGCTTACCACAGATTATCTGGTCGAGGGCGCTTCTCCCTCTGACAACGTCTGACCAGGGCGCTTGTCACAGCCCACAAAACTGTCACTGGGGCGGCTTAATACTCTCTCCTCGCCGTCCAGGACTTGAGACCGCAACGTCTTCAGCTCGATTCAACAGCTGGAACGTCTGCACCTTCTCTTCTCCTTGGAGATAATATCACTAGGGGTTCCCTCCTGGGGAGCTCGACGAAGCGCGGCTTCTCCCCTGCGATGTCTGGCCTCAAGTGAGGTCAATCGCCCTCCACAAGCGAGCCTCACGCCTCCAGTAACTTGTCCACATCTCCCACCAAGTCATTTATCTGTTTTTCTTGCTCATTGCCCATAATCTCAAACTTTTATTTAAATTCAACAACTATTTTACATCTGTGTTATTCGCCTCTATAATTCCTGGACCTTCCAGTTAGGTCAGGCTTGCTGAATAACTCTCAAAGGGTGAGACTCGTTTCTCCTGCAGGCTGAGATCATAACACTCCCCTCCCCTTATTTTTTGAGAGTTATTCTAGTGGCTGGCTCGAGATACGCATCAGCCACTACATTGTCTCGCCCTCTTATGTGCGTTATCACCAGTCATACTCTTGGAGCAATAAAAACCATCTGGTTAACCTCTGGTTCGCATGCTTCATTTTCTTCAGAAAAACTAGGGGGTTATGGTCAGTATACACTGTTACTGGGCGTCCTCCCCCACTCACATACACTTCAAAATGTTTCAATGCCATTACCAGGGCCAAAGTCTCTTTCTCGACCGTACTGTACGACATCTGGTGCTTAACAAATTTTTCGAAAAGAAAGACACGGGACGGTAAATTCATCATCCTGCTGCGTCAGTACAGCTCCAGCCCTATATCACTGGCATCCACAAATAACGTAAACGGCGTTCCAAAATCGGCGACACTAGTACAGGCGCCTCGGTCAACAGTCTTTTGGTCTTCTCAAACGCTTCTTGTGCCGTTCTATTCCACTCCCACTTCTTGCTCTTTGATAGCAAACTCGTCATAGGAGCGGCTATGGTGGAGAAATTTTCACAGAACTTCCGGTAATATCCAATCATACCGAGGTATCTCAACAAATCTTTCTTGCTCCTGGGCACCGGGAAGTTGTCATGGCCTCCACCTTTGTTCTTACCGGAGCAACCTCGCCTTGCCCGACTATGTATCCAAGTACTCCAGGCGGGCTCTCCCGAACTCGCTTTTTGCTAAGTTAATCGTCATGTTGGCTTTCTCCAGTCGATCGAACAAATCTACCAGCCGATCCACGTGATCCTTCCAGGAATCAGCGAACACGACAATATCATCGATGTACACTGCACATCCAGTCGCACCTTGTAATATCCGATTCATTACTCGCTGGAAACAGCTGCCACTATTCTTCATTCCGAACGGCACCACTTTATATTGATACAAGCCGTCGGGTGTCACGAACGCTGAGATCCTCTTAGCCTCCTCGGACAGGGGAATCTGGTAGTATCCCTTTAGCAGGTCTATTTCGAGACATACCGTGCGCTCCCAATCCGATCTATGCAATCGTCAATGCGTGGTATCGGGAACGAGTCAGCGACCGTGACTGCATTCACTTTCCTGTAATCAGTGCAGAACCGGTACGTGCCATCACTCTTCTTCACGAGAGGCACGGCGAACTCCAGTCACTGTCGCTAACCTCTGCCAAGTCGTTATCTAGCAGATACTTCACTTCGCTCTCATTGCCGCTGCTTTCTCTGGGTTAATTCTGTAAGGGTGCTGCTTGATGGGGTCAGCACTCCCTACATTCACCTCGTGCACCGTTCCGCAGTGTCTTCTGGGCACGCACTCTGTGAATAACGACTTATTCCTCTGGAGGATCTCCGCTAGTTCCTGGCGTTTGTCATCCTCTAAATGACCCAAGCGTTCACCTATCTTGGCCAGGCTTTCCGCATTCGATATCTTCGTGCCATCGGCCCTCTCTAACTTATAGTTCTCCTCTTCTGTTCCTTCGCTGTCTCCCACACAAAGCACAGTCGTCTGCAACGGGTTTCCATCTGTTCGTCACCACTTAGAGGCTTATCTCTGTCGTAGTACCTCTTTATCATATTCACGTGGCAAACCTGTGACTTCCTCGGACGATCTGGCATGTGGATTACATAATTCACATCTCCTAAAGCCTTCTGGATGGTATACGGTCCACAAAATCTCGACTCGTATATGCTTCCTTTCACCGGTAGGAGGACTAACACCTGATCTCCTTCTTGAAATCTCCTGCCCTTTGCCTTCCTGTCGTGATATCTTACCATCTCTGCCTGGGACGCTCTCAAATTTTTCCTTGGCCAAATCTCTGGCCCTAGAGAGTCGCTCTCTGAAAGTTCTCACATACCGTCCCACGTCCACTTTAGGCCTATCCCGGTGAGCTGCTCCTTCAGCGCGCCCACCGGCTCCTCACGGAGTGTCCGTACACCAGCTGGAATGGGGTGAATCCAAGTGATTCTACTACCGCATCCCTGATGGCGAACAACACGGATGGTAATGCCTCGTCCCAACTACTCCCTTCCTCAGCGCAGTATATCCCAACAAGCTCTTTAGCGTCCCATGGAAACGCTCCAATGCTCCCTGCGACTGAGGGTGATACGGTGACGAGCGCACTTGCTCTACCCTCCATCCTTTTACAGTTTCCCTGAACAACTTCGACTGGAAGACACTCCCCTGGTCCGTCTGGATACCTTGGCATCCTACCCACGCATGTAGTTCTGTAGTCTATCCAGAACGGCTCTCGACGTCACTCTTCTCAGGGGATCGCTTCGGGAAAACGGGTGGCTGTACACATTATGTTAGTAAATATTCGTGGCCCTTCCTGGTCCTTGGCAGTGGGCCTACACAGTCTATCAAGACTCTCTCAAAAGGCTCGCCAAACGCCGGTATGGGCTTTAACGGTGCCTTTGGTATAGCCGGAGCCGGCTTACCTGCACGTTGCACGCCAAACATGTCCTGCAATACTTCCTTACATCCTTCCACACGTTCGGCCAGTAGAAGTGCTCCTGCACCTTATTTAAGGTCTTCTTTACCCCTAAGTGCCCTGCCATATCCACGGAGTGGGCTAGTTCTAGCACTGCTGCCCTAAACTCCTTTGGCACTAACACTTGGGCTTCTCCAACCATACCTTATCTGCACCGGCCTTGTCCGGCCGCCACTNGGAAACCTGCAGCACATCCCCAAAGCTGCCCGGCCCCAGGCAGCAGCCAAACTATCCAGCCTCTTGAAAAGGTCAATGACTCCCCCGGAACCATCCAAGCATGGCGCAACCTTCTCCTATTTGGAAACATATGTCTAGCTGTCCCTGCAAGGAGAGACAAATCTCTAGCTTCCTCAGTCATTATGGCTATAAATAGTTTTCCTAGAGAGGACAACCAGGCACCCCTCCCCACTCGTGCCAAAAAACACTCACCGCAGGAAAGGTATCAACAGCAGAACCGAGGCATCCAAATGAGAGCAACAGTCAGCAAGAAAATAGAAGAAGGCAACACAATAGGGGCAATCAGAGTCATCACCAGTGAAGACACAGTTGCCACCAGGGATGCCGATACAGCACAAGCCCTGAGGAAAAACACCCACCCAGAGCTCCTCGTGACGAAGGTGTTCCCTAGTCGGTGTCACCAGAGCAGAACCCCTGTGTGTGCTCGAATCCATGGTGCATAAAGCAGCTTTATCCTTCCCACCAGGATCAGCAGGTGGGTTCACAGGACTAAGACCCAACCACATCAAACAAATGCTCAACCCTGCACTGGGAGACATTGCACAGGGCCTCCTGGTGGAACTAACAAGATTCGCCAACACATGTCTAGCTGGCAACATACCAGAGACCATACGGCCTCTCTTTTTGGCGCTACCCTCTGTGCCCTGAGGAAAAAAGATGGAGGAATCAGACCGATAGCTGTGGGCAATTCACTCCGGCGTCTCGTCGCTAAGGCTGCTGCTAAAGCAGTTAGTCAGGCAGCAGCCGACATGCTGAAGCCAAAACAGCTTGGGTTTGGCATTCCCCAAGGGTGTGAGGCAGCGGCTCATGCAGCTAGAGCTTACATTGCCAACATTACGGATGAAAAAGCTCTGATAAAGCTGGACTTCAAAAATGCCTTCAATCTGGTTAGAAGGGATGCAGTACTCAATGCGGTTCATCGCCTTTTTCCTTCCCTCTACCCGTTTGTAAACTCATGCTACAGCAAGAATCTAACTCTGCTCTTTGGGGAACATGAAATCGAATCACAAGAAGGTGTCCAACAGGGTGACCCCCTTGCTCCTTTTCTTTTCTGCCTAGTCATCAAGGAAGTCACCGATAACCTGTCCAGTGAGCTCAACATTTGGTTCTTAGACGATGGTACTCTAGCCGGCTCCCCAGACGCACTCTTGGACGACATAAGAATAATTCAGGAGCAAGGAGCAAGTCTAGGACTCACCCTGAACCCTTCCAAGTGCGAAATAACCTCCACCAACCAGCACATAATAGAGCAAATAAAGGTTGTTTTGCCTGACATTCATACAACCAACCCTGAGGACAGCACACTCCTAGGTGCTCCTCTTGGAAGGAATGCCATCGACGAGGTCCTTGGTAAGAAGATCGCTGACCTGACGAGAATGAACGAGAGGATTGAAGACATCGATGCTCATGATGCACTTTACCTCATCACCAGATGCTTGTCCCTCCCCAGGCTGACCTACTTTCTAAGATGTTCGCCATCTTTCAACAATATTAAATTAGAAGAGTACGACAGCTTGCTGAAATCAACACTAGAAAAAGCCCTCAATCTTTCCCTCAGCAACTCGCAGTGGAAACAGGCCTCCCTTCCTGTCAGACTCGGGGGCCTTGGCGTGCGCACAGCAACACAAATTGCTGTACCAGCGTTCCTGTCCTCTTCAGTGGGGTCTGACAACTTGGTGAAGGAAATCCTACCTGAGCACCTAGTTCAACAGGCAGGGGTACATGATCCCAGCTTCACAGACTGCACAACCAAATGGGTCTCTCTCGCAGGACCAGCACCCCAACCACTGCCTTCTGAAGCCCATAAGCAATCCAGCTGGGATCGCCCCATTGCCGACCAAGAAGCTGCGACTTTGCTAGAAGCTGCGACAACACCACATGACACTGCCCGACTTAGAGCAGTAGCAGCTCCCCATGCAGGTGATTTCCTATTAGCAATCCCAATGTCAGCAACCGGCACTCGTCTCACACCGCAGGCCCTTCGAATTGCCGTGGCTCTCCGTCTCGCTGCCTCAATCCACACCGAATACAGGTGTATTTGCGGCGAGGCAGAGGCCGACAGGTACGGACGGCATGGCCTTCTCTGCCAAAGGACAGGAGGATGGCATGCAAGACACGGCGAGGTCAATGACATTATTAAGAGAAGCCTTTCCACAGCCGGCTGTCCAGCAGAGAGAGAGCCCCGGTACCTAATGTCCCACAACTCTAATGAGCCTGTCGGTCGCCCAGATGGAATCACGGTGAACCCTGGAAGAATGGTAGACAGTTGGTGTGGGACTACACTTGCGTCTCAACTTTAGCCAATACCTATGTTGACTTCAGTGCTACTCAAGCAGGAGGAGCTGCCAATCACCGGGAAGCGGCCAAGTCACGTAAATACAGAGACCTTGAGCACCACTACAATTTTGTCCCCATTGCCTCAGAGACACTTGGTGCCTGGGGTAAAAGTGCTGCTAGCTTTTTGAAGGAGTTGGGGTCTAAGCTAATCGAAACAACTAGAGACCCTAGAGCTGCCAGTTTTCTTTTTCAGCGCCTCAGTGTGGCAATCCAGAGAGGAAATGCTCACTGCATCCATGGTTCCTGCCCGCCATCTGAGGAGCTGGAGGAGCTTTTCAACTTGTGACAAGCAGCCTTGTACCCTGCATGTAATCAATACTGTAACTTTTTTGTGTAATGACATTTTCAAATAAAGTTAGATAAATATACACACATACCAAAAGAATAGGGGTGGTAGGAGAAGAAAATATCAAAGTGTTCAGTGAGGATCCACAAGGTCTTCTCTGAGTACTCTTTATTTTCTTCTCCGAGGCTATGGGTCCCTACACTTGCACCAGAGGTGGTACCCTTCTAGGTTTAAAAAAAAAAAAAAAAAAAAAAAAAAATATATATATATATATATATATATATATATATATATATATATATATATATATATATATATATATATATATATGTATATATATATATATATATATATATATATATATATATATATATATATACATATATATATATATATATATATATATATATATATATATATATATATATATATATATATATATATATATATATATATATATATATATATATAGATCACTGACCTGAAGAGGATGAACGAGAGGATTGTAGACATCGATGCTCATGATGCACTTTACCTCATCACCAGATGCTTGTCCCTCCCCAGGCTGACCTACTTTCTAAGATGTTCGCCATCTTTCAACAATATTAAATTAGAAGAGTACGACAGCTTGCTGAAATCAACACTAGAAAAAGCCCTCAATCTTTCCCTCAGCGACTCACAGTGGAAACAGGCCTCTCTTCCTGTCAGATTCGGGGGCCTTGGCGTGCGCACAGCAACACAAATTGCTGTACCAGCGTTCCTGTCCTCTTCAGTGGGGTCTGACAACTTGGTGAAGGAAATCCTACCTGAGCACCTAGATCAACAGGCAGGGGTACATGATCCCAGCTTCACAGACTGCACAACCAAATGGGTCTCTCTTGCAGGAGCAGCACCCGAACCACCGCCTTCTGAAGCCCATAAGCAATCCAGCTGGGATCGCCCCATTGCCGACCAAGAAGCTGCGACTTTGCTAGAAGCTGCGACAACACCACATGACACTGCCCGACTTAGAGCTGTAGCAGCTCCCCATGCAGGTGGTTTCCTATTAGCAACCCCAATGTCAGCAACCGGCACCCGTCTCACACCGCAGGCCCTCCGAATTGCCCCAATCCACACCAAATACAGGTGTATTTGTGGCGAGGCAGAGGCCGACAGGTACGGACGGCATGGCCTTCTCTGCCAAAGGACAGGAGGATGGCATGCAAGACACGGCGAGGTCAATGACATTATTAAGAGAAGCCTTACCACAGCCGGTTGTCTAGCAGAGAGAGAGCCCCGTTACCTAATGTCCCGCAACTCTGATGAGCCTGTTGGTCGCCCAGACGGAATCGCGGTGAACCCCTGGAAGAATGGTAAACAGTTGGTGTGGGACTACACTTGCGTTTCAACTTTAGCCAATACCTATGTTGACTTCAGTGCTACTAAAGCAGGAGGAGCTGCCAATCACCGGGAAGCGGCCAAGTCATGTAAATACAGAGACCTTGAGCACCGCTACAATTTTGTCCCCATTGCCTCATAGACCCTTGGTGCCTGGGGTAAAAGTGCTGCTAGCTTTTTATAGGAGTTGGGGTCTAAGCTAATCGAAACAACTAGAGACCCTAGAGCTGCCAGTTTTCTTTTTCAGCGCCTTAGTGTGGCAATCCAGAGAGGAAATGCTCACTGCATCCATGGTTCCTGCCCGCCTTCTGAGGAGCTGGAAGAGCTATTCAACTTGTGACAAGCAGCCTTGTACCCTGCATGTAATCAGTATTGTAACTTTTTTTGTGTAATGACATTTTCAAATAAAGTTAGATAAATATACACACATACCAAAAGAATAGGGGTGGTAGGCGAAGAAAATATCAAAGTGTTCAGTGAGGATCCACAAGGTTTTCTCTGAGTACTCTTTATTTTCTTCTCCGAGGCTATGGGTCCCTACACTTGCACCAGAGGTGGTACCCCTATTTTATATATATATATATATATATATATATATATATATATATATATATATATATATTTACATTCACCGTGGTGTAGTGGTAAGACACTCGCCTAGCGTTCCGCGAGCGCAATGTCATGGGTTCGTATCCTGGCCGGAGAGGATTTACTGGGCGCAATTCCTTAACTGTAGCCTCTGTTTAACGCAACAGTAAAATGTGTACTTGGATGAAAAAACGATTCTTCGCGGCAGGGGATCGTATTCCAGGGACCTGCCCGAAACGCTACGAGTACTAGTGGCTGTACAAGAATGTAACAACTCTTGTATATATCTCAAAAAAAAAATATATATATATATATATAAACATAGGGACTATAAACATTTTGTCATGTGTGTGCTATCTTATGGCGACAACGGGTTGATGGATTCTTCAATTATATTGAGCCAATGTCAGTATGTAGCGAGTAATCCTTATACTCGCTCCATTATCTCATTATCTTAATGCATTACTAATCACACAAGCTACAATCCTTTCCCCTATTACAGGTAATACTCTTCTCACCCTTGTTGGAGGGAGCTGAGGTGTAATCACCATATAACCCAGCGATGTGAGAACAGCAAACCAGTACAATCACCAGTCAAGAATGTAGTACTCGGCTTGGGCAGTTCTAGTCGACCCAAAATGCTACAGCTTCGACACAGCAGACAGCAGACTACGACCGCATCCAGCTACAACGCTCTCGCTCCCCGAGTTCAGACACTCGCAATTCCCAATCGAGCCGCCACGCTCTCCGACATAGAGCTCCACGACTCCGGCCTCACTCAGCTCTCTGCTCTGCTCCAGGCTTCGTCTCAACGTCTACCACACCGCTGTATCCAGGACTACTAAATAAATATGAAACTCACTAAACACTGTGTATCTAATCAACCCAACAACGTAACATAAACGTACGTTACAAGTATATAGTAAAAATTGTTAAGTTAGCAATCTTAAAGCATACCAATTGATGTACCATAGTACCCAATAGGGTATCCAAAATATCTATAGAGTAATTTCATCCCTTTAATACTGTGCAAATCAGGGAAAATGATGTTACTCTGAAAATTAGGTAATGTCCTAATATTAAAACATTTTATGTCAAAGCTTAATTACTTTGAAAACCTTTCATTGTTTTTGTAATTCTTTCAATATGGTTTTAAATAATAGTAAGGTTGATATTATTAACTTAAGGTTTTTGATTAACAAAACAATTACACTTCATTTTTTTTCTTAAATTGTTAAAGATTTTCATTCTCCTTGGTTTCTCGTGCAAATATTTTTTTTGATTATGCGTTTCGTATAATTTACCGGGACAAGAAGTCCCTCTAGCTATGAGAGTGTTGGTGTGGTCATCAGTCCAGTTACTAGATCGATCCGTACAGTGTTTAACCTGACCGACCATGTGAAGCATCACCTACTGCGCCTGAACATTTTCTAGCGCAGCACTGTTCAGTGCACCAGATCTCCAGGACCTAGATTCACGAAGCTCCAAGTTTTTCTTCGTAAGTATGTTTGCTACGAAGGTTCCTAAGTGCTGGCTAAGAACGCGGCAAAGAGCGATTCGGAAAAGTAAACTTAAGAAGATTTTTAAGTACAGGACAGTAGTTCACTTAGGTCTCGCTAGATGTCACTAGGGCTTTTAGTTTGGCCAGTCAGAGAGATACAAAAAGATAGGATAAAAATAAACCAGTAATATTTCTTTCATCATATTTTTTATTTAAATAACTGCATCAATATTTTTACATCTGACAGGATTTGTTTCTCACAGGTGCATTATTTGTTAAAAAAAATTTTTATTGTTACACACAATGGTGCAACATAGCTTTCCCAGCTTGGTGCCTTCTTTTGATAATTACTTACTGATTGTTACACACAGTCAAATTGTGTAACAGGAAGAGGACTTGGACACAAATTTGTTCCATGCTAAATGTAAAGGAATCAGCTCAGCATTCCTCAAATAAAATAAGCTGCCTCAGCTCATAAGGTAAATATAATAAGCATTCTTCAAATAAGTAGCTGCCTCACCTCACTGCCTTACCAAGCCGGGAAGGCTACATAGCCTTCCCCTTACGTGTTCCACACACCCAAATTGTGTGACAGGAAGAGGTCTTGGACTCCTACTTCCCTCTCTCTTTTTTAATAGTCCATATAGTCAGAATTATAGGTTTAAGTATTCAATGAGAAAATTTTTTGAAGTTTTTACCCTAACCTAACATAATTTGTGAAGCATATTTTTATTTTATGTCTCACCCTGATTTAATTTCAAAATAAAACTAAACAAAAAAAATTAAAAACAGGGTGTGTACCTTAGCTATACATACCCATCTATACTTATTACTAGGTGAACTTGGTGATAGTAAATGCTCCCATCAGGCAGGGCTCATCACCTTCTCTCATATTTCATGTTCACCAGTGTTTATTTACTTAATAACTACTGATATAACATCTTACTATATAAAACTAATTCTAATATCATAAAAGAACATAAGAACATAATTTTTATTTATTTATTTATTTATTTATATACAAGAAGGTACATTGGGTTTGTGAAAATACATTGCATAGTACAGTATTTACAATCTTGTAAAGCCACTAGTATGTTTATATACGCGCAGCATTTCGGGCAGGTCCTTAATCTAACAGATAATTTTAAGTAGGTAAATTCTATCAGAATTAATAAAATGATAACAAATACATTGGAAGAAAAAAATGAGATGAGAGAGATTAGTAAGTATATTAAAGCACATTGGTATATTAAAACTGATTGATTACTTTGACAGCTTGATTGGTAATTTAAACAAGATTAATAGAAACCATACAGCTGATTGACAGCACCTTTATATATTT
This sequence comes from Procambarus virginalis, assembly GCA_020271785.1. NCBI lineage: Eukaryota > Metazoa > Arthropoda > Malacostraca > Decapoda > Cambaridae > Procambarus > Procambarus virginalis. Next base: position 24,505 of record WNGS01164703.1, on the reverse strand, counting down.
ATTTATTTATTTATTTATATATACAAGAAGGTACATTGGGTTTGTGAGAATACATTGAATAGTACAGTATTTACAATCTTGTAAAGCCACTGGTACGCGCAGCGTTTCGGGCAGGTCCTTAATCTACCAGATAATTTTAAGTAGGAAATTTTCTATCAGAATTAATAAATGATAACAAATACATTGCAAGAGAAAAATGAGATGAGAGAGCTTTGTAAGTATATTAAAGCACATTGGTATATTAAAGCTCTGATTGATTACATTGACAGCTTGATTGGTAATTTAAACAAGATTAATAGACACCACACAGCAGATTGACAGCACATATAAGAAGACAGCAATGATAAAGATGTTCAGATTGGCAGACTTGGTAGCAATAGATACAGATAAACAAGATTAATAGACACCATACAGCAGATTGGCAGCACATATAAGAAGACAGCAATGATCACAATGTTAAAGATATTCAAATTGGGTACATAAAGGTTGGGACATTGGGTAGCAATAGATACAGTGCAATTTTAAAGCAAAAGGTAAAAAACTATGAAGATGAAATTAGGTACTTTTTTAGTATTGTTTTTGAAAGACGTAAAAGTTGGACAGCTTTCCATTTCAATAGGGAGTGAGTTCCATAGACTGGGTCCCTTTATTTGCATAGAGTGTTTACACAGATTAAGTTTAACTCTGGGGATATCAAAGAGATATTTATTTTTGGTGTGGTGATAATGGGTCCTATTACATCTGTCCAGGAAGAGTTTCAGAGCAGGATTTGCATTTAAGAACAGGGTTTTGTAAATGTAGTTGACACAAGAGAATTTGTGGAGTGAGATTATGTTTAGCATGTTTTGGGAGTTAAACAAGGGGGCTGAGTGTTGTCTGAAAGCAGAATTTGATATTGTTCTGATAGCAGATTTTTGCTGGGTGATGATGGACTTGAGGTGGTTTGCAGTATTTGAACCCAATGCACAGATACCATAGTTAAGATAAGGATAGATTAGTGCATAATATAGAGAGATGAGAGCAGAGTTAGGTACATAATATCTGATTTTGGAAAGTATACCAACTGTTTTAGAGACTTTCTTAGTTATGTGCTATATGTGGGTACTGAAGTTGAGTCTCTTGTCTAGGAAGAGGCCATGAAACTTTCCATCATTTTTATTGCTAATGTTTACATTGTCTATCTGAAGCTGAATTGCATTTTTAGATTTGCTTCCAAATAAGATGTAGTAGGTCTTTTCTATGTTAAGTGTTAGTTTGTTGGTTGACATCCATCAGTGGACTTTTTTTTAGTTCATTATTAACAACATTATTTAGTGTATGTGGGTTGGGGTTCGAGTAGATGAGGGTAGTATCATCAGCAAACAAAATAGGTTTCAGAATGTTAAAGACATTAGGCAGATCATTGATGTATATAAGAAATAGAAGAAGTCCCAAGATGCTGCCCTGTGGCACTCCAACGGTTATTGGTAGAGTGGGAGAGGTTATATTATTGATGGCTACACATTGGTGTCTATCACTAAGATAGTATTGGATATAGTCCAGTGCATGGCCTCGGATTCCATAATGATGGAGTTTACATAAGAGGTAATTGTGATTAACAGTATCAAACGGTCCGTCTAATTACCACAAGCTAACACAAGCTACACAAGCTTCAGAAAGCTTCCTGGCAATACGTTAGTAATGAATAAATATGATATACTTACTCATTATAATGTTGGTGCTGAACGTACAACACGAAAAAACATAATTTTAATCTGAAAAAGTATCTTTTTATAAAGAAATTAGACGAAAATAAAGAGCTGGTGACGCCAAATCAAGTCGACGATCCAAGCGTCAATGTTGTGGAGCGACTTATCCAAGACAGATTGTTGCCTGGAGAGTGTTTGCTGGCATATCAGCCTCTTGTACACACGTCGCACTTCTCTGCTCAAATTGTCACAAATTGAAATAATGGTATAAACTACAATAATGCATAGTTGCAATAATATTTTGCATAAATAGCCAGAAAATATTGAAATTGTATTGAAAAATAGGTGTCTGGAAGTGAAATTAACTCCATGGGACAATAGTTTTTTTTTATATAGATGCTGATGACTATTCGCTGGTATGCGTTCGCTACTTGAACTACTATGCACTTATTTACGTATCCAGAGATTAGTTCAGAGTAAAACCATGTTTTTCCAAATTCTACATTACATACCATCATTATAATAGATAAATATGACGTATTTCTTCATTACTTATATAATGCAAGGAAATTTTGGGGTATGATTAGGTAGTTAGGGGTGGCTTCTGGGTAAATACATGGACTCGCTCTGGGTGTGTGTGTAGTGTGATATACATTCAATAACATCATTATAGGGGTTAAATATGTCATATATCTTCATTACTTGTGTAATGCTAGAAGGCCGGAGTAGCACTAGGTAACTATGGATATAGCTTTGGGAAAATACATGGACCCGCTCTGGGTGTGTGGAGAGCTACACACCAGCAAATCAATTGTCTAATTAACATGCATATATATGCTAATTAACCTTCAAGATTTATATGTCAGAAGAAAGGCAGAGATGTAGACATTACTGTAACTACATTTCAAGTAATATATATAATTTATGTGAAAGGCATTATATTTTTAAATAAATAATACTACATAATCGCCGGTATCCGGACACATGAACACTACATTCAATGCCATCATTATAGTCGGTAAATGTCATATTTCATCAATACTTGTGTAATGCAAGGAGGTTTTATCTTTTTTAAAGATAAATATTTCAACTTTAAATATCTTTTCAAATATTTGTCATTAAAGTATATATTCTGAAAATAATCATGTATTTTATTTACCCCAAAGTAGAGCACGAATATCATAGTGTCATATCCTGTGATTAGTAATTTATTTTGCACCCCATACTCATTCCTTGATTATTTACATTCATTCCTCGCTTGATAAATTCAAGATCTTTTGAGTACATGAAAATATGTTTTAGAATTATAGTATTCAAATGGAATTAGTAGCGTATAACTAGCTCTAAGCAGAACTACTACTGTACCAGTAACCAGTAACACATTTTAATTAACATTTCAGATCAGGTAAGAATTGAGACCACAAAAATCCAGTAGCATTTCTGTCACATTCGTCTATAGTTGAACCATTAAGAATGTCTCTTAAATGTTACCCAAACACACATGTTTGTGGAGACTAAAGTTATTATCAATAGAAAGCAACAAGGCCAGATGGGTTTATTGCACCATATATGACAGAGGACTTTCTAAGTGAGCAGAAAGACATCAGATTAGTGATGTGAAAGGAATCAGATTCTCTGAATCTTTATCCAGGGAATGTGTGTGTAATACTAGATAAGAGAGAAAATTAGGTCGGGAGTCAGTACATTAGACAGCAGATGGTTAGAAAGGCGGAATCCAAGAGCTAACAGCTTTAGCCTATGGGTACAAATAGCAAATATACAAACAATTCATTTCACGATTATCCCGGGAATCCTGTAAATTACTATCCTCCATTCTCATCCAATATTGTTCTTCCAAAGAAATTACTATCTATCCCTTCTCATCCAAAGTTCATTAAATTTATCAGTTCAATATCTATTTACTTACATATTTGTTTGTGTTATATATAAGAAAGTACATTGGATTTGTCAGAGTACATAATAGTGGTGTTCTTGCAATTATTGCAAAGCCACATAGTTTTGGGCAAGTGCTTAATCTAACAGGGGGAAGGGGGGCCGTCTGGCGCCCCCCCCCCTTCCCGGCAAATAAATGTTAACCGCATAGAATGTTTCAGTATTACATTGTCATTTTACCCAAGGTAGCACTTTTACTAATGTAAAATGTAATAGCCCCATTGTTAGACTTATTCTCTGGAAGTTACACATTATTACATTTACCCTTGTTACACTTACTAAGTTTAATATACAAGGTTATTCTCAGGATGTTAACCTTCAAGCCATTTCAATCAAACAAGTACAGTGCATTGTTAACTTACAGCGTTAATGTAAATAAGTTATTTTACCCGGGATAAAAGTTTTACCAATGGTTATTACCTTATAGGAATGTATGTACTTAATATGGGAAAGTGATCACTAATCAGCCATTGTAATACCAATCTTTGGACAGCGTTGACTAGCTGGCTTTCATTTATTACATCCAAATCTTCCATCCATAAGGCGGATGGTGTTAGATGGGTTAATATAAAATAGTCATAACTTGTAATTACAGTTCTATAGTTAATGTTGCAGATATCATAAGATAAACAAGTAAGAAACTTTCGTGCAGTGAGAACTTACATACAATATGTAAACTTTCTATATTTAAATTTTAATTTATAATGAAGAAAATGGAGTTAAATATAATGAGATAATTAAACAGAGTACGACAATGTTATTTATTAACAAAAAATTAAGGAAAATGAAATAAACTTGTGCTCTAAATATATAATTTTAAACAAATCAAATAAATTGAATATGCAATCTCTGTACCTACTAATTAATATGTATGTCAGTGACCACAGACCTTTCGCATATAAACTGTATGGCTGTGACATGAACCCTCACATTTATCTCTCGAGTGTATAGATGTTACCAGTTTCATTTAACATCTAAGTGAACAAAAGGTAAAAAATAGATAATAATCGACAGTTTTAAAAATCCGAAAATATGGTGTTGGATACAATGAGGAACTTAAAAAAAGATTTAACTAATAATAGTAATATTGAAAGAACTAGAACAAATAGAAGAACAAACAACTGATAGTTAATATTATTGAGCAGATATATAAATATACAAATTGATCATATATTAGAAGTTACACTTACCAACCAACGCACACACTTTTGCTTTTAATTAGAGGGATGGTGAAATAACGCATGTATGCATATATGTATGTCTAGCTTTGGCAAAGCTACATCACCCGGGGAGGATATAGTTACTTACGGCATACTGCGTATGCTTCTGCTAGTTCCAGGGAATCCCTTGCTTGAATTGTATAATATGAGCTATGTAACCGGGGAGCTTCCTAAGTTATGGACCAACAGTCTTATTATTCCCATTCCTAAACCAAACCAGCAGAGTGCTTTTCGCCCAATCTCCCTCACTAGTTGTCTCTGTAAGTGTCTTGAGGCTTAACTGTGACGTGCTTATCTCTGAAGCTAGACACAGATATAGTGAAATAATCAATGATGGAGTCCGAGTTTGTCTCCTGTGGATTCCTTCCCATATTGGTCTCCTAATGCATGATAGAACTGATGAGTTAGCCAAGACTTTTGCTCGTAAAGAGGGAATTAATTACCAACTTGGACTGCCTTTGAGCAGCCTGAGGGCAGCAATATCCCAGGAACATCAACTAAATTTCGGAGACTTGAGGAAAAGTGAAATTCACACCAGTTACTCCATCTATCATCATTCTATTATGCATGAAGAACCGCACGTCTATGGGCCATCCAATAATATTAGCAGACTTCTAGATGTTACCACTGCTAGGCTTAGGCTCGGCTACAAGTACCTCTGGGAGTTTGTAACATCTGCTGATGTAGATTTGACTAAATGTAAACTGTCAGCAGAACTATTCGCATACTTTGCGTCATTATATAATGGAATGTGAAAAAATTGCGGAATTTAGAGATAACACCATCAATAGTGTCCATGAAATGTGTAAGTACTTCATTCATAATGATGTGCTGCCCCAAATCTTAGCGAATTTGCTTACTGTAGGTAATGCATGCACATTACTGTAAAGCTGCTGCCCAATTGGGTGGGTGTGCAGCAAGACTAGTAACTGTGTGACTCACTATAGATGTAAAGTGCCTTGTATAGTGACTGTTGTGAGCCTCTTGTAATGTCACTTGTGACACCTCTTTGTGTCACTTGTGACACAAAGATTATTGATGTGTGTATTTGTGTGGGTGATTAGATGTGTATGTGAGGGTAAAGTAGTGGAGTGTTGATGTTTGGCAGTCCTCCAATGGCAGGTGTCAAAGCCTGGTCACATAACAAAAAAAAAGAGACTGCTTGCCTGTGGTAAGGTAAGGGAGACACGCAAAACACAAAGTATAAACAATGAAACTTTAATTAATTTAGAAAACAAAAAATGAAAAAAGACAATCTCTTGGCTTAATTGAAAAATTCTAAAACAAAGCAAAAAATGCAAAATAAAATAAATAATTATTAAAGATGAAATGACAATAATATAAGTAAATGTGCAATATAAATCAGGTGCTGAGAATACTGGCTACAGCTGCTACCTCTCTTTAGTATACGTCAGCCAGGGCTTTGATATACCAGAGAGAGATGTCAACTTCAGAGAGCACAGGGATATTCTGAGGAAGACTATTGAGCTGCCCAGACGTCGACTCGGCTAGATGGCGTGAGTGGTGCAGGTGCAGTAAGCTGACAGCGACGCCAGCCAATCAAAATGCAGGCAGGCAGAGATTGGTAGTTAGCTCGTTGAAGTTGGCGGTGAGCCGGTGCGACAGGGTGGGTGAAGGTGGGTTTGCAGTGTACGTTTTGCTTCCTGGTCAAAACGTTTTGTGCTACTGGTGGACGTATCTTGATTGTAGCATCTTGTACTTGTAGTAATAGCGTGACTGATATAGGGAAGAGCAGGCTCAATCTCTCTTGAAAGAGATTATCGTCACAACTCTCCCCCGAAGCCTGCGGTTCCGGAAGAAGTTACGTTTTCAGGTGGTAGAGTGGTAGGTGGAGCTGCCTCTACCTCATGAACTCTGGAGAGGGCGTCGGCTATGATGTTGTCCGACCCCTTTATGTAGCAGATCTTCAGGTTGAAATCTTGTAGATATAAAGCCCATCGTAGTAGACGTTGATTATTGAATTGGGCTTGATGTAAGAAGCGTAGAGGATTGTGGTCCGAGTAGATGGTGGTAGATCGAGCACCTTGCAGGTATGGTGCAAAGTGCTGTAAATTCAGGACGATGGAGAGTAGCTCCTTCTCAATAGTGTTGTAATTTTTCTGGTGAGGCTTCACCTTGTAGCTGTAGTAGCTGACAGGTAGAACCTCCTCGCCTCGTTGCTGCAGCAGGACACCCCCAATACCGGTACCACTGGCGTCGACATGGAGGATGAAAGGCTTCGTGATATCTGGCGAGGCGAGAATAGGATTAGAACAGAACAGTAATTTGAGTTGTTCAAAAGCAACGGTTTGCTGAATGGTCCAATTATACCGTTGCTTGGGACTGGTTAAAATGATTAATGGTGTCGCTACCGTACTAAAATTCCTCACAAACCTACGGTAGTAAGAGGCAAGACCAAGGAAGCGCAGGAGCTGATTCCTGGTAGTAGGCTGTGGATAATGCTTGATGGCTTGAGTGTGTATGTTCAACGGAGCAAGGCTGCCACTCCCTATTACATGACCCAGATAACGCACTTTACCTTTGGCAAAGGTGGACTTGCCCAGGTTGATGGTGAGGCCGGCTGTCAGGAGCTTGGCGAACAATCGTTGCAGCTGGACCAGATGTTCGCTCCAGGTGATGGATGCTACAACGATATCATCCAAATAGGCGTAGGTGTTATCCAAGCCCTGGATGACGCGGTTGACAGCTCTCTGAAAGGTGGCCGGGGCATTGCATAGCCCAAAGGGAAGGCGTTCATATCTGAAAAGTTCAAAGGGAGTGATAAAGGCAGATATTTCTTTGGCTCGCTCTATTAGGCACACCTGGTAAAACCCCTTGAGCAAGTCCACTTGGGACAAGTAGCGGGCATTACCAATGGCGTCATGGATGTCATCTATTCTGGGTAAGGGGTACGCATCCTTGACAGTCACATTATTCAATTTCTGGTAGTCGGTGCACAATCGGACCTTACCTTGGGGTTTTGGCACCAAGATACAGGGTGAGGCCCAGGGGGACTCGCAACGGGTAGCCAGTCCATGGTCCAGGAGGTACTGTACCTCAGCACGCATGACTTCCTTCTTGCTAGGGCTGATTCGGTAGAATGGTTGGTGAATCAGCCGGGTGTCAGGGAGCAGTTGGATGTCGTGCTGAGTCACAGTACACTCTTGTGGATCATCTCGGAACAACTCCTGATGTTCTTTGAAGATTTTGATGAGAGGTGCACTATTATTGTCCTGAAGGTAATTATGAAGATCAGTTAGGATTTCCGAGTTGGAAAGCGCTGACTCAGTGTCAGTGCTTTCGGGAGGAGAAGCAGGGAAGGTCTCACTGTGGAGGTATGGACCTTTAAAGGTAGAGTAGGTAAGCATCACAGTGGGAGGAGTACCATTATATAGCTTCGGGAGGTTGACGTGGCACAACTGGGTCTTCCACCGCCTGTCTGGAGTCTCTAGAACGTAGTTGTGGTTGTTTCTGCACTCCTTGATGCCGTAGGGTCCTGAAAATCTGTTTTGTAAGGGAGAACCTGGGATAGGAAAGTAAACAAGCACAAAGTCTCCCTGTTTAAATTTCCTTACTTTGCTGTGCTGGTCGTAATGAGTCTTCATCCTCTCTTGGGCTTTCAATAGATTGTTTTTAGCAAAGTGGTGCACCCTCTCTAGAATGTTTTGTAGGTTTTGAAGAAACTGGGGCACATTCTGATGCTTACTGAAGGTGGCATCACGTAGAGAGTCTTTGAAAGCTTTGAGAGGAGTACGGCACTTAATGCCGTAGAGCATCTCATAAGGAGATACTCCTAGAGACTCATTGGGAAGACTTCTGAAAATACACATTATGAGATCAAGTTGTTTATCCCAATCCTTAGAGGTCTCATTGCAAAACTTTTTTAGGAGTGCTTTAATAGTCTGATGACTATGCTCGAGAGAACCCTGTGAAGCAGGATGATAGGGGCTGGACAGTACCTGTGTGATGTTGAACTCTTCCAGTGTCCGTTTGAAGAGATCACTGGTGAAGTTGTTGCCACAGTCACTCTGAACCTCCCTTGGAAATCCATACTGGGTGAAGATCTTCAGTAAGTTTTTCACCACAGTAGCAGCCGTAATGTTCTTTACTGGAACTGCTATGGGGAATCTGGTGGTAGGACACAGGATGGTTAGTATATAGGCGTTGCCAGAACTGGTTCGAGGTAAAGGACCAACACAGTCTATAATAAGTCGGTGGAAAGGTTCCGCAGGCACCTGGATGGGTGTCAGTGGTGCTCTGGAGATAGAGACGTTCAGTTTACCTGGCAGCTGACATGTATGACACTGTTTGACGTGTTGTTTGGCGTCATTAACCATACCTGGCCAGTAGTAGTCTTGCCGAATTCCATGGTAAGTCTTGTTAAAACCGTAGTGTGACTGCTCCGTGGGCCAGGTATAGAATAGTGGGTCACAGGCTGGTGGGAATCACTAGTTGTTCGACGTTGGCCCAATCGTCCTCCTCCTTCAGTTTACTGGGTCTGTATCTGCGGTAGAGCAACTCGTTCTCTAGGAAGAACCCAAAGATACTGTCAGATTGAGTCTCAGCCTGAAAGAATAATGGTGTCAAGGTAAGATCTTTCCTCTTTACCTTACGGAACTCCAAGGCCGTAAGATTTGGGGGTAGTTTCAGAGGGTCTTGAGGGACAGCGGTAGCAGTAGAGTCAGCTGGTTGCGGTCGTGCAGCTTGTGCACGGGTGGTCACCAAAACCGGAGGAGAAACTTCATCACTCTCTTGAACCTTTGCTGGAACATACTCATAGATGGGATTATCCATTACAGAGGTACACACCTGGGGTTTGTCCATGATGATCAGGTTGGTCGGTTGCAGGTCTTCTGCCAAGTCGTTGCCCAGGAGAAGTTGCACTCCAGGCATGGGAAAAGGCTTTTCCCTGATGGCGACTTGGACTTCACCGGTCACGAAGGGACAATCCAGGTGGACTCTGACAAGACTCTGGCTCTGATGTCAGACATCTGCAGGAGCTGAAAGAGGCGTTTGAGCAGAATTCTGTGTTGCGTTTCACTTACGAGATGGAAAAGGATGGGAAGCTACCCTTTCTAGATGTAACAGTCATGGAAAGGAGCGGAGGTTTCCACACTGCAGTCTACACTAAGGAAACAAACATAGGAATGTGCCTAAATGCCAACAGTGACTGCCCAGACAGGTACAAGAGGAGTGTTGTTAACGCTTTGTCGACCGTGCTCTCAGCCACAGCTCAGAATGGAAGCAAGTCGACGAAGAACTCTGTAGGGTAAGGCAGGTCCTAGTCAACAACGGCTTCTCCAATGGTTTCATTGAAGACATCTGTGACGGTGTTCCCCCCTTCTAATTCTCCCACGCCTGCTGTAAGAGTCATGTCCACTATTCCCGAGCGTTCTCTACATTGCAGGCATCAATTGAACATATGTGGGAGAGAGTAGTATTCTCGAAGAGCCGAGAAATTTGCGAAAATGTTGTATTTTGGCCTGTGGGATAGGCCCTTTAGGGAGCCAAAATGGCGCTGGCAAGTCTGTTCTCCCGCCAAAACTGTGTGACGTCAGTGGCGCCAGATTGGTCACCGTCAGCGACATGGCACTGGGAGCCAATGAAAACCAACTGTGGAAAAGTGACGTCACATAGGCATGGCGGGTCCGGCTGTGTTGGCGCCAGACGATATCAGTCTTTCACGACACGTCCGAGAGGTAGGACGCGCGATCGGTCGTCCTGTCAGAGTGACGGATTTACCGAACTCCGGTGGATTTAAGCGTCTCCAGTTGTTGGCACGCACTCTGTGAGGTCTTCCTGCAACCCAGAAGTGGCTCAGATAAGGAATTGACAGAATATTGAGCAACAAGTGCTCAGGGGACAGGTGCGTTGCAAGAAGTGGGCCGGGCATCGACGTGTGTCGTCATTGGCGGTTCACCAGTATAAGAGACAGCTTAGTGGCCGGGCCACCCACCGTGAGTGAACCGGGTTGACAGCCTTGTCAACCAGGTTGAACGTGTGATCGACGATCCTGTCAAGTTTGACAGTAACCCCACCTTCGTGGAACCCTACGAGTCAACAGTTGGATGCAAGCACGTCGAGAAGTCTTCCCAAATACCTAGCGATATATCTAGACGACGAGGGAATTGACAGTGAAGTGAGCTTCAAGTGCTCTGAAGTCGGGTGCCGTGCGTGTGGAGCTTAAGCAGCATCGTCTGGTACGGCTGGTAACTTCACAGTGACTTCGTAGTGGTGAGAGGCAGTTACTCTGGGAGTACAGTGACAAGAACTAATTGGGAAACGTGCGACGACCGCCGAGACGTAGGCTGGCTGCCGTAGTTGGGAGGAAAGTTGACGGCCAGGAGACCGACTTCAACCCTGCGACGTACTGTAGAGGAAGGAGCACGGACCTGCTGTGTACAGAAGCGGCGAGACGCGACATCCTAAGGTGTGGGGCTTGTGTTTCTGGATGGTGAACGAGGCGAGAGCCTGGACCAGGAGCTACAACCCAACTGTCATCCTAGGATAGGTGAAGTAGGTGTTTACAGTTACCCTCCCATTTCCCCTTTAGTTAGCTATATATATATTCTTGTCAGGATATTTTATATGTCGTGAGCAAGTCTCACCTGAGTTTAAGTCACAGAGAGCACAGTGTGCGGTGAGCCTGCCCAGAGCGCTCACAGTATCAGTTTACATATATATCTATGTGTGGGTGTGTGCAAGCACCAAGATTCATCAGAGAATTTACTGTGACTATTATTAATCTCCAGTGAGTATTATTATTATATATATATTGGTAGTAAACCAGATATTGGTGTGTTGATCTCTATAATCTATTGATATAAATGCCTGTGGATTGATCTCTATAATCTATTGATATAAATGCCTGTGGATTGATCTCTATATTCTATCGATATAAATGCCCGTGTGTTGATCTCTATGATCTATTAATATAAATGCCTGTGTATTGATCTTCATGATGTATATATATATATATGCCTGACATTTTATTACTGATTTATATATGACATGCCTGTGTACTGAATAATATCATATACGTGGAGTGATTGCCAGTGATATCTCTTTAAGAGAAAGTATAGATATAAAGAAAAGTTCAGTGATCAAGTGAGTGCATTCACAGTAAATATTATTAAGAATAGAGTAATCTTTTGGTACGGTGAAAAGTCACTGTGAGAGTATTGTGAATAAGATGTTGATCGTGAGGCCAGTGAAATCATAAGTAAACCATGTGAACGTTGAATAGTGTTTTGGAAAAAGTTAAATAAACGGGGATCGTGACAATTAGAAAACAAGTACTAGTCTGTTCCCACGATCGCGAGGGTCCGGTCAGCTGACATTCTGACAGGTGACACGTGCCGATGTTACCATATCGGTGCGCTCTAGAATATTATGCTATGAATGGAGCAATTGTCATATATTAATCCTGATACATTGATGCATATATATTTCTCGTTGTCTTTTAAGTAAAATACCAAAACTCTTTGGTGTTTGATATCATCCCCTCCATTTATCTTGTGACCGTGTAACGAAGTAAAGCTGAGTGACCTGCCTGATACCATATTATTGGAATTTGCTCTTGCCACAATTACACCTGACCACTGCAGTGTTACTGGACACAAAAAAACCAGTTGGCGACCTTGAAGGCTGTGTAAGAGTTCGGTGTCGGGGCGGGCCACAGATTGAGGGAACGATCTGTGCCCTCACTCATCTTATAATCTAAAGGCCGGTTGTGAGATCGACTGGGGTACTCTCCGAGGCCAGCAGTGGAGCCTAGAGGATTGAGGGAAGACCCGCCGAACGACGGTGAGTAAGGGTTATTGTTGGAGCAACCACCTGGAAAGGAGATCCAGTCTATTGTTGCTTTAACCCTTCTCTAACGAGAACACCGTGAAACCCCGACATTGGCGACCTTGCCAGGATTACGAGCAAGATCAAGGTGGTAATTGTGGTATTAAATATCAGGCCCAAGTTTTCACTCATTGTCACAAGATGGAGGGTGATAAAGTAGCCAGGTTTATAGACACGAGAGACGAGCAGGTACTGGAGGAGTGCACCAAGGCACAGCTGCAGACGATCGCCGACCACTTTGGGATCAAGTTGAGAGCTTCCAAAGTGGGAGAAAGAAGACTTGAGATCATGGCACAGCTCAAGGCACGTGATGAAGCCTTAGGAGAGGAGCGGCCACAGACACCTGCCAGTGGAGGAGAGAACTTGAGTACCGGTGGCAGCAGCCGGGGATCCAGTGGCAGCAGGCGCAGTGTCAAGCTAGAAATAATGAAGATGCAGATAGAAGCACAGCTGCACAAGGAAGAGCGCGAACAAGAAGCACAGCTGAAGCGTGAGGAAGCAGAAAGAGAAGCACAGCTGAGGCGCGAGGAAGCAGAAAGAGAAGCACAGCTGCGCCGAGAAGAAAGAGAAGCACAGCTGCGCCGAGAAGAAAGAGAGGCTCAGCTGAAGCGCGAAGAAGCACAGCTGAGGCGCGAGGAAGCAGAGAGAGAAGCACAGCTGCGCCGAGAAGAAAGAGAGGCTCAGCTGAAGCGCGAAGAAGCACAGCTGCGCAGAGAAGAAAGAGAAGCCCAGCTGAAGCGCGAGGAAGCAGAGAGAGAGGTACAGCAGCAACGAGAAGAACGAGAGGCACAAGCACAGCTGCGCAGGGAAGAACGAGAGGCACAGCTGCAACGAGAGGGGCGCGAGATAGACGCTAGGACGAAGCTGCAGGAGGTTGAAGCTAACAAGGAGATTGAGCTGAAGCGAGCTGAGCTAGGACTAGTTCCAACTGCTCCACCACAACAGCAGGAAGACCGCCGAGTGAGAGAGAGGGATTTGCCCGTCTTCGTGCCTAATGAGGCTGAGGGCTTCTTCGAGCATTTCGAAAGGGTCGCTACATTGAAGAAGTGGCCGAGGGCAGAGTGGGCGGAGCTAGTTCAAGGAAGGCTCACTGGTGAAGCTCGTGAAGCTTACAACATGCTCGACCTCCAGGAGTGTACCAACTATGATGCAGTAAAACGGGCCGTGCTCCATTCGTTCAAGCTGACGCCGGAGTGCTATAGGAAAAGGTTCAGAGAATGTACCCGATCGCCAGGAAAATCGTATGCGGAGACGGCGAGGGACATGGAGAGGAAATTCGTGAAATGGCTGGAGTCAGAAGGAGCAAGATCGGCTGAAGACATCAAGGGGCTGATGGTCATGGAAAAGTTTATGTCCGTGCTCTCTCCTGAGATTAGGGTGAGAGTAAAGGAGGCGGACATCAAGGACCCGAGAGCCGCAGCCGATCGAGCAGACATGCTAGAGGAAGCTTTACGTCCATGTCGAGAGGGACAGCACCGATCGCCCGCATTCTCCAGTTATGGGAGGAATAATAGAAGGTCGGACGGTTGGAGGACAGGACCGAGTTATCCTAAGTCCTACCCCTCAAATGGAGACAGCAGAGGACAGAAGAGTGCTGTGGAACCGCCGAAGAAGTCACCGAGGGAGAGCTCAAGAGATCTTGTTATCGTCACGGCCGGAGAAGCTGAGCATGAGTCTTTGGAAGGCGCAAGAGGAGTCCGCGGAAGAAGAAGGATCCGTTGTTTCAACTGCGGGTTAATAGGACACATGGCGCGCGAATGCAGACGTCCTAAGCAGCGGGGTTACGTTGCTTTTGTGCGGGTAGAGGACCAGTTAGCTGAAGGAGTGCGGGATGGACCCGTACGTAGGAAGAAGGAGGCTAACCCATTCGTGCGTGAGGGAACTGTAAGGGTGGGGGACGCAGACCCCATCCCGGTAATGATGCTGAGAGATACTGGGGCGGAATTTACCCTGGTGAGCAGAACCCTTTTCCTGAGTGTCACGAGAATACCTGTGGGTGAGGCAAGTGTGACCACTGTGGGAGGCCCAGTGCAGATGCCCCTACACCAGGTAACCCTGAGTTCGGATTATGGATGCCAAACCCTAGTAGTGGGGGTCTGTGCGACGATGCCCACGAGGGAGGCACAGGTCATTTGGGAAATGACGCGTGTGGAGGACGTGTCCTCCCGAACCTCGTGAAGGACGAGGAGTGCTTGGAGCACTACAGAAGAAAGGCGAAGTGTTCGACGCCTGTGGGGACGAGAAAGGAATCGCCATGGAGGCGTTCCCTGTCTGTGCTATGATTCCGAGGCAGCGCGAAGGACAAGGAGGACGTGGATCTGATAAGGCCGACGAGGAGACGTCCGCCGGCCTGGGAATTGATCACCTCGTTATGGAACCCGGAGAGCGAGTGGAGGGCGAAGGCAGCCCAGAAGGTGAGGTACAGGTGACCCTCACCGGTTCTCCTGGGGTGGACCGCACTAGGCTCGAGGAGCTGCAGCAGGCAGAATCCCCAAGTTGATTTGTAAGGCCAAAGAAGGACGTATTGGTCCCGAGAAAGCTACTCACTTTAACAGGCATAAAGGCATATATATGGACAGTGTAAACCTGTAAGGATGGAGGTCGGAAAAGCCTCTCCAGGTACGAGAGATCAAGTAGCGTTGCCAGCCAAGTGCAGAGCGGCAGTGTTGAGTCCGTTGCACGCTGTTGACTCTGCGGGTCGCCTAGGGGTGACCACGATGCGACGTTCAACGTCGAGAGAAGTGGCTGGGCAACTACAACATCTTTTCTCTTGGGTGAGGAGGCCCAGGGAAAATCAGGCTGACAGTGGAAATATATTCCGGTCTGAGTGTGTCAGACGAACAGTGATAAATGGGGGAGTGATGCAGATTCGGTCGTCGCCCTACCGATCGCAGTCGAAGGGGGCGGTCGGAAGATTCCACTCCACCTCAGAGACAGCTCTGAGAATGTTCTGCGTAGAGCAGGAAGACGAGTGGAGAAGAGAGCGGGCCCTGTTTTGTTGGCCATTTGCAAAGCAGTGGCAGAACCGTTAAACTTCTCACAGTTCCAGCTGGTGAACGGACGTGAGGTGTGGAGCCCTCGGTCCGCAATAGGTAAGCAGTGGACGCCCAGGATGACCTTGAAGACGGTCTGCAGACACATGAGGAGTGTCACACATTGGCGGCTGCAATACTGGCTGGAAGCCAAGATTTTTAGTGGCAAGGACAACGTAGTCGCAGATGCGTTGTCCCGCATGCACTAACCAGACATGACTCTTATTTTAAGGGGAGGGGTATGTGACGGTGTTCCCCCCTTCTAATTCTCCACGCCTGCTGTAAGAGTCATGTCCACTATTCCCGAGCGTTCTCTACATTGCAGGCATCAATTGAACATATGTGGGAGAGAAGTAGTATTCTCGAAGAGCCGAGAAATTTGCGAAAATGTTGTATTTTGGCCTGTGGGATAGGCCCTTAGGGAGCCAATATGGCGCTGGCAAGTCTGTTCTCCCGCCAAAACTGTGTGACGTCAGTGGCGCCAGATTGGTCACCGTCAGCGACATGGCACTGGGAGCCAATGAAAACCAACTTTGGAAAAGTGACGTCACATAGGCATGGGGGTCCGGCCGTGTTGGCGCCAGACGATATCAGTCTTTCACGACACGTCCGAGAGGTAGGACGCGCGATCGGTCGTCCTGTCAGAGTGACGGATTTACCGAACTCCGGTGGATTTAAGCGTCTCCAGTTTTGGCACGCACTCTGTGAGGTCTTCCTGCCACCCAGAA